>CM032232.1:138705000-139305000 GCA_019009955.1 Riptortus pedestris
CGCCGTCTCGTGAGTGGGTGAAGATCAAAGTATTGACTGTATAGAGCTGTAGGAGTCAGTAAAAAACATGCATGTTGTCTGGTACGTGAGTAAGGTGTTGGAGTCCAAGAAGCAAGCCTTGTAGTTCTGCAGTGAAAGTTGGTTGATATACGTCGGTAGTCTACACGTCAGTACTTGGTTTCCCTACTATGGCGGCTGAGCCTCATTTTTCTGCATATTTAGAAAGCCATCTGTGTATTTGAAAAGTCATCGTCCTGTATTCTGTAATTATGTTCCGGTACTCGTGCGATGCATTAAAACATGCGAATTGTGGTCTGGAGCGATCATACCTAGGAGATGTCCATCATTTAAGATATTACATTTCATAATGTTTACTCCATAAATACCATGCTCCATATTTAAATGTTTTATCCAACATCAAACATCATATTAGGTTATCTAGGACAAGTCGAGCCAAGGGGATTTGAAAATTCATAATATTTGGATTATTATCTTTTGCTCAAATAAACAAAAACCAAAAATGATCAACATCAATAACAAAAACGTCCGTCACACAGGGGCTGCGTAAAACTAAGCAGATTCCACCACTTGAAGTTTTACAATAGAGAAATCTCTTTACAAGAGCTGAACAGTTACGGCCGAACAAGCTTTTGGGCGGGAACCCCCACCCCCCCCAACTTTAGGGGCCACATTTAATAAATATGAAAATATCTCGGTTAATATTCAAGATAGAGAATACATGTATTAGAACAATATTTATAGTAAATTTAATTTGCAATAAGATTGATTTCTATACAATTTTTTATCCGACGTATGGAACGGAGATATTTCGAATTTTCAAAAAAACCTTCCCTTCTAAAACCACCCCCTCCCCTTGGTCCGATTTCAGCCGTTAACCTGAAATTGTATCTTTCTTTTTTCATTTAAAACGCACTCTCTAAATATCAGAGTTGGTAACGATTTAAACAATAATTGCGACAGCTAGAGCATAACAGACAAATATATTTATATATTATATATATTATATATATATATATTTATATATACAGTTTTGTACGGACCTCATTTTCGTCATCTATTGGGTAGGATCGATGGACATTTGAAGAAAAATTTCGAAAATTGCCATCATGGAATTACAAACCTCAATAGCTGATTTCCCTTAGGGAAATCTGCTAAACGTCCGTCACGCAGGGGCTGCTGCGCAAACTAAGCAGATTCCCCACTTGAAGTTTTACAATAGAGAAATCTCTAGTTACAAGAGCTGAACAGTTACGGCCCGAACAAGCTTTGGCTCTGCGGAAACCCCCCCCCCCCCAACATAGGGCCCACATTTTAATAAATATCAAATATCTCGGTTAATATTCAAGATAGAGAATACATGTATAGAACAATATTTATAGTAAATTTAATTTGCAATAAGAATTGATTCTATACAAATTTTTTATCCGACGTATGGATAACGGAGATATTTCGAATTTTCGAAAAAACTTCCCTTCTAAACCACCCCCTCCCCTTTGGTCCGATTTCAGCGTTTAACGAACTTGATCTTTCTCTTTTACATAAAACGACTACTAAATATCGAGTTTGGTAACGATTCAAACAAATAATTGCGACCGCTAGAGCGGTAACAGACAAATAAATATATATTTATATATATATATATATATATATATAAATATATATATTACAGTTTTGTACGGACCTCATTTTCGTCATCTCCTGGGTAGGATCGATGGACATTTGAAGAAAAAATTTCGAAAATTAGCATCATGAATACGACTCAATATCTGATTTCCCTTAAGGGAAATCTGCTAAAACATAAATAACAATTGCAAAAAAAAAGCACCAAAAAATAACTAAAAAAAACTAGCAACTATAACAAAAAACATAAATAAACACAAAAAAACATTAACAACAATAATATATTCAAAAAATACTTACAAAAACTAACAAAAAAACAACAATACAAAAAAATATACAAGAACACCAATTGACACCAATATCTTAGGGGGAAAAAAAGTGCTAAAATATAATTAAACTACGCAATAAAAAAGTAGGAATGTTGAGAAACAAAGAAATGGTGAAGAAATAGGAAAATATAAGGTTAATAAATGAAACGTCGAAATGATAAAATAGTTGATAAAAATGCAAATATTTTTTTTTAAAGGCGAAATTCAAAAATTTTATTAAAAAACGAAAATCAATGATTTATAATATTTTGTACTGCATAATAATTAAGTAATGACGTGCTCAACGCTTCCATCTAATAGCGATAGAAAAATTGTTTATAAAAAAAAATGACAGTATTTAAGTTACAACAAATCAAATGTAGTGAGAATAAAAACAAATAAAATACCAAATCTTTGAGTAAAAGTGTGTAGTCTTGAGATGTTGGAGTATTACGAGAATGTATGTACTACTCTTCACCAGTAATTCGTCGTGTGGTATTTGTAAGTTAATCTTTGATGACATTCAGTAAGTATGTTTTGACTCTTAGGTGAACATTGCATCTCTGACAAATTGGAGTTGTTTTTCTTTCTATCAAATATGAGTGTGTCAGCAATTTATTCTCAGTTCGTAGCCGTTTTAGCATAACATCGTTCCGTCTTGTCATTAGTTTCATTTGGCCATGTTTCAACTGTGTATTTATTATTATTTAATTTCTCTCATCTTGCTAAATGAGTTAAGGTGTCATATGTTTGTAACAATGCTCAACAACAGTTGTTCAAGACATTATTTCCTTGCTCAAATGTTAAGATAGTTATTCGTAAATTCTTGTTTTCAGCCGTCAGTTAACCCGCACTTCTAGAGATATGAAATTAGTGTATGGGGTGAGATGGAATCACTTGTGCTCCACAGCGCCCGTGGGAAATATGCTTAGTTTACGCAGCCCCTGCGTGACGGACATTTTATCTGTACATACTACTCTGGAAGTAAGGGGATAGTCAAACAATGAGTGGTAACGCCAACAGATACAACTTCCCGGTTCATACTTCCAGCTACATCTCAGACGTAACACTATCATCCTAGATGTGAGGTAACAGAAGTAATCTACGTCTGAAGTACTTTAGCGACGCATGACCCAGCTTATGGTCCTTTATTATTCCCACAATCTCATGGTTGCTAATTCTCTTTATCCTGTATACACTTCATACGAACTCTAGAAACGGTACTTGCACATATATAACAATTATTAAGGCTAGTTTTTCTATAATTTTTATTCTTTATTAGCTGATTTCCCTATCCGAAATAACCGAAATGCTTTAATAGTTTTACATTTCTATTGGAAATAGATTTTCTAGTGAAAACAAATAACAAGCAAGGTGGGCGGGGAGTGGAGCGGAGAATTATAACCTCACTAATCCGAACCATACTTAGACCTATCATATAAGTCTAAAAACATAATATTATTTGCCATAATATAATAGTCAGTCACGCAGGGTCTGAAGAACCTAAGAAGATTTACCACGAACGTCACGTATTTTCATTTACCTCACACCGAAAATATTCAATGAAAACACTACTGGGAATTTAGGATTATCGTGAAAAGGTTAAATACCAAATATGGCCTTCATTGAACTTTTACTTTGTGAGATAAATGCACAAATGTTGTTAAGGAGTCATCCGTTGATACTTTTAGCTCTTGACTGGAAATTTTTTATTTGATCTATACCCTATTGATGCGTTTTATTCAACTAAAGGAAAGGTTGAAATAGAGGGGGTTTAAAGAAAGGAATTCGAAAATTCAAAACATTTCCGTTATGATATGATAAAGTGTTATAGAAATAATCTTGTTAATTTTCTACAATTGTTGGTCTTTGCATTTTTTGGTAACTCAAGTATTAAGTCAGTTATTCGTACTTTCTTGTTTTCTGTATTCAGTAATCCTTCCCCCTTCTACTCGTCGGTTTTTACGTACAAATAACATGGGGAGATGAGATGTTTTTTTAGTCTTTTGTAAACCACTACATTACTTTATAAATGGGTGTCAGGCAGGAACGTAACAAACGATTCGGACAACTGCTAAATAGAAGATCTCACTTGTCTACCGAAAACAAACTAACAATATACAAGTTACTACTTAAACAAATATGGACATACGCAATAGAAGTGTGGGCTACAGCAAAACCTTCGAACATCAGACGCATCCAGACTTTCCAATCCAAAGTCCTGCGCACCATAGTAGATGCTCCATATTATGTTACAAACCACAAGCTCCATAAAGATCTTAATATCCCATTTGTAAAGGACCTAATTCCCTTAAGATTCAGAAAATTCCACAACTGGCTATCCAATCATCCTTTCCAGTATCACTCATCCATATTCCCCTCGACAAGAGACAATGGCCAAAAATCTCCTATAGCAGTATAAAGTGAAGTGATAGCAGTGGCTATTTTCTTATCAAGTGGCATTCCTCCTTAGCTCTTGACTTACTTGCCAGGCATTAATATTCTTAATAAAATAAAAATAAATGGGTGGGGTGAGATGAACTCGGCATGGCGGACATTATATAAATAGTGTTTGATCGCATTGGAGTTCAGCCTTCTCAAGCGATCAGTAAATTTCCTATTTGTGACACATTACACATAATGAGATTTATGTGTTGGTAAGATGTTCCGACGAAGAAGAGGCGCAGTCCGAAGCTATTACTCACCAACTGATTACCCCGGTGAGCTGTTAGTGCAAGATACAGATTATTGGGGGTAATACGCCGTCATTCCCGCCTAAAATATATGGCCTCCTATATATCACGGCTCCCAGGGTATAGTTTTTGCTTGTTATTGTTTTATTACGCCGGCTAACCAGGCTTGGCTAATCAGTACGTGTTAACACGTTGCCTGCATCCATCAGCCAGCTTACTAATGGTCAGGGGGGAAATTTTCAATTCCCGCGCCCCCCCCTCTTCCAATTCATCAGATTTGAGTGTGTGTGCGTGCGTCGGCTGGTAGCTAGCGACCTCCCGCGGTGAACTCCATAGGTAGCAACTTGGAGTATTCCTCCATTGCTATGCTACCGGCTTCTCCGATATCCCCCTGACGAGATTTATATCTCACGTCATGAACTGGGGGCTGAGGCTTTTCCACGGTCTCCGGTGGCCCGTCTCCTGAGACCCGTGACCTCACCTGCTCTTACCCAACCAATCATCTAATAGGCATTCCTTCATGGCTCAAAATCGACAGGATGTGTTCTTCCTTGCACGAATTAAAGGAGCTATTCTAACCCTGAAATATTTCAGCTTTACCAGATTTCCTTTCAGGGAAATCAGCTGTTGAGGTTGTTACACATGATTTTTATTTTCAAAAAATGTACGTCAATGAGAACAACGTTTGGTATTTAGGATTCAAATAATGCGCTTCATAATACAACAGCTTACTGTTATTATGGAATGAGTAGGAGTGGGGTTTATTGGAGCCAAAAACTAAAAAAATGCAAATATCTCGGTTAGTAATCAAGATAATAAAAATACGTAAATAACAACATTTATAGAACATTATATGTGCAATAAGAATGATTCTTTGCAAACTTTTGATCCGACGCATAATAACAGTGATATTTTGAATTTTCGAAATCCCCCTCCCACTTGTCCGATTTTAGCCGTTATCGAACTTCAACTTCATTTTTACACAAAACGTTTAAATATCAAGATTGATCAGACAAAAATTGAGAACTCTAGAGCTAACAGACAAATACACACACATATAACATTTTGAACGGACCTCATTTTCGTCATATCCTGGTCGATGGACGTTTGAAGAAATTGTCTGAAAATCCCATCATGAGAACAACCTCAATAGCTGATTTCGTCTAGGGGAAATCTGTTAATTATATGTATTTGTCTCTTAAAGCTTTACCGGTTGCAATTTTTGTTCATTTTATGCAAAACTAAATATCATGTTCCTTAATGACTGAAAAGGGGTTTAAGGAGAATTTTGAAAATTCGAAGTATCTTCGTTATTTTTTTCTGTCAAATCGAGAGTGTATGGAAATATCTTATTACAAGTTAAATGTAAATTGTTAAACGGGGGAGGTGGGGTTTAGTCGCTTTTGGGAGGAGTCGGAAGTTCAAAATTTCGAAAATTCGAAATATCTTCGTTATTATAAGTTGGATCGAAAAAGGGGATAGAAGCAATTTTATTGTAAATTTAATCGCCTATAAGTGTTGTTATATAAATATTTCTCTATCATGAATATAAAACGAAATATTTTAATTTTTTAGTTTTCAGCCTTCAGTAAACCCCCACTCCTAGTTATATTAACAATGAGCTATTATATCATGAACTACTTTATTCTAAGCTTAAATATAAAGTATTGGTCTCACTGAACTTTAACTTTTTGAGATAGATGCAAATACGTGGCGCACGTTGGGAAATCTGCTTAGTTAACGCAGCCTCTGCCTGATGAAGTTTTCAAATAGCGGTGATATGAGGTCACAAGTGGGCGAAACCTCAATAGTTCTCACTGCTCAAGTGTGACCGACATTTTGCACATTTGTGTTTATTTTTCCACTCTTGTATTTTTTTTTTTTTTTAAGGAAATCGTACTACATAACTGTTCGATATTCGTTTACTGAGCGCATATATTATTTCTCTCGAGAAGAAGATTAATTATGGCATGATAAGCTTGTTTTATAAAATTTCTGGAATATGAATTTATAAGTGATATTAATAAATGCAATGTCTGCGGACACTTGGACCGGTTTCGAGAGCTGCATAAACCGTGTGGGCTGAATTATTGTACAAAGACTGCAGTTTATCCGGACACAGTGGCCCATATGATGCACCTGCGACCCGTCACACATTATATATGACCCGCTTTAAACCTACATGCATGCATCATTTCAAGTTGCATTTCCCTAATTAGAAGAGATTATAATAATGAAGTTCAGGAAGTATTTAAAGAATTGCATCTTGTCTCCCTCCCGCCGTATAAATGCAGCTGGTGTCACCGCGGATTAAGAGGCATAACGGCGCACCGTAATGTGAAATATCTATAATTCCTGTTAAGGCGTACAAAATTACTTAAGAAGCATGTCCTTAAAAAAGACGGATATGGGAGAATAATATTAAGTAGGCTAATCGGACATCTTATTTCTTGTGCACAAGAATTGCATATAATCGGCTCTGCCGTGAAGAGCTAAAATGCAACGTCTTATGCAACTTTTTTTTTTAGCTGGCTCCTAAATTGAATATATTGCAATTTTAATAACAGTCACTTAGGACCTTATTTATAGCAACTGCCTTCTCACCATAACCCTTCTGTATTATTTCAAAAACCACAAAGGAAGTTTCTGAAGCTCCAACGAATTTTTTGCTTGGTTAGTATTCGCTTGCTTAAGTGACTACTGAAAACTTCAGATGGGCTTACTAAAAAAAAAAAAAGGTTCGCCATAAACGTTCGCTGTCAAGAATATTTGCCGAAAAATCAATAGGAAACGAAATATTACAATTTGAGGCCACCCCTATAACCCCTGCTCGTTCCTAGAAATGTCGGAACAGCTTATTATCATGGAGAAGTTAGTACTAATTCACTAACCGAGTTTTGTTTAGTTCGCTTGAGTCCCTTATGCCCTATAAGATTGTTGACTCCCTCTTTAGTTTTTAATGTATATCTTGATTGAAACTTTTTATATGACAAAAGTGTATATAACAAAAGTTACTCTAAATACAAAATAAACAACTTTTGTTATGTGCATATTTGCCGAAGAAACAGTTTTAGTATTGTGAAGATAATGTAATCAGATTTGTTAATATAATTTAATGTATCAGAGGATTGAGATCCTAAATAAGTGTTAGGTTGACACCACTGAGCCTAGGGAATGCCCTATCACTTCTGCTGCATCCCTACCGACTCCATATTGGTCTATGTTTACACGTTAATTCACGCTTATACTTTTAGCAATGTAGTGTTATTCTCAGCATATTAACAAATTCACTGCTACAACGGGTATAAATAAACTCCCGAGGGACGGGGAAATTTCAAAATATTGCGCAAAGTAAAGCCTTGCCACTAAACATAGTCTCAAATGAATTCCCGGGCGAAGCCCGGTACCTTAGCTAGTATATATATAATTTTGAACGGCTCTCACTTCGTCATCTGAGTTTGATCGATGGACATTTGCGGAAAAGTTTCGAAAATCGTGTCATGAGTACAACCTTGATAGCTGATTTCCCTTAAGGGCAATTTGATGAATATCTTGTTTATTGTGTTTACTAATGTTGTAACCTTGTTTAAAGATATTGGTGACCTTTTCAAAATACTAATTAAGTAGCTGGATGTTTGATAAGTTAGTCTCTTAATAAACTAGGGGGGAAATAGCAATTTAAGGCTGATGGATATTAATTACCTCTAACTAAGTAGATAATTTCCCAGATCATATGAGAGGTGGACGGCTGGACGAGAGGTTATTTAATAAAGCCCCGAATGGCTAATATCAGCTGATCTATCACTGCCATCTTTAGTCGGAACCAATCAGCTCTCTCTCTTACCTATTACCACTGCCTTATTAATAATGGCTGACAATAATATATATAGCAGTCGTGCTTCCACACACCAGGGCATTTCCTTTTTATTTCAATGCCCCCAAAAAAATAGATTTTTTGTACTCCAGAGAGAGTTGACAAATTAACAAAATTACTCAATAGCCCCCTTTTGAGTTCTGCTATTTGAGTCACTTTCTCATAATTAGGTTTCTGGTCAAATACTGGCTTACTTTACTTATGTTGCTAACTTCAATCCCTGGAAACGTACACTACATTTTATTGAGGTCGGATATTGCGATAGTAGCTCGTTCTGGTTGGGAACTGTTGAACTAAATTTTTCCACAGACGAGCGTCAAGCCTGTACCTATTACTAACCAGGGCCTTATCTATCGATCTAACTCTGTGTGTGTGTGTGTGTGTCTGCGTGCATGCGCGTTTTAAAGGGCTATTATGGCCAAAGACATTATGCGTTTAAAGTCAATATGCATCTTCAAAGGGCTACGACCTCTTCTTCCAACTCGCTATTAGCAGATTTCCCTTAAGGGAAATCAGCTATTGAGGTCGTAACAGCTTTGAGGTATCATGACGAGACTTTTGAAAAAAATCCTCAAATGTCCCCCGTTCCTACCCAGTAGATGACGAGGTATGACAACTTTTAGCCAGGCGCAATAACAACTGTAGCCTTCCCCTACTAGCTACCAGTGACAGTGTTGCTATAAACTATTTATACTAAAATAATTGCTCTAACCGTAAAGTGAGTACACTGGGACCAACCTCGCAATTACCTTTTAGTTTAGTGTGAAAATTAATGGCGTACCCTCCCTGTTGTGTTTATTTGTGCTCTGTAGTTTATGAACTCTATCTCAACCTGTTTCTTATTACTATTTATACAAAAACTTATTATTTTGTGTTTTTCATTTTTTTATGTCCGACCAGTGCTAATATTCGTTTGTTCCAATTTATAGTAGACTATTTGTTTTCAAGTTTTATTATTGTACATCATGAAAACCCGTCCATTAAATATATTGAAAAGTGTGGACCGCAGAGGCTGGGTAAACTAGGCATATTTCGTACATGAAGTTTTACAATTGATAAAACTACATATTTTTTAACACTTAACACCACCGTGAATATTAAGTGGACAAATACAAATGATAACGAGAATTCTATCAGTCAATTTACATTTTAATAATCTCTACAACGGAAAGAGTCTGAATTGTAAACAAATTAGTCAGCCAACTTCTCAGAGCTGAATAGATATATAGTAATATTCTAGACCGGAAAGAAAAAAAAAATCAAATATATCTGAATATAACATATTAGTTTCATTAAAAATTATTTAATTAAATAATTATTTAATTTAATTTAGTAATTCATAATGAATCAGCATAATTTTTATCACCCTGAACAAAGTAAATTTTTATCACAAGTGAAGAAAGTGAATTGCCTTCTTAATTAGTAGTAAGTATAAATTAAAAAATAATTTGAAGTTGGAAATTAAATGCTTTTAAATGTTTCTTAACATTGTAAGAATTTATTTTAACAAAATAAATTGAAATGTGAATGAATTATTGGTGGAAATAATCAATATATTTTAAAATTTAAATATAATAATAATTACCTTCCTTGTTTATAACCTGCACTTATTTATAACTGCACTACTTCACAATCATCACTAGTTGTTTTATAACTATGCTTATAACCTTTCACAACCATGCTTATAACCTACCAACAACATACCATAATCTTCACAACATCCTAATTTTGTTCATATTCTGGTTAGATCTGATCATGTATTACACGATTACAGAAAAAAATTAATATTACACTCGTGACGAAAGTAGAATTTACAACTCTCGTGAAATTACCACACTCGCTTCGCTCGTGTGGGTAAACGTTTCACTCGAGTTGTAAAATGATCTACTTTCGTCACTTGTATAATAAATAACTATTTCATTCAACTTTTACTGATTGAGATACACGCAAATACGTTGTGATGACACCATCGTTTAAAATTTTACATTCTTGCCCTGTAAATGTTTATTTATTTTATACCATACTGAATATTTAACTGTTTTATTCAACACTAAACATCATATTAGTTAATGGCTGCAATCGGATCCCGAATAAGGGTGTTTAGAGAGGGGGGCTTTGAAAACTCGAAATATTTACTTTACTAAGAGTGGGGTCGAAAAATGTTATGTGACGAGTCTTGTTGAGCTATTGGTGTTCTACTATTGTTGTTCTATACATTTTCTCTTAACTCAAATTAACCGTGTTATTGCTACTTTGTACATTAATGTGAAGCACTGGAGCCGAGTAACAGCGGCGGAGATGAAATACCTGAGGAGAGTGGCGGGGCGAACCAGGTGAGATCTTGTTAGAAATCAGCACATACGAGAGGAGCTGGAAGTTCCGGCTGATAAAGAAATAGTGGAAAGGCAGTTGAAATGGTTTGGCCATCTTTGCCGGATGATGGAAGAACGAGACCCAAGGAAGTTTTTTGAGGCTAGGCCGACTGGAAGTCGACCCCGGGGCAGACCCAGGATGACATGGTCGGACAACATCTCCAGGTTGGGACGACAAAGAGGGCAAGGGCTGAATTCCATGAAAGCGTTAGCAAGGGGCCAGGATGCATGGCTGGCTTGGACTGAGGCACCTCCACGCTGAGAGGCATAAAGGAGGAAGAAGAAGTACATTAATGTGTCATAGTGGCGCGCTGGAAATCTGCTTAGTTTTCGCAGCCCTTGCGTGATGGGCTTTTATTAAATAGATGTTTATTGCACAAGTGGGAATCGAACCCACGACTCAAGGTTAACTCAAGGGCACTAAAACCTACGCTCTTTTGCACATGGCTTAACCCCAAGTCCTTTCCAGAGCGGAAATGTTTACAACCTTGTTTCAGAAATCGGCATTATTTAAGTGTTACATATGTTTGCATATTTAAGAACTCGACGTACGCTGGCGTATTTTCTTATTCAGGAACTACGCTCTTTATTCATATTTGCTTTAAGACCTTTCAATAATGTCCGACGAAAAATGACTTTTTAAAAAAAAAACGACTGGCCAAGAGCCAATAAATATCCTAAACAAGGAAGTAAGTTTTTATAAGGTTAAAACGCTTGTAAATTCATGATTGTCGTAAATTAAAACTCTTAAAAATATCAGATAACCGGTAATAAAGACATATGTATCAGTTTACCGGAGACATGTAAACCCCTTGTACTAAATGCATTTGCATAGAGCTGCAGTTGAAGAGTTGTGCAGGGCTTAATGATTTGAGACTTTCTTCCACTCGGGAGCAAGGTCAGCCAGCTGACGAGGCAGGTGCATAGCTACATCTGAATTTGCCGTCTTGAATGACTCGTTCAAAAAAACTCAGTCACGCAGTGGCTGCGTAAACTAAGCAGATTTCCCACGTGATGTTTTACAATAGAGAAATTTCACGAGAGTCGAACAGTTACGGAAGCGGCCGAACTAGCTTTCGACGGAAAATCACGACTAGACCCGAAGTTGGCCGATCTCTTTTCGTCCGTTACAATTAATAATAAAAAGTCCGTCACGCAGGGGCTGCGTAAACCAAGCAGATTTCCCACGGGTAGTTTTACAATAGAGAAATTTCACGAGAGCCGAAGAGTTAAGAAAACGGCCGACCTTGCTTTTGGCGGGAAACTCACTCATCCGTTAGCCGCCCCGATTTCATAAAATTGCAATTATTCGGTTAATATGCAAGATAGAGAATAAATGTATATATCAATATTTATAGTAGATTTAATTTGCAATAAGATTGATTCAGTACAATGTTTCGATACGACGTATAATAACGGAGATATTTCGAATTTTCGAAAATCCTCCCCCTCTAAACCCCCCTCCCACTGGTCCGATTTCAGCCGTTGACGAACTTGATCTTTCTTTTTACATAAAACGACTAAATATCCAGTTTGGTAACGATCAAACAAAAATTGCGACCGCTAGAGCGTTAATAGACAAATATATAATTTTGAACGGACCTCATTTTCGTCATCTCCTGGGTAGGATCGATGGGCAATTGTGGAGATTTTTCGAAAATCGCGTCATGAGTACGTCCTCAATAGCTGATTTCGCTTAAGGGAAATATGCAAAAAATTCCACTCAGCTCATAGAAAAATCGATTCTTATAATTAACCAACATTACGCATTCCAAATGACGAAACGTTTTGTTGGTGATAGCCAATAACTGGATGCATGTCGCCTTTTAACAGATTTCCTTCAAGGGAAAACACCTATATTGGGGTTATTTCTTCCATCGTCCGTCACGCAGGGGTTGCGTAAACTAAGCAGATTTCCCACTTACTGGTATAATACAACAAGAAAGTATCAATAACTCGCTTAATATTTGAGATACGAAAAAATGAATAGAACAGCATTTGCAGATCATGAATAGTTAAATAAGATTGGTTCTATATCATTTTACGATCCCACTAATAACAAAAGAAATATCTTGAATTTTCGAATTCTCCCCCTCTGTACCCCCAAAATTCCTAACCCAATTTCAACTAATAAACTCTATGCATTTTCAATACAAGAAAGTAAAATAATAATTGATTACGCCAACACAACGATTTAAAACTTCCCTCTCATAATAAAGGTCTCTGGCAAACACCTTATTATTAATACGACATGAGTAGGAGTGAGGGTTTACTGAAGACCGAAAAGAAAAAAACAACTTTTTGTATATATGTATAGGTATTTTAATTTGCAATAAGATTGGATAAGTACAATTGTTTGACCCAAAATATAGTAATGGAGATATTTCAAATATTCGAAATTTCTCCCTTAAAACACCCTCCTTCCAATAGTCTGATTTCAACCGTAAACGAACTTCATCATCAGTTTTTCATGAAACGCTTATATATCGAGTTTGGTGACGACACGAAAAACATTGCGACCGCTAGAGCGGTAACAGACAAGTATATATATATATATATATATATATATATATATATATACTAGCTCAGATACCCGGCTTCGCTCGGGAATTCATTTGAGGCTGAATGGTGATGGTATATTTTTGGCAAGGCTTTACTTTGCACAATATTTTGACATTTACCCGTTCCCGTGTTTAGGGTTAACGCCCGTTGTTGGCATTTGCAAATAATAAAATTATTTTTTTTATGTAAGACTTCACTGTCCTGCATATTGTCATATTTCCCGTCTCCTGTGCATTATGCAAAGATTTGAATTATTAAGGAGAAAATATTGGCATACATATGAATTAATTTTTTCAGGTGAGGTACCTGGTAGTTCATATTGAAAAGAAGTGTTGAGCAAATTTCTCTAAATAACAAAATAAACAACTTTTGTTATGTGCATATTTGCCGAAACCCCAATAGGAAATCATTATTATTAATTTCAGGCCTCCCTTATAACCCCCACTCCTGCCCGTCCCTAGAAATGTTAGTATGGCTTATTATAAGGAAGGCGTTAGTGCTAATACACATACTGAGTGTTTTATTTAGTTCGGTTGAGTCTTTTGTGCCAAATAAAATTGTTGTCTCCCGCTATAATTTTTAGCGTATAACGCCTTTATACTTCGGTATACGATGATAGTGTATATAAAAAAGGGTTTCTCTAAATAACAAAATAAACAACCTTTGTTATGTGCATATTTGCCGAAAATGCAATAGGAAACGAAATATCACTATTATTAATTTCAGGCCTTCCTTATAACCCCCACTCCTGCCCGTCCCTAGAAATGTTAGTATAGCTTATTATAATGAAGGCGTTAGTACTAATTCACATACCGAGTTTAGTTTAATTCGGTTGAGTCTTTAGTGCCAAATAAAATTGTGGACTACCGCTATAGTTTATAGCGTATAACTTATTTATGCTACCGTATACGACAAAAGTGCATATAACAAAAGCTTCTCTAAATAACATAATAAACAACTTTTGTAATGTGCATATTTGCTGAAAAAGCAATAGGAAACGAAATATCGCTATTTTTAATTTCAAGCCTCCCTTACAACCCCCACTCCTGCCCGTCCCTAGAAATGTTAGTATGGCTTATTATAAGGAAATCGTTAGTATTAATTCACATAGCGAGTTTGGTTTAGTTCGGTTGAGTCTTTTGTGCCAAATAAAATTTTGGACTCCCCGCTATAGTTTTTAGCGTATAACTCATTTATACTTCCGTATACGGCAAAAGTGCATATAACAAAAGTTACTCTAAATTACAAAATAAACAACTTTTGTTATGTGCATATTTGCTGAAAAAGCAATAGGAAACGAAATATCGCCATTTTTAATTTTAGGCCTCCCTTATAACCCCCACTCCTGTTCGTCTTAGAGAATATTAATATGGCCTAAAGTCTAAGTTGGTCTAGTAGTAATATACATTCCAAGTTTCATAAAATTCGGTTCAGCCGTTTATGCGTGAAAAGGTAACAAACAAACAAACATACACGAAAGAAACAAAATGCAGATATGGTGTCTATGACATGTGAAACGAAAAGTTATCGTGAAATTTCGCTAAAAAATCAATGTACAGACAGAGGTTACAATTTTATATATATATATATATATATATATATATATATATATAATTTTGAACGGACTTCATTTTTGCAATACCCTAAGTATGATCGATGGACTTTGAGGACTTTTTTTCGAAAATGGCGTCATATGAGTATAACCTCAATAGCTGTTTTGACTTAAGGGGAAGCTGCTAAAATGAGGTCCTTTAAAATCGACTTATGTATTTCTCTGTTAACGCCCAAGCGCTTGCATTTTATGTTTGATCGTTACCAAACTCGATATACGAGCACTTCATGTAAGACTAAGGCACAAGTTCTCTAGTGTCTCAAATCGGAAAATGGGGAGACGGGTAAAAAAGGAAAATAATAAATAATTCTGTTACAATGAGTCAGATCGTTAAAATATATAGAACAAATCTTATTTAAAAATTATTGTTCTACAAATATTGTTATATACATTTATTCCCTATCTTGAATATTAACCGTGATATTTGATTTTTAGCAGATTTCCCTTAAGGGAAATCAGCTATTGAGGTTGTACTCATGATGCGATTTTCGAAATTTTTCTTCAAATGTCCATCGATCCTACCCAGGTGATGACGAAAATGAGGTCCGTTCAAAACTGTATATATATATATATATATATATATATATATATATATATATACTAGCAAAGGTACCCGGCTTCGCCCGGGAATTCATTTGAGGCTGAATGAAGATGGTATGTTTTTGGCAAGGCTTTACTTTCCACAATATTTTTTTTATTTCCCTGTCCCAGTGTTTAGAATTTATACCCGTCGTTACTGTGGATTTGTTAATAATAAAATTATTTGTTATTTAAGACTTCATTGTCCTCAATATTCTTATATTTCCCGTCGTCTGTGTATGTATTTTTTTTTTTATAAACTGATGGACCATATAATTCATAATCCTAGAATGTATTCTATCTTCCAAACCATGTATGAATAAGTTTCTTTCCCTTCATGCAGTACAATGTCCAACGGTGACAGCTGTTTTAGGTACGCCATAGCTTCTATTAAAACACTCTTTCATAAGTCTCGATTGTAAACTGTGTATTCATATTGGTTTTCAGTAAAGTATATCATAATACATTAACGGAGCAGAGTTAATAAATACCAGAAATACCAGGGTGCACCTCCCTAGCGTTCATTCTTGTAAATTATTTATTTATGATAATTAAAGAAATTCACATTCCTGAGAATAATAATACATTGCTATAAGCATCAATTAACATGTAAACATAGACCAATATGAGGACGGAAGGGAAGCGGCAGAACTGATAGGACAAAGGAAGTAGCTCGACACTTACATAGCCTCAGTGCTGCCAACCTGCAATGCATTTTGGATAGCTATCCTCTAATACATTCAAATATATTAAAAAATTATATTATATTATCTTCACAATTCTAAAACTGTTTCAAATATTTTTCACGTTTTAATTAAGTAATGTATTAAATACACTTAGAGAAGGTGGGGGCAGTATACCTTATTTGGTGCAAACTGTTACTGGTGTTAAAAAATAACATAGTTTTGAATTATTAAGGATAAAATTCTAATATGGATTTGAATTAACTTATCCAGGTGAGATACCTGGTTAGTTCATATTGGAATGTATTGTTGAGCATATCAATATTTCTAAGCAAATTACTTGCTTCATACCTTATTTTACAAAAAAAAAAAAATATAAAACAAAATATACACTAATTAAAAAAGTAAACAACTTATGTTATGTGCACGATTGCCAAAAAACAAATAGACGATGAAATATCGCGAATTTTTATTTCAGGCCTCCCTTATAACCCCCATCTCCCCTTTGAACCTAAAATTTTTAGTATAGCTTATAATCATGGAAGAATTAATGCTAATTTACATACCGAGTGTTGTTAAGTTCGGTTCTACCGTTAGTGCCCAATAAAATAGTTGCCCCCGCTTTAGTTTTTAGCGTATATCTCGTTTATACTTTGTTATAAAAGAAAAGTGTATATAACAACATTTACTCTAAATAACAAAATAAACATCTTTTGTTATGTTCATATTTGCCAAAAAACCAATAGGAAACGAAATATCGCTATTTTTAATTTCTGGCATCCCTCATAACCCCCACTCCTGCCCGTCCCTAGAAATGTTGGTATGGCTTGTTATAATTAAAGTGTTAGTGATAATACATATACCGAGTTTTATTTATTTCGGTTGGATCATTTGGCCCAAATAAAATTATTCACTTCCGCTATAGGTTTTAGCGTATATCTCGTTTATAATTCGGTATACGAAAAAAGTGTATATAACAAAAGTTACTCTAAATAACAAAATAAACAACTTTTGTTATGTTCATATTTGAAGTAAAACTAATAGGAAACGAAATATCGCTAATTTTAATTTCTGGCTTCCCTTATAACCCCCACTCCTGTTCGTCTCAGAGAATTTTAATATAGCCTAAAGTCTAAGTTGGGTTAGTAGTAATATACATACCAAGTTTCATAAAATTCGGTTCAGCCGTTTATGCGTGAAAAGGTAACAAACAAACAAACAAACAAATAAACAAACAAACAAATAAACAAACAAACAAACAAACAGACACCAAAGAAACAAAATGCAGTTATGGTGTCTATGACATGTGAAACGAAAAGTTATCGTGAAATTTCGCGAAAAAAATCAATGTACAGACAGAGGTTACAATTTTATATATATATAGATATATATATTTGTCTGTTACCGCTCTAGCGGTCGCAATTTTTGTTTGATCGTTACCAAACTCGATATTTAGTCTTTTTATGTAAAAAGAAAGATCAAGTTCGTTAACGGCTGAAATCGGACCAGTGGGAGGGGGGGTTTAGAGGGGAGGATTTTCGAAAATTCGATATATCTCCGTTATTATACGTCGGATTGAAAAATTGTACAGAATTAATCTTATTGCAAATTAAATTTACTATAAATATTGTTATATACATTTATTCCCTATCTTGAATATTAACCGAGATATTTGCATTTTTATGAAATTTGGGCCGATAACGGATTTTTGAATTTCCCGCGAAAAGCTAGTTCGGCCCTTTGCCGGCAACGTTTGGCTCTCCTATGGAGATTTCTCTACTGTATAACTTCACGTGGGAAATCTGCTTAGTTTACGCAGCCCCTGCGTGACGGACTTTTATTTTAGTTTTCAGCCTTCAGCAAACCTCCACTCCGACTCATGTCATGTTAATAATAAGCTGTTATATCATGAACCACTACATTCCAAGGTTAAATACCAAATATTGTTTTCATTGAACTTTTACTTCCTGTGATATATGCAAATACTTTTTGTTGATCCCGACTCCCCTTCTTTTATTTTTGGACTACCTAAATTTGAGTGATTGAAATGAAAATTATTCTGATTCATTATAAATTGCAGTACTAGATATAGTAAATAGTTTTCAATAAACTTAATATGTTATATTCAGATAAATTTCATTAACTGTTTTCTTTCCGTTATAGATTATGTCTGTCTATCTATTCAGCTCTGTGAAGTTGAGTAGTCTGTTTGTTTACAGTTCAGACGCTTTCCGTTGTAGAGTTATTAACTTGTAAATTGACTGAAAGATTGTTCATTACCATTTGTATTTATTCAATTAATATTCATGGTGATGTTACCAGTATTTATCTATTGCCGAACCTGACGTGAGAAATCTGCTTAGTTTATGCAGTCCCTGCGTGACGGACTTTTAGCAGATTTTCCTCAAGGGAAATCTGCTATTGAGGTTGTACTTATGACTCAATTTTCGAAATTTTTCTTCAAATGTTCATCGATCCTACAAAGTAGATGACAGAAATGAGGTCCGTTTTTACTACATGAGGTAGATTGCACAGTTATATTTATAGCATATATTATGCTAATGGAAAATACCTGACGAGCAAATTCTTCAACTAAATGTTTTACACCCTCTTATGAAGGGTGTCAGCTGTTGAGGCTTCGGGAGAAATTAAAATCGTTAAATTCCAAACTAAAGACAATTAAGGTGATATGCGTGTAATCACATGTGCACGTACGTGTAGGATGTGTTAGCCCGGGGGGTGCACCATGAGCTGAGTGTCATATACGTGTTGTAAATGGTTACATACGTGTTAAGGACGTGTCTTCGGAGCCCATATACCTGCAGCATTGCGAGTCTCTCTCAGGCATTAAAGTTTTATTCGTCCGTGAGGTCTGCGAGGGTAATAAAATTTCACGGTACCTAATACTGCCTCCTAGAGTAAAAAGATAATCAATAAAAGGCCACTTTAATTAACGCATCTTTATTTTCAATGCTGCTTTTCGTATTAGCCGATTTTTCTTAAAGGAAATGGACTAATGACGTGATTTTCAATAAATTTCAACAAATGTCTATCGATAACTAGGAGATGGTAAAAAAATGAGATCCACTCAATATATATATATATATATATATATATATATATATATATATATATATATATATATATATTAAAACGGACGCCATCTCCTGATCTACTGGGTAGAATTGATGGACATTTGATGAAACTTTTCGTCATCATTAGTACAATCCCAAAAGCAGATTTCCCATAAAGAATTTACTAAAAATGTGCGTTTCATTTAAAGCTAGAGACTACGTTCGCTAACGGTTGAAATAGGACTATTGGGAGGGGGGGGGGTGAATCGATAATACAAAATATTTCCATTAGTATGAGTGAGAAAGAAAAAAAAACATTAATAACTAATCTTGTTTGCAAATGTAATTGTTTATAAGTGCTGTTGTATGTCCTTTTTGTTTATTTTGAATATTAACCTAGATTTTCGCATTCCTTAGTTTTCGCTCTCCCACTTTTAGTAACCTCGTTTTCATAAGGAGCGAATTTATCACGAAACGTCTTATTCCAAGCCTGAAAACCAAATATTGTTTTCAACTGTTCTTTACTAGATGAGATACATGCACATACGTTGTGCGATGGCGTCTTCAATTATGATTTTATAGGGTTTACTTCTACTGACGAGATCAGTAGTGTGTCATTGCAGGACGTGGAAAATCTGCTTAGTTTACGCAGCCGTGTGTGTCGGACATTTTCTAGAATATAACAAGACGAACAGAGTTGTGTCCTTGTTAGTTTCTGTCTTTGGAGTGCATCAGTCACAGGTAACTATAAGCTAGTTAAGGGCTGGCAGCGACTCGAACCGGTCGACAATGAGGGTGCAAAGAATCAGAATTTGCTCCGGAGCAGGAAGGAGTAACCCTCTCTCTGCCATGGAAGTGGATGGGTGATCGATAACCCACCCCAGGACAACTGGGTCAGATGGAGACATCAACGGGGGGAGGTTTGGTCTCGTGGGAAAGTCGGCCATCTTGAGGGGAGTGTGTCAAATGGCTACCGGGGGTGACACTAGGGGTGGCCTTGTGTCCCCAACGATATATATACATATATTCGGCAAGGTCACCAGCTCCGGGGAGTCTCATGGTTTTACAAGTATTCAGGCAAGAAAACTGAAAATTCCGTCACTCAGGGGCTGCAGGAACCAAGTAGATTTTCCACGTGCACATTAGTCATCTTATCTCACCGTAAATTCTATATTTCCCAACAAACATCCGATGAGAAGAAGTGTACGGTCAATAAAATCTTAATTAATGACATCATCACACAGCGTATTTTCATCTATCTTGTTAATTTTGTACTTTAGCTTGGAATAAGACTTTACACGATGTATTCGCGTATTCTCGAAGATCGATTACTAAAAGTCGAGATTTACTGAAGGCTGAAAATGCAAAAAGAGCCTTTCATTGCAAAAAGTCTCGACTATACTATATAATACTCAGGATGTAGAAAAAGTACGCAAATTAACATTCATTGAAAATTAAATTTTCTACAAGATTTGTTATACACAACTTTTCTATCCGACTCATAGCAATGGAGATATTCTGAATTTTCGATTCCCCTTCTAAACCCCCCTCGATCCGATTTCAATTAAAACTTGATCTTTATTTTTACATAAAATGCTTAAAGATCGAATTAAAACCAAAGTCGGGAAACTAATAGGAAACAGAATATGGTGAGTTTGCATTTTATTCGTCCATTACAGTCCCCTGTACGATTATAATAGTTATTTATTATCCAAGTAACGAAAGTAGATCATTTTACAACTCGAGTGAAACGTTTACCCACGTTAGTACGTTGGTAATTTCACGAGAGTTGTAAATTCTACTTTCGTCACGAGTGTAATATTAAATTTTTTCTGTAATCGTGTACTAATACATGATCAGATCTAACCAGAATATGAACAAAAATAGGATGTTGTGAAGATTACGGTATGTTGTTGGTAGGTTATAAGCATGGTTGTGAAAGGTTATAAGCATAGTTATAAAACAACTAGTGATGATTGTGAAGTAGTGCAGTTATAAACAAGTGCAGGTTATAAACAAGGAAGGTAATTATTATTATATTTAAATTTTAAAATACATTGATTATTTCTACCAATAATTCATTCACATTTCAATTTATTTTGTTAAAATAAATTCTTACAATGTTATTATTATTATTATTATTATTATTTATTAACGTCCACTTTTTGCAACTTAGGCTAATCGGGGTGGGTTATCTACAGGTTACCACCCAATCTTAAATGTTAAGAAACATTTAAAAGCATTTAATTTCCAACCATTTAATTCAACTTCAAATTATTTTTTAATTAATACTTATTACTAATTAAGAAGGCAATTCACTTTCTTCACTCTATTGCAAAATGTTTCACTTTCTTCACTCATTTCAGTTTAGTAATGTTACCATTATTCAACGATTACAGAAAAAAATATTAATATAGTATATGATCCAGGAGGAGTTAATAATTTCAAGACAAACGCAACTCAACGAAACGTATGTGGATTGGCATTAACACCTGGATTATAATCTATATTAATACTTTTATAATCGAGCAGGAGGGGGGGGGGTTGTAATGGAGGCATATAAGTACATATTTCTATATGTCTTCCAATAGTATAAATACGTCAGTTAAAAATAGGTTTTTAATTATTTATTTGGCGATCTCCGCAACTTGGCGATGTCGCTCAGTATCACTTATTTTCAATTCCTTAAATTAAAATGTTAAAATAAATAAAGAAAAACGCTTAAAACATATAATAATAAAATTATTAAAACATAGTATAAAATATAGCTCTATATAAAATTAAAGAATAAAATAAAACGAAGGAAACATTAAAACAAAACTATGTAAAACTAAAAATCTACAATAAATCCTGGCTTGAGGATGATGAAAGTCTAAGGCACAAGATTAAAAATGTATTATACAGACTTGTTCACAAAAAAGCACAAATACGAAGTAGAAACATAATTTGAGATAAAAACGTAGAGAAATGAGTGGGGTAGGTGTGGTTTAAAGTTTGTTGTAAACGTCTATTGCCTTTAAATAATTTAAGAGTGTACTTATATGTGGGCTACCTTCTGTTGATAGTTCGTACAAGGTTTCATTTGACTTCTCAATCATTTATTCAAATTAATAATTCCAGTTTTCCTCAGGAATAAATAGGATTTCTACAATTTGCGAAGTATCTTGTTGCATGTTGATTCTTTCATCAAGAGGCCATTGATTGATCATGTCTGCACCATGTCCTATTAACATTTGGTTTGTGGAATAGGCTAGGTGGGTGATCACATCCAAGCTAAACTCCAATAATTTCTACCGAGTCTGCAATGACACCTGAGGACGAGAGTTATCGTGATAGAAAACTATACCTTTGCTTTTCTCTTCCATTTTGAGAAAGCATTCCACTTAAAGATAAGGAATCTCGGTTGAAAATGATGCATAAAACTACCTTAACTAATACTTTTTTGAAATATGTAAACATTATTGACCAATTAGCATGATTTTATAAACACAGAGAGGGTTAAATTGAAATATTGATAAACGCTACAAACTTATATTACAACCCACGCTCATTGCAAGATTAAGTTCTGATAATGACATGCATGTAGGTATCTGAGTATTACTATAGTTCATTTATGGGTGGAAATCTTCAGGATGTGACAGGGGACCAGGTGACTTTGATAAGAGCACCCAAGGGAGTCTTAGCTCAACTTTTGTTCGTTCGTATCCCTTCTATCGTTTCGTTTTCAGTTTATTCCTGACCCCCATTCTTGAGTGAGTGATCTGCGACTCCCATCAACCCCCAGCAGGTCCTGGGCGGGGGTTGTCCCTGTGAGGGTTGTAGCTTCCCGTATCGAATCCACCCCCGCATCTGGGGCATTGTCACGTGCTCTCCCCGGATTCACCACGCACCCAGTTCGGATCGCGCTCTTTGTCACACATAGGGACCACACCCGGCGAAAAGCACAGTCTCCTTCCCGGATTACCTGGGCATTTTTTTTCTTCCTGGGTGCTTTGGAGATTTTTTGACTTTTTCATCTTAGGCCAGTTGGCGTTTGGCCACGGACTGGGATTTAGACACCCTAAAGACTTAAAACACAAGTTGGACGTTAATGCCGAACACCTCTGCTAACGTTAGCGTTTTTTGCGGTGAACAGTGGATGTCAGAGTGCATTTGGAATGGGCAGACAACTCTCGTAAAAGTTTATCATTATTTATGAGGATTTGTAGGGATTTTTTTTTTCTCAGACATTTATGTGCCTTCTCAAACTTTATGCCAGCCCAGATTTTCCTACAGGCTAACTAGGCTTCAGTCTAGGGCCTCTAGATTAAGTGGCGCCTTCTATCTAATTGCTAGCAAAATTGCAGTATTCTGAAAACAGTCACTGGACTGAAAGTAAGGAAAAATTCTAAGCATATGACTAATAAAAAACATAAATATCTATTTGTTAAGATCAACGCTCATTGAGTCTGTTTATTTGTAGATACTACATTACACCAAAGTGTAGTTAATACATTCAATGATGGCTCTGGCAAATGTTGACGTGCCTTATGCTACTCAGCTCCACTGGTTTGTTCTTGTGAATGTTGTGTGTTATGTTTGATTAGTTATTGTTCCAATTACTACATATGCTGCTGACAATAAATGTCCAAATAAGTGCTCAGGACTTTTTTTATTCATTGTCCGTGTTACATTGTTTAGTTAAAGATTGGAACCAATCGCGAGATGTTTATTTAACATGTTGATATATATATATATATATATATATATATATATATATATATATCACAGTAATGATGCATTTTATTATCTCATCTGCAATCATCCAGAAAGTATCCTTCATTTTCGCATATTTCCTCGTGATGGGCTTGTCAAAAAATCTATTCAAAAGTCCCTCGACCTTCCCTACGAGATGACGAAAATAAAGGTTCAAAATCGTATATATATATATATATATATATATATATATATATATATATATATATGCTGTGAGTAAGCATGAAATATGTCTGGGGAATCGTAGGCCATGAGCATGCAGATGCGGTCCGTGCCCGAAGTCTTTAATTGTAAACGTGACAAGGGCCCTGGAAGTCAATGAGTATGTTTGTACATTATAATAATAATAATAATAATAATATATATATATATATATATATATATATAATATAATCTTTTATTTGCTCATCTATAAAATTTACATTACATATTACACTTAATATTTACATATTATATATATACTAGCTCAGATACCCGGCTTCGCTCGGGAATTCATTTGAGGCTGAATGGTGATGGTATATTTTTGGCAAGGCTTTACTTTGCACAATAATTTGACATTTACCCTTTCCAGTGTTTAGGGTTAATACCCGTTGTTGGCATTTGTTAATAATAAAATTATTTTTTTATGTAAGACTTCACTGTCCTGCATATTGTCATATTTCCCGTCTCCTGTGCATTATGCATAGATTTGAATTATTAAGGAGAAAATGTTGACATACATTTGTATTAATTTTTTCAGGTGAGGTACCTGGTAGTTCATATTGAAAAGAAGTGTTGAGCAAATTTCTCTAAATAACAAAATAAATAACTTTTGTTATGTGCATATTTGCCGAAACCCCAATAGGAAATCATTATTATTAATTTCAGGCCTCCCTTATAACCCCCATTCCTGTCCGTCCCTAGAAATGTGTAGTATGGCTTACTATAAGGAAATCGTTAGTGTTAATTCACATAGCGAGTTTGGTTTAGTTCGGTTGAGTCTCTTGTGCCAAATAAAATTTTGGACTCCCGCTATAGTTTTAGCGTATAACTCATTTATACTTCTGTATACGGCAAAAGTGCATATTACAAAAGTTACTCTAAATTACAAAATAAACAACTTTTGTTATGTGCATATTTGCTGAAAAAGAAATAGGAAACGAAATATCGCTATTTTTAATTTCAGGCCTCCCTTATAACCCCCCACTCCTGTTCGTCTTAGAGAATATTAATATAGCCTACTATAAGGAAATCGTTAGTGTTAATATACATACCAAGTTTATAAAATTCGGTTCAGCCGTTTATGCGTGAAAAGGTAACAAACAAACAAACAGACACGAAAGAAACAAAATGTAGTTATGATGTCTATGACATGTGAAACGAAAAGTTATCGTGAAATTTCGCGAAAAAAATCAATGTACAGACTGAGGTTACAATTTTATATATATACAAAAATAAACATTGAAAATACAGTTACAATATATGCAAACATTATTGATTGGTTGAGCAAAATCAGCGTTAGCTGAGGATTTTTTTGTTTTTGCGGCGTGTCAATTTTTTTTTGGATTTTTGAGCTCGAGTATGTCCTTATTTTGCGTTATATATATTATTTTACCAGTTGCTGGATCCATTGCTGACAGTGTGCAGTCCAACAAGTGCGGCGCATCTCTTCGTCCCAGTTTTCCATTGGTCTGCCTCTGCTTCTTCTATATTCTCTAGGTGACCAGTCTATCATCTTCCTGCTCCGACTATCTTCATGCCTTCTTATCATATGTCCTGTCCATTTCCATTTCCTTAGAAAGAAGCATTTAGGAATGCCCTCCAGGTCAGTCCTTATTCTAATCTAGCCCTTCGTTCTGTGTTCTTTTAGCAGATTTCCCTTCAGGGAAATCAGCTATTGAGGTCGTACTCATGACGCGATTTTCGAAACTTTTCTTCAAATGTCCATCGATCCTACACAGGAGATGAGGAAAATGAGGTCCGTTCAAAATTATATTTATATATTTGTCTGTTAACGCTCTAGCGGTCGCAATTTTTGTTTGATCGTTTACGAAACTCGATATTTAACCGTTTTATGTAAAAAGACAGATCAAGTTCGTTAATGGCTGAAATCGGACCAGAGGGAGGGGGGTTTAGAGGTGGGGATTTTCGAAAATGCAAAATATCTCCGTTATTATGCATCGGTTCGAAAAATTGTATAGAACCAATCTTATTGCAAATTAAATTTTCTATAAATATTGCTACATACATTTATTCTCTATCTTGAATATTAACCGAGATATTTGCATTTTTATGAAGTCTGTGGGTCGGGTATAGTTCGGATTACGTCGGCCATCTTCGTCATTTCTCGGTTCAGGCGGAAGCTTCTTCTAACCTGGCGTACCTTACCTTACCTTAATAATATAAATTAATCTTACAATTCAGAAGCCGTTTCAGTTGGGTATTTATTTTAATTAACTGAAAGATTTCTCATTATCTAATCACGGTGGTATTGTGTTACCAGTGTGCAGATTTCTCTATTGTAAAACTTCACAGGGGAAATCTGCTTAGTTTACGCAGCCCCTGCGTGACGGACTTTTTTTACTAATGCTGAGCATATATCGTTCCATACTTCGTTGTGTTGTACGCATCTTTTCGATAACTTTTTTTGTCAGTCTCCAGGTTTCGCATCCATTCCAAAATTTCTTTTTTAGTTTATTGTCTGCCTTACTCTCTTGTAAAGCATTCTATTTCTTAAGAACGTTTGTATACGCCTTTCTTACGCAATTGGTTTACTATTAACATTGCGACTTTCGAGACCCTTTTTAAGATTGATAAGGCTCTAACGCCTGATAAGAACTGATGGGAGGGAGTGAGAGGGAAGTAGCGCGGATGAAAGGACATAGCTCGGCACTCTTTCAACAATGGCGACAGTAGCCGATTCGCGCCGGATCTGACTCCGAATACAGGCCAGCTGGGAGCAGCAGCCGGCAGGGGGGCGATACATTGGCAAGCCTGTCATATATCACCGGGGTAAGGAGGGCCATATATCGATTAGACCAGATCGATAAGCCTGACTCAATCGCTGATTGCCTTCAGTAATGGACCGTTCAACTGATTTTGCCATGGGTTTTTCAACGGCTCACGCGCCGCTTATTTGTCTTCCTTGTTTGTCTAGCTTTCATCCACGTTTTTTTTTTCTCCGTGGACTCTGTTATCGATCATTATCCACTGCCGACGATTCTGCGAACGTTTCTGTTACACCTAAAGGTCAATACTTATGTATTTTAATCGTGGGAATTTTCGTTTTTCACACTTCAATTACACGTTTTTGAACCCATTTTGACTAGTGTTGGCGTGACGTCTGTGTGAATGTAGGGTTAATTTGGGGTAAAACCGGGTAGCTAAGTTTTTAAGGCTTCCAGAAACCACAATTATTACCACAAATAAGTAAAGTTTTGTTGAAATAAAGTCTACTTATCTGTTAACGTAATTACAGTTTCAAAAACAAAATCTAAATTTTTAAAGAAGTTTTACCCTACATTTTTTTTAAAAAGTCATGTTTTACCCTGTTTTGCCCCACTAGTAGGGTAAAACCGGGTACATATGTGTTTTTTATGGGAAAATAAAAATGTAAAGATTTTTAATCAAATTAATGTTTTTTTGCTAATAAAAAATGTTGTTTGATGCATTAAAACAAACCCCCTTTTGGGAACAATACAAAAAAATGAAGTAAAAATATAAACAAATAACAACATTAATCTTTTTAGCTATTTCAATGCAATTATATATTTCAAAAAGGAAATTCATAGTTGCAAGATTTATAATATTATTTGTCATTATACATGCTTTTACAGTGAAATAATTAAACAAAATTAGGTAAAATTATACTTTTCATGTTTCGAGAACCGTGGCATAGCTGTTACCCGGTTTTACCCCGCGCGTAAAGTTTAAATAAAACACTAAATAAAACTTGTACTAAGGGACCTACATGCCCGTCTTCTAATTGGAATAGGAGCGCAGTACAATCAAAAACCTTTTCCACCAAAATCATAAGCAAGTTCCACGAAAATTGAATAATTGTCACTGCCACAAAACTAGCATGACTAACGATTTGGCGCAATGGCCGCTGCTTCTTCTTCCAAGGTGGATTGTTGTTGCTCCGTTATCAGCCCGACTGCAGTACACACAACGGCTAAGAGGAGCTACCCGCTTTGCTCCCGACTACCCGCGCTATTACCCTACTCTCCCCTACATATTTCGCATAACTCAAAATGTTCGAAAGTTAATATTTGGGATTGTTGTCACGACTAACTGTACACCTCACATATTTATCGAAATAAACTAATTGGGAGAGGAGTCAGAAGAGGGAGAAAGTAGGTAAATTGCAAATTTCTCCTTACATATTCAGGCAGATACAAGAGAATTGTAAAGGACCTTTTTTTGTATAAAATAAGAAGGTCTATAAAGTGTCTATGTCATTTTTCAACCCGATGCATTGGGAATGAGATATATATCACTTTCAAACACGATTTTTAATTAAGTGCAACCAAACATTTAATTTAAATTAAAATGAGTACAAGGAAGGCATGTGGCGCCCACACCTGTTGTGTGTATATATATATATATATATATATATATATATATATATATATATATGTATATATATAGTTTTAGCAGATGTCCCACAAGGGAAATCAACTATTGTACTCATTACGCGATTTTCCTAATTTTTCTTCAAGTTTTTAGTTTCGTGGCTAGAGTCACCAATAAAAAACATTTTTTCTGTAATCGTTGAATAATGGTAACATTACTAAACTGAAATGAGTGAAGAAAGTGAAACATTTTGCAATAGAGTGAAGAAAGTGAATTGCCTTCTTAATTAGTAGTAAGTATAAATTAAAAAATAATTTGAAGTTGGAAATTAAATGCTTTTAAATGTTTCTTAACATTGTAAGAATTTATTTTAACAAAATAAATTGAAATGTGAATGAGTTATTGGTGGAAATAATCAATATATTTTAAAATTTAAATATAATAATAATTACCTTCCTTGTTTATAACCTGCACTTGTTTATAACTGCACTACTTCACAATCATCACTAGTTGTTTTATAACTATGCTTATAACCTTTCACAACCATACTTATAACCTACCAACAACATACCATAATATTCACAACATCCTAATTTTGTTCATATTCTGGTTTTTTCCAGAACGTTTCACTCGAGTTGTAAAATGATCTACTTTCATCACTTGTATAATAAATAACTATTTTTCCCTGGAGACGTTATTCATAGTGCCCTACATGTTTCGTGGTTTGCATACCACCTCTTCAGGGGACATCCTGTTTCCAAGAAATAATAACATTTATTCTAAAAATCCATCACGCAAGGGCTGCGACAACTATGCAGATTTCCCGCGTGAACTGCAACTATAGATAAATCTACATACTGGTAACACAACACCAGTGTGAATGTTAAGTGAATAAATACAAACGATAATAAGAAATCCCCCGACGGGAAGCGTCTGAAATGTAAACAAATAAACAAACAGTTCTGCAAACTTCTCAACGGAAAGAAAAAAAATTACTGAAATGTATCAGAATCTACCATTAATTTTATTGAAAACTGTACTGTAAGCTATAATGAATCAGAATAATTTTTCTCACTCAATCAAATTTTAATTGTCCAAGAACTTAAAACGGAGGGGAGGGGTCACCAGAACATATTTGCATGTATCTAAAGGTCTATTGAAAACAATATTTGATATTTAAGCTTCGAATAATGTGGTTTTTTATATAACTGAGCATATATATATATATATATATATATATATACCAAAATTCCAGAATGCTACAACAAAATCACACTTAAAAACACAATTACTTACTGACACAATTAACGCATGGCAACAGAAATGGTATACGACTACGAAAGGACAACATCTAAAACTATTTATTCCAGACATTAAAGAGTACTTAGGACAAAAATTAATATCAACAGACTTTTACTAGACATAATTATTAACTGGACACGGAACAACAGATTCTTATTTTAATCGTTTTGGCCTAACAGATCAACCAAACTGTTACTGCGACTTTACTACTGAACAGACATACAGACAATTGCTCTATGACTGCAGACTACTAACGGACCAAAGAGAAGACTTTAAAACCCAATTAAAATGCCGACAAGATAATTGGCCTGTTGAGGAAAAACATTTATTTTATAAACACAATAAACAACTAAAACAATTTGATGAAGAAATGTGCTTAAACTATTTAAAACTGAAATAAAGTTAAATTAATTAATTATTCATCATTGAATCCAAAATTTGTTTGTGTTTTTCTTTCCATTTCTTTTTCTTTTTCTTTCTGTTGTAAATAATTTTATTTTACAAATATTTTATTTTATTCATAGTTAAAAGAAAATGTTATGTATCAAGCACACGTTATGTACTAATTATTGTATGGGACGTGTGGCTAATAAACTCCCTTCCTGTAGGGTTACTTCAGGAAGGAAATAAATAAAACTTTAAAAAAAGTCCGTCACGCAGGGGCTGCGTAAACTAAGCAGATTTCCCACGTGAAGTTATACAATAGAGAAATCTCCATCGAGGGCCGAGCAGTTACGGAAACGACCGAACTAGCTTTTGGCGGGAATCTCTTACGAGTGTTATCCGCCCACATTTAATAAAAATGCGAATATCTTGGTTAATATTCAAGATAGGGAATAAATGTATAGAACAATATATATAGAAATTTTAATTTACAATATGATTCATTCTATACAATTTTTCGATCCGACGCATAATAACGGATATATTTTGAATTTTCGAAAATCCCCCCTCTAAACCCCCCCTCCCACTGGTCCGATTTCAGCCATTAACGAACTTGATCTGTCTTTTTGCATAAAACGTTTAAATATCGAGTTTGATAACGATCAAACAAAAATTGCGACCGCTAGAGCGTTAACAGACAAATATATATATATATATATATATATATATATATATATATATATATATATATATGTATATAATTTTGAACGGATCTCATTTTCGTGATCTCCTGGGTAGGATCGATGGACATTTGAAGACATTTTTCGCATCATGAGTACGACTTCAATAGCAGATTTCCCTTAAGGGGAAAATATATATATAGAGAGAGAGAGAAACCTGCACACACAGATGTAAATGTCAATTAACGCATATAATTTGAAATGGTGTCGTTTTCGGTATTCGGTCAGTATATGTCTTATGGTCAAGTTGAGCAAGTGGGTCTATTTCTCATAAGTGGGTCATGTCCCTATTAAGTATGAGTGTGTTAAGTTCTTCTTCACTAGAGTTTCCGAAACTTGTCGGCCACATGCAAATACTGTTATTAATAGTTTGCAACTTGTTGTCGGTATTTGTGTTAGTCCAGTCGGTTTGCCAGAACACCATATGAGTATGAAATGTTGATGACGTGGTCTTTGAGTCATTCCAGCAGGTGCGGAAATCTGCTCAGTTTACGCAACCCCTGCGTGACGGACTTCATGTCTCCCATCTTCTATATCCCAAATTGCTCCACCGTGTCCACTATAGTCTTCTCAGACCTTGACCTATTTGAACTAACGAATTCGAAGCTGCCTGATAATACTGATGACATCCCATCAGACTCCAACAGTGATATATTTGCGGGATCTATCTTCTGGGTGGTCTTCTCTTTCATCACCTCCAAGCATTGTCTTCTTCGGTGTCCCTTCGAGTTAGGTCTTTATTTCGTCCCGACAGCATTCTTGTGGCTTCGGGAATGGATTGTCAACAAAGCCCTTCTTCCTGGACCCAGGGCAGAGCAAAGCAAGACCATATATTTTTCTTTTTAACGTTTTAATGTTGTTGTTAGACATTGTTTTCAGCGTCAATGTTCAATGAAAACGAAAATAATCTGATGTGAATACATGACTTCCTTGAAATAGATAGATCTAATCATGATAAACAAAAAAAAGTCCATCATTCAAGGGCTCCGTTGACTAAGCAGATTTCTCACGAGCTGTTATAATACACCATTGATCTGTTCTCTATTTTCTATATCTAAGTAAAACGTCCCTCACGCTGATGTTGCGTTAACTAAGCAGGATTTATCTCAAAACGTAAAAGTTCAATGAGAACAATTTTGGCATTTGGGCTTCAAATAAAGTGCTTCATAATATAACAGCTTCTTGTTAATATGACATGAGTTGGAGTGGGGGTTTACTGATGGCCGAAAACTAAAATATGGAAATATCTTAGTTAATATTCAATATTGAGAAAACATGTACAATATTAATTTACAATAAGATTAGTTCTACACACATTTTCGATCTGACGTATAATAACAGAGAAATTCCCCCTTTAACCCACCCTCCCCCTTCCCCTTGTCTGATTTCAGTCGTTAACGAACTTGATCTTTTTTTTATTACGTAAAACGATTATATATCGGGTTTGGTACCGATAAAACAACAATTGTGGCAGTTAGAGAGGCAACAGATATGTATCTAAGTTTTGAATGGACCTCATTTTCCTCATCTCCTCGGTAGGATCGATGGACATTTGAAGAAAAATTTCGAAAATCGCGTCACGAGTACGACCTCAATAGCTGATTTCCCTTAAGGGAAATCCGCTAAAACTCGATGAGCAGTGCTAGTTTACTGACAGCTAAAAACAAGGTAGTCTGAAAAATTCGCTTAATATTTATGCTACAAAAAAATGAATATAAGGAAAATTGTAGAGCATCAAAAGTTTAACAATTCACATTTTGAAACGCCTTATAATAAATGCGTAAATAAATAATAATAAATTTTTGAAATTCTCCCACTCCATTTCCGATTTCAACCATTTAAGACTATGAACTTTTGTAATTAAACGGTTAATAATCATTTTCAAGTAAAGAAATAAAATCACGATTGACGTCACAGCACATGGTTTTATCTCACAAAGTAATAGTTCAATGAGAACATTTTTTAGCAGATTTCCCTTGAGGGAAATCAGCTATTGAGGTCGTACTCATGACGCGAGTTTCGAAATATTTCTTCAAATGTCTATCGATCCTACCGAGTAGATGACGAAAATGAGGTCCGTTCAAAACTGTATATATATATATATATATATATATATATATATATATATATATATATATATATATATATATTTGTCTGTTAACGCTCTAGCGGTCGCAATTTTTGTTTGATCGTTACCAAACTCGGAATTTAATCGTTTTATGTAAAAAGGAAGATCAAGTTCGTTAATGGTTGAAATCGGACCAGTGGGGGAGTTTAAAGGGGGGATTTTCGGAAAATTCAAAATATCTCCGTTATTATGCGTCGGATCGAAACATTGTATAGAATCAATCTTTTTGCAAATTAAATTTACTATAAATATTGTTCTATACGTTTATTCTGTATCTTGAATATTAACCGAGATATTTGCATTTGTATTCTGCATTGGTCGGCAGGAGTGAGCTGTTTGGTACTTTCCGAAGAGAGCTCTGGCGGCCGTTTTCATAACTATTCGTCCCTCTTGTATAAGTTTAGAGATCCCTTAATACTTACTACACTTGTTATTGGGCAGATTTCTCTATTGTAAAACTTCACGTGGGAAATCTGCTTAGTTTACGCAGCCCCTGCGTGACGGACTTTTTTGTATTTAAGCTACAAATAAAGTTGTTCATGATATAACAGCCTATTGTTATCATGACATGAGTAGGAATTTACTGAAGAGTGAAAACCAGCAATGCACATTACATTTGCAATAAGATTTACTCTATGCACTTTTTCGATCCGACGTATAATAACGCAGATATTTCCAAATTTTATCTAATTAATTCCCCTCCCCCCCCCATTCGTCCGATTTCAGCCGTTAACGAGCTTCATCATTATTTTTTGTTTAAAACGTAAAGATATCGAGTTTGGTATCGATCAAACATTAATCTTATAGTAGTGTTTGTGTGGATGAGTTTTTTCTGTGCATGCATGGGAGTGTGTGTGTGATTGTGAATGGTTGTGTAAAATTTTAGAAACTTTTCCCTAATATAACAATTTTCTTTTTGTATATATTCATTTTTAATTTTAAAGATTGGGTTATAAAATTGTAATTATAAATTATTACGCGTCATAGTTTTTAATTATCTATTTATTTTATAACATTTTTTTTTTAATTTAATGTTAATGTTTCGTTTTTTTTTTTGCTGTTGACTATTCGTGTTCTTTTCCCGTTCATAGTTTATCCTGTTTTAATATTTTTTGTTTAATTAATTCTTATTACTTTATATTATCTTAGTTTTCCTGTTTTTTAAGCAGATTTCTCTTAAAGTGGGAAGATGGGTTCAGAGGGAGGAATTTCGAAAACTTAATATCTTCGTTATTATGCATCGAATCGAAATATTGTACAGAACCAATATTGTTGCAAATTTAATGTTCTAAAAATTACGGTTTTTCACTATCTTGATTATTAATGGAGATTTTCCCACTTTTCAGTTTTCGGCCTTTTGTAAATCCTCACTACTACTCATGTCATATTAAGAATAAGCTGTTACATTATGGAGCACTTTATTTGTAGCATAAATACCAAATATTGTTCTGAACATTTACTTACATTGATAAAAATGCATATAAGTGATGCACGTGAGAAATCTTAGTTAACGCAGCCCCTACGTGACGGACTTTTCTCTTCACAAATAATATTGACCAGCAGCAACTGTAATTATAAAAGTCAATTACATTTAACAAACCGGATTATTTTTTCCATTTGATAAATATTTTTAGCTCTTGCTTCTGCTCAGGCTAGCCATGTGAGTTAAGCCGTCGGTCTTAACCTCAAATGGCAAACCTAGAGTGGCGAGTTCAATTCCCGCCTGGGCAATAGGAATTTATTTAGTAACCTTGGCTAGAAATGGGTGGTAACCTATAGATAGCCAGTCCCAATTAGCCTTAATAGGAAAAAGTGGACGTTAATAAATAATACAGGATATAGTAATATTTCAATGAATGCAAAATGATCAGTATATAAACTGAAAATTAGATATTCTAATATACTTAATGTGGAAATTGCATGAGCAAGGATGGCCGTGTGTTGAAGGCTCAAAAATAATGAATTTATAAATATTTTAATGGAAAATGCACTTGTAGATCCCTTATAAATATGAACAAATAAAAATAATTTAAATGAAATATAAGGGGGAAAATGAAATATGTTTCTAGAAAACGGAAAAATAACTAAATAAGTGTACTAGGTGCTCGTATGTGCATCTTGATAAAGGTGCAACCGGCTGAAACAGCCTTGACAAATATACTGCTGCATTTTTTAGTTTATGCGTTTGTAAAATAAATTCGATGCATAAAGAAAAATTTACTAAGCTAGTCGTCATACATGACCTTTTCATTGTCTCTCTTTTTATTACTCTTTCGACGTTCTTTTTTCCTTATGAACAGCTGTCTCTAATAATCGAGAGGAAAACGTGCGTGTTACATTTGCCTGCTTCCAATAGACGCGATGAGCATTTCAGAAGTATTGTACAACTTTTTGTTCAAGCGCACTTCGACGTACGCGCTCTTCATGATCGGTGGAGCTTTCTTCTTGGAGAGAGGGTTCGACGTGGCTACTGAACGGCTCTTCGAGAAGTTGAACGAGGGAAAACTCTGGAAGGACATAAAGCACAAGTACGAATAGATAAATAGAAAAGTTTATAAGTGTTGTAGTAAAGTTTATAAGTATGATCTAAAACATAGTTACCTGTTAAACGAATTTAATAAAAACTTCCATACGTATTTAATTTTATTATTCCTTATATTTTATTTCTCGCCTTAGAGAATTTAGGTTAGCCATGTTAATTTAGCCGTTGGACTTTATCTCATAAGGTAAACCTAGAATAGCGAGTTTAAATTAAATTAAATTAAATTATTTATTAACGTCCACTTTTTGCAACTAAGGCTAATTGGGACGGGTTCTCGACAGGTTACCACCCTTTTCTAGCCAGGGTGGGACTAAGGATTTTATTTAATGAATTCCCGTCACTAAATAAACTCCTACAGCCCAGGCGGGAATTGAACTCGCCACTCTAGGTTTACCATGTGAGATTTAAGTCAACGCTTTAACTCACATGGCTAACCTGAGACCCAGAGTAGCAAGTTTGATACCCGCCTGGGCTATAGGATATAAATTTAATTACCAACTCATTAAATATAATACTTAGCCCCACCCTAGCTAGAAAAGGACAGAAATGTGTGAATACCCCGCCCCAATTAACTTTAGTAGCAAAAATAGACGTTAATAAATAACCAATCAATTGTATTGTTAGCCGTTATTATAATAATTCAAAGTAGTAGGTAATAGTTGGGTTTCGGCTAATAAAGTTTTCTAAATTCTACTTTTAGAGGATTTTTTATTTGCTGACAGTCCAACGGTTGCCCGAAACTGTCAGCAAATAAAAAATCCTCTAAAAGAAGAATTTATAAAACTTTATTAGCCGAAACCCAACTATTACCTACTACTTTGAATTGTTAATAAATAACATTATGTTTTGTGGCATAGGTTAACCATGTGAGTTAAAGGGTTGCTCTCATAATAATCGTTGTGGGTTCGATTCCAATCTGGGCAATAGGAATTTATTTAGTGATGAACTCATTGCTTAATATCGGTAGTAGCCAGCAGATGACCCTAATTAGCCATGGTAACACAGTCGTCGTTAATAAATAACATTTGGGGCTCAGGTTAGCCATGCGAGTTAAAGCGTCGACCTTGATCTCACATGGTAAACCTCGAGTGGCGAGTTCGGTTCCCGACTGGGTAATAACAAATTAGTTTAATAACGAACTCATTAAATATAATCCTTAGTCCAACCCTGGCTAGAAAATGGTGGTAAGCTGTAGATAACCTCTCCTAATGTGCCTTAGTTTCACAAAGTGGACGTCGATAAATAAAATTTTATTTCGAGGAATAGGTTAACCATGTGAGTTGAGGGGTTGGTCTTATAAACATAGTAAACCTATTGCCATGAGTTCGATCCCGATGTGGGCAATAGGAATTTATTTAGTGATGAACTCATTACATAATATCTGTGGTAACTGCACATAACCCTAATTAGTAACACAATGTGCTCGTTAATAAATAACATTTTATTTCGAGGGATAGGTTAACCATGTGAGTTAAGGGTTATTTATTTACTGGATGTCACGCATTATGGAGCGATTTACACCCTTCACCAAATAACCAAATGGTAAAAATACTCCATATTATTAAATGTAATTCATCTTTATATTTATAATTGCTGCTGGGCGATATCACTAATAGAAAAGAAAATGCAAAAAGTAATAAGATAAAATTAATAAAATCTATTTAATGGGGCTCAGGTTAGCTATGTGAGTTAACACGTTAAGTGCGGCACGGGGTCAAATGTCACCGTACGTAACTGTCTCCCAGTACGGGTCGGTTTTGAAGATAAATGTTCAAAAAATACTTTGACGGTTTTTGCTTTGTACTAGTAAATATAATTAAAAATAGTACGTTTATGTATTTCAAATCCAAAAAATATGTCGTATATCATTGAAAAATGCACGGGGCTTTATGACCCCGTGCCGGCCTGGAGAGTGGTATTTGGGCTCTAGTCTGGCACGGGCTCATATAGCCCCGTGTTATTTCCCGTGCTTTTCATCTGAACCGCTTGTTCTGTTATTTACATAAGCTTAGGTAAATAATAGAACGCGTCCCTCCCATTTCAGTTTACTTTTTGGTGTCGTTTTGAAACATTGATCTGTATAATGTGCAAATCACGTGGCCGACAATTAGTGGATTTAGCTTTATTAAAAAAGTGTTCCGGGTGTTACGAAAAATTAAGAAAAACTGACACTAAAGAAGCAGACAAAAAAGTCAAGAAAGTTAGAACGTATTGTGAAGAGTGCAACAGGAACTCACTTTGTCTACAATGCTTCAACAACTGCCATAAATCTATGTCCTAACCATTGCGATAATGAAGAATTGTTCATTCTGATAATAATTATTTGTTTATTCATATTATTTCTTTATTATGTTTATTTTCTAATTATTTGTTTAAACTAAACTCCTAGTTCCTAGTTTGTTTTTCTCGTTTTCTAATTTTATCTTTATAAACTAATATATATTATTTGTAATGTGTCGTAATTTAAAGTTAATCCATATTCGCCCATTTTAATGTATAACAAAAATTAAAATCCTTCCTTGATCACCAAATTTATCACACAAAGGAGAAAAAAAGTTCCCGACAATGTGAAAAATGTAAGGTAAATATTCATTTCTAAGTCACGTTACAAAAAATTGATGAAAACACGGCCTGCGACTGCCATATATTTTTCGATGTCCTAAGAGTAAAAAAATGTTTGAATGTAGCAATTTAGTTTATTTTTCGAGTGGTAGTAGCGCATTAAAAGGGGACATAAGTACGGGGTCGATTGACCCCGTACCGTACTTGTGGATAGACCACATTTTTGAAGTCCGTACTGAACGTGTTAAAGCGTTGGCCTTAATCTCACATGGCAAACCTAGAGTGGCGAGTTCTATTCTCGCCAGCGCAGACATTTAGTAACGAACTCATTAAATAAAATCCTTAGTCCCACCCTGGCTAGGAAAGGGTGTAACCTGTAGATAACCAGTCCCAATTAGTCATGTAACAAAATTTGGACGTTAATAAATAATAATAATGACTCAGATATTACTAGAAAATCCTTGAATAACCAAAAGTTATTATTTGCATGTACATTCATATATTTACCTTCGAATTATAGGAGGCTTAACAGTAGACACATTAGTGCCATTGAAATCTGATTTTTAGCTCTTATTCAAACTTTTTAGAGGACCAATCTGACCCGAAAAAAAATTAGGGTATCATATACTATGAGGGTATCATAGTCCAGTGAGTGGGAAATCTGTTTAGTTAACGCTGCCCAAACTTGATGAACGTTTTGTTACGAGTGTCTTGATGTGTTTGATAAGGTAATCAATTCTAGTGGAACATGTACAGATAAACGGAGGAGTTGAAGATAATTAATTTCTCTGCGGTCATTAAGGGTACACGTGAGAAAGCTATGTTAGTGGGGCATTCCTAAAATGCTGGAAATAAGTGCGTTAAAGAGCAATAAAGCTGGAGGCAATTTATCAGGCGCGGTCCACGGGAGGTCCATAATAGTCGGAACTATAACAGGTAAAGTGGACCCTAGACCCTGGATGAATGGAGCAGGGGTTCATTGATGGGAGCGGCACCTTCTGATCCTGGGGGCGGTGTCTTTGGTGAGCCACTCTAGTTCTGCCTGGCCACTGTCATCATTCGAATGCGGGGGGTCGCTCTGGGGGTGTCGGCCTGTATTGTAGTCGGCACTCTTTGACTCGCACTCAATAAATCTGACAGAATTTGTCATTTGCGGCCAAATCCCGCCTCCTTGCGGTCAAAAGGATCGGCAGCTCAAAGCCAAACATGTAAGCTGGGATATTTGCTAACTACAGGTGATATCTGTTTAACCCGTTGTCTGCACAAGTACATTCTTCCGTTGTAGTGACTGTTGTAGACAATGTCTTGCCCCTCTCAGGGAATCCAGAGTTACAAGCCAAATGTTACGTCGGGGAAGTCAAAATACGCAAATTGTTTTACAAATTTCCATATCCCATTAACAAAAGCATCTGAGTAGTTTTTCCAGCGAAAAGTCCGAATAAATCCTTTCAGTAAGTCTGTCTAACCAGATTTCCCACGTGAAGTTTTACAATAGAGAAACATGCATACTGGTAACACTTACCACCAGATATTAAGAGAATAAATACAATGGTAATGTGAAATCTTTCTGTCTTTTTTTTTTATAACTTCCCGACGGAAATCGTCTGAATTTTAAACAAACAGGTCAGCCAACCTCTAAGAGCTGAACAGATATACAGAAATATTCTTCACCGGAGACAACAGTTACTACAATTAAAGTAAATAATTACTGGAATGAATTTTAACATAACATATTAATTTTATTAAAAACTATTTACTATATCTAGAACTTCGATTTATGAATCAGAATAATTTTTATTTCAATCACTAAAATTTTAGTAGTCCCAGAACAAAAGAAGGGGGGGGGGTATCAACAAAACATACTCGTATTTACATGTATCTCGTAAAATAAAGATCTTTTGAAAACAATATTTGGAAATTTAGCTTCGAATGAAGTGGTTTATTATATAACAGAGTATTATTTATGTAACATGAGTACAAGTAGGGGTTTTCTGTAGGCTGAAAACTGAAAAATGCAAATATCTGGGGTAATATTCAAGATAGAGAATAAAAGCATGAACAATATTTACAGTACATTAAATTTGCAATAAGAGTGGTTCTATACAACTTTCCGATTGTATAAATCGGCTTTATTTCCGACAATAAAGGTGATATTAGAAATTTTTAAAATTCTCCCCTTCTAATTCCCCTCTCCCCTGGTGTGATTTTAGCCGTTAACGAACTTGATCTTTACTTTTGCATGAAACGCTTATATATCGAGTAACGAAACAATAATTGTAACTGCTAGAGCGGTAACACACACACACACCCACACACATTTATATATTTGTCTGAAAATTTAAATATTTTGTCTTTATACTTCAAATAAAGTGCTTATAGTAAATATGATATGAGTAGGAGTGGGGATTTACTGAGGGCTAAAAACTGAAAAATGCGAATATCTCATTTAATAAACAACAAAGTAAACTAACGTCTTGTTCAACAATTATAGAACACTTCATTTGCAATAAGATTGGTGGTATACAATATTTCGGTCTGAAGCATAATAAAGGAAATATTAAGATTTTTCCAAATTCCCATCTCTAACCCGGTCGAATTTCAGCCGCTATCGAACTTGATCTTTAGTTTTACATCGGGTCATGAGTATGACTTCAACAGTTGATGAAATCTGATAATAAAAATATCAAACAAATGTTTTAACATTATTTTTAGGGGTAATTCTGGCCTCAGGTTAGCCATGTGAGTTAAATCATTGACAGTAATCTCACATGGTACACCTAGAGTGGCGAGTTCGATTCTCGCCTGGACAAAGGAAATTATTTAGTGACGGAACTCCCAGTCCCACCCTGGATAGAAAATGGCGGTAACTTTTAGATAATCCTTTTGCCTTTTTCAAAAGGCCTCCATTAGCCTTAGTTGCAAAAAATGGACATTAATAAATAACAATAATAACATTATTTTACATCCAATGGCTGTTGTTGGTGGATTTTTCAGCGAGTTGCTATACCATTTGTATTCAGAGTTAATTAGTTCAATTATTTAAAAATTAGCCATTTTAATATGAGTGTAAATATTTATTTTATTTAAGCTGACTTAACATTCAGTTGCAAAAGAGGCAAATTAAAATAAACGGAAATGAAGCACATTTATATTCTATCGCAAATTAATTGGCAGTTTACCGTGTCAAATATTTCTTGAAAAATTATACTGACTGCGCTTCTTCACGCTTTTCGCTACGCTACAGTTATTTTTTTGCACAATTCGAATATTTACAAGTGTTTTTGCCAATTAGAAACGCTTCTAGCTACTGCCAGTCTCTAATTTCCATGTTAATTGTCCAAGTAATGGATTTATGGCTCAATATATTTATCATTTGTCAAGAATTTAATAAATCACTCTCTCTAATGGGGTTTTTTATGCATTATTAAATGCGGCAGTGATATCTGATATGGGAATTATGGCTGCTATCATTTTAATTGCATTGAGTAACCTTTTCTGGTGCAACGACACAAAAACTAAAAAAAAAGTCGGTCACGCAGGGGCTGCGTAAACTAAGCAGATTTCCCATGTGAAGTTTTACAATAGAGAAATCTGCCTAATAACAGCTGTAGTAGTAAGTAACTATTCACGAGGGACTAATAGTTACAGAAACGGCCACCAGAGCTCTCGGGGGAAAGGCCGAACATAGCCGACCACATGCAGAATACAAATACAAATATCTCGGTTAATATTCAAGATACAGAATAAATGTATATAACAGTATTTATAGTAAATTGAATTTGCAATAAGATTTATTCTATACAATTTTTCGATCCGACGCATAAATAATAACGGAGATATTTCGAATTTTTGAAATTCCACCCCTCTAAACCCCCCCTCCCACTGGTCCGATTTCAGCCATTAACGAACTTGATCTTCCTTTTTACATAAAACGATTAAATTCCGAGTTTGGTAACGATCAAACAAAAATTGCGACCGATAGAGCGGTAACAGACAAATATATATATATATATATATATATACAGTTTTGAACGGACTTCATTTTCGTCATCTACTAGGTAGGATCGATGGACATTTGAAGAAAAATGTCGAAAATTCCGTCATGAGTACAACCTCAATAGCAGATTTCCCTTAATGGAAATCTGCTAATAAATTCCGTCACGCAGGGGTTGCGTAAACTAAGCAGATTTCCCACGTGCTGGTATGATCTCCACTGGTCTCGTCCCACCACATATTCTCAATTTCTAAATTAAAAACCGATAAGTAAAAGAGGGGTTTTACTGAAGACTGAAAACGAAAAATACACCAGTTAATATTTGATTTACGAAAAAATTAATATAACAGCAATTTTACAGCAACAATAGTTTACAAAGAACGGAGATATTTGGAATTTTCGAATGCCTCTCCCTTAAAACTCTCCTCCTCGCACACTGGAGCGATCCTTCAGTATTGTTGGACATTGGGGGAAAAAATAAAAGTTTTAATTTGGGATTTTTATTGTATTGTTAGTACCACATAAACCCTTTTTAATTGAGCAGATTGATTTTTAGCCATATTATTGCAATGGTTTTTACATAATGCCTGGTTATAATTGCTATGTTAAAAAAAGCCTTGGCTTATTAAATTCGTCGTGAACTCTTATTTCATTTTGTAAATTATTGTTGCTTCCAGTACACATTAAGGGTATTATAACAAATCAAAAACTGGTACAGAAGGTTTTTAAAAGCCTCTATTTTTTTTTTTTTTATTTTTTTTTTACATCGAGCTGAAAATAATTTTATTTATTGAATTCGTAAATCGCTTGTATTTGCTTGAAAAAATAACACTTGACATGCTTTTAGGAGTATATTGTCTTATTTACAACGTCTTCAGATCTTGCCTAAACTTGCCTATTCATTAAATATTTTACTTTTAGTGTTAACACTTTCGGTGCGTATTATACCTCCCGCAGACCTTTCCCAACTACGCACGGTGTAAAACGCCTCCTCCTCTACGCAATTGACGCCGCCATTCACGTTCGAAGAAATAGTTAAATACGTGTTTTTCTTGTCTAAATATTTTTAGGACGGCTACCAACAGAGATATCCTGAATAATTTGTTAATTAATTCAGACCCTTTAATATCACATTTAAGGCCAACACTTAACAACGATAGCGATCGCTTAGAAACAATATCTTCGGAAGTAAAAGAACTTCTAATTGAAAAAATAAAAACATTTGAAATTTAGAAATGTTAGATATTCTTCCAGCTTACAAATTCTCATTATTAAATTAAATACATAGATTTTTTTTTTTTAAATTTTTATTCTATATTTTTGTTTACTATTTTAGTATTGCGTTTGTGAACTTCAATTTATTAAAAAAATAAAAAATCATAAAACATATGTTGATATTATGTGTCTACAAATCACAATTCTCTACTTAGTAAGCGATACATAATCTGTACTCGTATGCACACATTTAAAATTCATCCTACCGTTATATCGCATCTGACAAAATTGCTTAAAAAATTGCTGATCAGGTAGTTCAATAGAGTATTGGATGTGCTTTAAAATGACACCAGAATCAATATTCTAGGACCAGTAGAAACGGAGATATTAATGAATGTCCGGCTTACCCCATCACTCGCTCCAGTGTGCACCGGTCCGATTTCAGCCATTAATGAACTTGATCTTTCCTCTTGAACCGAACGGCTAAATATAGTGTATGTATAGATTAAATAAACATTTCTTAGTTATGAAATAAAATCCTAATTGGTGTACTTATCAAACAGTGTATCGCATGCATCTCATGTAAAACAATATTTGGTATTTAAGTTTTTAATAAGACTTTTCATGGTGTATTGGCTTATTGTTAAGTATTTTTACTTAAAGTGGGGGTTTACTGAAGCCTGAAAATTAATAAATACTGAAATCGCGGTTTGTATTCTAGATATTAAATTATTTATTAACGTCCACTTTTTGCAACTAAGGCTAATTGGGACGGGTTCTCTACAGGTTACCTCCCTTTTCTAGACAGGGTGGAACTAAGGATTTTACTTAATGAATTCCATCACTAAATAAATTCCTATTGGCCAGGCGGGAATCGAACTCACCTCTCTTGGTTTTCAATGTGAGATAAGATGTTGACCTTAAAGCGTTGGCTTTAACTCACATGAGTAACTTGAGACCCGTATTCTAGATAGAGAATGTATATAACAGTACTTATCGAAAAGTAAATTTACAAGAATATTAATTAACCCCTAGAAACGGAGATATTTTGATTTTTCTATTTTTTGAAAGTCTAAAGCTCCCCCACTCCCCCCTACCAATGCCCGATATCAGCAGTAAACGAACGTGGTCTTGAGTTGATATTGAGTTCGCCAACTTTTATACAAAAATGACGACTGCTAAAGCGGCAACAGAAAATGTATATATTCGATTCGGCGCGATTTTCGAAAATGTTTCCTCAAATGCCCATCGATCCTACCTAGGGGATGACGAAAACGGGTCCGGTTTCATAAGATGTTTGATGTTTTCAAAATAGGATTTTCTAGGCTTTCCTCTTCCACTTACCTTCAAATATATTTGAGCTGAAATCGTTGTGCCTTATGATTTCACTCTCCTTTTCCCCATGGCCTTGATAAGTCTTTAGCTCTTACTTTCCTCATTTAGATCTTCCATGTTGGATTTTTTTTTGGGTCCAACTTGTTCTAGTGATTCTGCGCCAGATCCACATTTCCACTGCTTCCAATCTATTTATATTCCCTTTTGTGAAGAGTCCAACTGTCACTCCTGTAAACACTACGTACGAAAGACTTAGCAAGCTATTTTTGGTATCCATGCTTATATGCTTGTTAGTTAAAATGTTTCTTTTGCTTTGGAAGGCATGTTTAGCAAGTGCCATTCTGCTATCGACTTCAGCTCTACTATCCACTGTATTCCCTAGTGATGATGTTCCCTAGGTAACAAAACCCCTTCACTTTTTCAAATATAATGTTTCCAATTCTAATATTTAGGCTTTCGTTCGTCTCTGCAAACAAAACTATTCATTTGTGTGCATTTATTTTGAGTTTAAACTGATCTAGAGCGTCCTTTAGTACTTGCGACATTCTACTTATCTGTACTTAGGATTTTGCCTCCAGTGTAATGTCATCTGCAAATCTGATGCAATGAATGGATTTTAATGGAAACCTTTTACCTTCCGCTTTCTATTTCATTCTCATTATTGCTTCTTCACTAAACATATTAAATAGATAAAGTGACAGAGGGCATCCTTGTCTTACACCTTTCTTAATTCTAACTTGGATAACAACAGCTTGATTTTATTTCTTATGTCTTATTCTTTTTGAAACAATTTTAACACAAAATCATGCTCCTTGCAGTATGGCATTCCCATTGCTTCATATTTTTATTTCCTAGGCAGTAATTTACAACTGACCTTTACCTATTACATCATTAAAATCTCCTATAATTACAACATTGCTTTTTGATGAGGTCATATTTAGTATTTCTTCTATTGGATCATAAACTAGTTCGACGTCTTCATCCCAGTATTCTGTTGTCTGTGTTACATATGATTATTGTTTTACATTTGTTAACATATGATTATTGTTTTTCTTTTGTTAACATATGGTTTATTGGGGTTATATTATTATAGACACAGTACAAATTGTTTTTCTGTTGTTTACATTTTGAATTAAAAGGAACATTCATGTTATTAATATGTGTCCTTATTTATGAAACTAATAATGGCGACGAGTATAATGGTACGACTAAAAGATTTTGACCAGTTTTTGAAGAAAAGGAATTTACTAGAATTGGGCTTGAACAACTCTCAGGACGAACTTACCTACTACACTGAAAAATTTTCAAAGATATGGACTGAAATCGAAGATGCACAATCAAATATTAAACTTTACACAAATTCTAACGGTCAGGCTGAAAGGTACGTACAGACTGTCAAGAAGGCGTTATAATCTATGGAGGGAGAAAAGGGAACGCTACAAAATGAAGTGCAAAAACTCCTAATGCAACTCAGACAATCGCCCAATGATACTGGAACATCAGCTTATCATCTAATGTTTGGAAGGAACATCAGGACGAACCTCTCCAAAATTGTTCCAACATTAGAAACAAGGATACATCGGGAAAAGGAACTCCAAGTCGGAATCAATAGGAAATTTAAGGTTGGAGATAAGGTGCAGGCTCGTGAGTATGTCAACGGATCAACCAAATGGCACTTAGGCCGTATAACTGCAAAACAAGGAAATGTAATGTACACTGTTGTTCTAGATCAGGGGTGAGCAACCTTTTTAATCAAAGGGACAATTTAAATTTTAAAATGTTTTGGCGGGCCGCACATAAAGTAACACTTATTAATAATTTATAATATAAAGAATTTATATGCAAATTTTAATGCTAAATAAATAAAAATAAACCGAACAGAAATAAAAATTTTCTAGAAATTTTTAATGAGAAATTTGGCACTTATTTTTTCGATACAAGCTGATCAATATCAGCCGGAATTGATGGAGTAACTACATGTCCGCAGCTTTCTAATGGTGTATCAATCAGTCTTGATGTTGGTCATTTCTGATTAATTTCATGGTCGAAAATAATTGTTCGCAAACATACGTACTTGCAAACAGAGACAAAAGCTCTGCATCTTAAGTCAAAAGCAGACAATTCTCTGGGCTCACATAAGATTTATAAAAATAATTAATGTTAACTGAGAAAAACACATTTTTTAAATCGCTGTTATTCTTTATGTCAATCAGTTCCATTTGAAAATCTTCGGAAACTGCATCCACATCGATATTAAGTGGCGAGGAAAACGTTTTCATGGAAACAGATATCTTCTCAGCTTTAAACATTTAGAATCGTAACTGAAATTAGTTGATTAAAATGTCTATATATTGTGCGTATTTTTAAGAAGTAGTATCGTTTTCTTTTTCAGAATGCGGAAAGTGAGACATTATTCTGCAAAAGATGCTGTTTCCACAATTTTAATTTCCCCTCGAAGCCCTGAATTTTACACAATTCTAATTACAAATTGTGAATAAACTGTCCTTTGCCTTGAAGTTTCACATTAAGATCATTGAGATGCTGACGAAGATCAAGACGATCAGAAACCCAAAAACGCACAACCATGCTTTATTACCAAAATGAGGAAAGGCATATCCCTTCATATCCAAGAACAATTGTGTTTCGCTTATTAAATTGTAAAGTTAAGCACTTTTAGTATCTACTAAGCCAACGTACTACGGTATTGAAAATCACGTCTCCATATTCAAGTTCTAAATCTTATAGGAATTCTTTAGATTGACGGTGACAACGCACACGAATTTACAAAATTGATTAGTTTAATTATTGGTACTGTGACATTTGGCAAACTCAATCTTATCGCAAACAAATTTTGCAATGGTTAAGGAATATATCCTTTCCTGTAACATTCTTAATGTCTTGAAATAGCCTTCCCGATACTCCTACCTCCATGCTTGACATTGCTCGTGCTCCATCTGACCATATACCAATAATCTTTTTTAATAAAATTGAAACATTTTCCAACACAGACTTTTGTTCATCTTACGGGTCTTCGTCGGTTACAGCCCCTTGCATTGGAATCAATGAACACAATTCTCCGGTAATATTAAATTTGGTGCCAATACCACGTAAAAATATTGTTGTGCTGTATCACTAATATCGCAACTCTCATCAAGTGCCAAAGAACAGTATTCGAATTTGGTCATGTGTTTACGAATCGTTGTTGCTATGTTCTCGGAAAAGTCTTCAATTCTCCTTGCAATGGTGAATCTCGATAAACTAATGTTTGAAATAGTATTTATTTTATCAGGAAATGCTATTTCTGCAACAGCAGTCAGAGATTCTTTTATCATCTCTATCCGCAAAGGGCTTCAGTTTTTTTGCCAGTATTTGACTAAATAAACACAATCACAAACAAGCACAGACCCGGCGCGTTCTTATTGAATGACAAGTAAGTAACTCGTCACAAATAATTGCTTCGGTTTAGTATGTACTACCATTAAATTATATTAATTTTTTACAATATATTGATGGGAGAAAGCCAATAAAATAAATTCAATTTTAGAAGTTTTGCGGGCCGCATAAATATGTTGAAAGGGCCGCAAGCGGCCGCGGGCCGCGTCTTGCTCATCCCTGTTCTAGATGATAGGTGCATCATCAAAAGACCAGCTCATCCTACGTAAGGCACCACACCACTGTAAATAGACGAGGAGGTGTTACATATGATTATTGTTTTTCTTTTGTTAACATATGTTTTTTTGGGGTTATATTATTATTGACACATTACAAATTGTTTTTCTGTTGTTTACATTTTGAATTAAAAGGAACATTCATGTTATTTTAATATGTGCACTTATTTATGAAATTAATAGTATGTATATACATTTGTATTATAATTAAATTAACAGGTTTACAACATACCTTAATCATCAGCATATGATAGCTTAGGAGTTTGCCAGACAGTTTCTTTTTTAAAGTTATAGCACAACCATTCATATTTACCTCACCTCCGCTCTAGATAACCTTGAGTTTCCCCTTCTCATACCATCGAGTCCCGCACAAAACTAAAATGTTTCTATTGTACCTTTTCATCTCCTCTTCTAACTTATCGCAGTGTCATCACGTTTCCGGTTCCAATGTTGGTCCCACTGCAAGATTTCCTCATGATGACGACCGGAGAAGCCTTCAGGCAAGCAGTAACTACCTCTCGTACTCACGTGCCTCAAAATATTAGCGCTTCGGAAAAAAAATAAGAAAAGAAGAGATAAATAAAAAAAAAAGGCGGTATGAAACATGTGAATTAAATGCCGAATAAAGGAATAAATTATATAGAAAATGTTGTAATCGGCTGAGCGATGATTGCTGATGACAGGGTGGTGGGGGTGGGCTACGGCCCGTGGGAAGAAGTCATTCATAATTAGGATAGCTCTAGGTGGGGGGTGTTCTTTCATCTTTGCCGCCTCGCAGCATAAATTACAGCTGTTCTCTACCTCTGCCTGTGTCACAGATACCTGTGTCCCCACCTCGCCTTATAAGACTATAAACAATCAACTATATGTTCGTCCTGTTGATGAGAGGACTACACATGACAAGTCGTGTATCCGACAAAGGGAATATATAGAGTCATGGCGAAGGAGTCAAAAAATTATATTATATTGTTATATATTATACAGCGTTTGGAGAACTTTTACATGTATATTAAAAATTAGAATACAATAGTCGAAAGCATGTCCTAAATATTTGTGTCGTACAAGTATTAAATACAACCAAAGTGAGTAAGTGCGTTAACAAAGCAGAATTTCCACGTGCGTCACGCATTTGCATTTTTCTCAAAAAAGTTCAATGATAATAATATCTGATATTTAGGCTTCAAATAAAGTGTTTCATAGTACAACAGCTTAATATTAATGGCATGAGTACGAGTGGGGGTTTACTGAAGACTAACGTACATAACCACATTTATAGAACATTACATTTGCAATAAGATTAGTTTTATACAGGTTTTCGATCCGACGCATAATAACGGGGATATATAGTTATTTATTATAGAAGTGACGAAAGTAGATCATTTTACAACTCGAGTGAAACGTTTACCCACACGAGCGAAGCGAGTGTGGTAATTTCACGAGAGTTGTAAATTCTACTTTCGTCACGAGTGTAATATTAAATTTTTTCTGCAATCGTGAAAAACATGATCAGATCTAACCAGAATATGAACAAAATTAGGATGTTGTGAAGATTATGGTATGTTGTTGGTAGGTTATAAGCATGGTTGTGAAAGGTTATAAGCATAGTTATAAAGCAACTAGTGATGATTGTGTAGTGCAGCTATAAACGAGTGCAGGTTATAAACAAGGAAGGTAATTATTATTATATTTAAATTTTAAAATATATTGATATTTCCACCAACAATTCATTCACATTTTAATTTATTTTGTTAAAATAAATTCTTACAATGTTAAGAAAAATTTAAACGATTAAATGTCAAGTTTGGTAACGATTAAACCAGAATTACGACCTCTCGTAATATATACATACGTTACGACATATATTTGCCTGTTAACGCTCTAGAGGTCGCAATTTTTGTTTGATCGTTACCAAACTCGATATTTAAACGTTTCATGTAAAAAGACAGATTAAGCTCGTTATTGGCTGAAATCGGACGAATGGGAAGGGGGGGGGGTTTAAAGGGGGAATTTTTGAAAATTCGAAATATCTACGTTACCATAAGCCGGATGAAACAATTGTATAGAACCAATCTTACTGCAAATTAAATGAACTATAAATCTAGATATATATATAAAATTGTAACCTCTGTCTGTACATTGATTTTTTTCTCGAAATTTCACGATAACTTTTCGTTTCACGTGTCATAGACACCATAGCTGCATTTTGTTTCTTTGGTGTGTGTTTGTTTGTTTGTTACCTTTTCACGCATAAACGACTGAACCGAATTTTATGAAACTTGGTATGTATATTACTACTAATCCAACTTAGACTTTAGCCTATGTTAGTATTCTCTGAGACGAACAGGAGTGGAGGTTATAAGGGAGGGCTGAAATTAAAAATAGTAAATATTTCGTTTCCTAATGCATTTTCGGCAATTATACACATAACAAAAGTTGTTTATTTTGTTATTTGGAATAACTTTTGTTATAAACACTTTTGTCGTATACCTAAGTATAAATGAGTTATACGTTGAAAACTACTGCGGATGTCAACAATTTTATTTGGCACAAAAAACTCAACCGAACTATACCAAACTCGCTATGTGAATTAGCACTAACGCCTTCATTATAATAAGCCACACTAACATTTCTAGGGACGGGCAGCATTGGGCGTTATAAGGGAGGCCTGAAATTAAATATAGTGATATTTCGTTTCCTATTGGGGTTTCGGCAAATATGCACATAACAAAAGTTGTTTATTTTGTTATTTAGAGAAATTTGCTCAACAATTCTTTTCAATATGAACTACCAGGTACCTCACCTGGAAAAATTAATTCAAATTATAATATATTATTGTAATATTTTGTCCTTAATAATTTAAATCTATGCATAATGCACAGAAAACGGGAAATATGACAATACGGAGGACAGTGAAGTCTTACATAAAAAATTAATTTTATTATTAACAAATCCACAGAAACGACGGGTTTTAACCCTAAACACTGGGAAGGGCATGTCAAAATATTGTGCAAAGTAAAGCCTTGCCAAATCATCACCATCCAGCCTCAAATGATTTCCCGGGCGAAGCCGGGTATCTGAGCTACTATTGTTATATATTTGTTTATTCTCTATCTTGAATATTAACCGAGATGTTTGCATTTTTCAGTTTTCAGCCTTCAGCAAACCCCCACTTCTACTCATGTTAAACTAACCATTCTGGGTTATGTAATAACCACATTATTCGAACCTTAAATACTAAATATGGATTTTAAGAGACGTTTATTATACGACGTACATGCAAATATGCTTTGGTGACCCACCCCCTCTCTTAAGTTTTTGGACTATTTAAATTTGATTGATTGAGATAAACATTATTCTGAATCATTATAAATTACAGTACTAGATATAGTAAATAGTTTTTCACCATCCTACGATGTAATCACCTGTTTTACACACCTAATTTGCGGTCCGAAAGCTACACTTCGCCGCCCTAGGGCCGAAAATGAATATTTCGCCCTAGGGCCGCAAAATCAGCTGTTTATTATTTTAATTCATTCATTTCATTATATACATTATATTAGTTTGTTTTGCTCGTATTATTGTTTAGTTATTTAGTAATTATGGCTAATAATATATCAGAATCTATAAATAGAAGAGCAAAAGAAATCATGGCAGATTTGTTACATACGGGGTGTACAGAAAGTTCTAAGCTACCTCAGCTGTCAAGGTTGTTTTGGAAGGTTTTGTCAACAATTTTTTTTTGACCGGGTTACAGATGTTGGAAAAAGCGGTGGAATAAGTGCGTTGCTGTTGAGGGGGACTATATTGAAAAATAAAAATATGTAAGTTGAAATCAGGCTTAGAACTTTCTGTACACCCGGTAATAACATAACGTAAAACAATCCATACATTAAACATTCCTCATGTCCCCATAACCACAAGATAACTTTCTAACAAAGAGGTACACTTAACCAAAAGAAAGTCTTGTTTTTGATTAATGTTATATCGTATTAATATTTATTGTAGTATGGTGAAAAATAGCGTTCGTGCCTCGGGCCAAAGTGCTCTTGCCGGCCCTCGAACTTTTCATGACCTCGACTACGTCTCGTTCAAAAAATATCTCGGGCCGGCAAACGAACGGCCCTTGGTACGAAATATACTATTCAATCAAATTAATATGTAATATTATGATATATTTCAGTAATTTTCTCAGTTAGTTTTTCTTTCAGGTGAGAGTCGGGTTGGCAGACCTGTTTATTTCATTTCATACGCTTCCCGCCTGGAGGGGAAGATTTCTTATTACCGTTTGTATTTATTTACTTAATATTGAAGGTGGTGTCGTGTTACCATTATGTAGATTTATCAATTATAAAACTTCTCCAGGGAAATCTGCTTAGTTTACGCAGCCCCTGCGTGACGGGCATTTTCTACATAAAAAGCTTAGATATTGAGTTTTGTAACGATAAGAAAGAAATAACCTCCTCAAGACTGTTACTACTAACGATCAATGGTCATTTGAGGAATTTTTTTGAATACCCCGTCATGATTACAACCTTTTTCCTTAAGAGAAATCTGCTAAAAATGTCTATGTCACTACACAGGGAGGCTGCCCATTTTTATGTCTATCCTTTCCAGGGGCTTATATACGGCGGATCACTAGAAGTTTTTATTTCCGAAACATAATTTGATGTGTTCTGAGTCACCCATTATAAATTTATGTTACATACATCACAGAGGAGATATAAAACAGCATACAGTAGCATCGACATAAAGTCAGAACGTACATAAATCAATAAACATATCGATCTGTGTATTGCTATCACCGTTGACAGGTGCAGCATCGTGGGAAGGTTTGAATTCTTCATCGGCGAGGCAGATAGTTTATCGATAGTATTGTCAAACACCAACATCAAATAAGACAAGCCGCCGTGACTGCATATGAAGACCCCCCCACCTCGGCTGGCAGATGCAATAAACTAGGCGCCTCCGAGATTGCATACCCCCGTCTCCAGATGTGCAACTCCTAAATGTTTAGTGTTCGGAATCCGATGCCTTCACTCGACTTTACTGCAAATGACGGACGTTTCAATCACTATACGTTCAAAGTGCAATTGCATCTCGCGCTGTGCGCTAATCGGCTTTTATGCATCTTTCGCAAGAGAAGGCGGGTTTCTTTTCAAGATTGCAAATATAGCTGAAGGGTCTTCTATACGGCTACTTTATAATCCAGCTTAGCACAACACTTTTGGTATTGTTCCCATATGGGAAATCCAAATATATATACATGGCGACACAAAAAAATAAAATAAATAAAACTAGAATTTTTTGAAGTGCTTATTGTCAGACATGAGCACGTGGCAAGACTGTGAGGCAGTAACCTTGAGCAAGAAAATACTTCGCCATTTTTAAAAAAAATGAAAATTCCGTCATTGTTTCTTAAATGACTTGTTTTGTTTCAATAAAACACATACTGACAGACTGCAAGAGACGAAATCATTTACAGATACCCCACGACCTATATGACTTACTCAAGCATACCCACTATACTACAGCATCTAAAAGACATTAACATTTACTCAAAAATTTAATTTACTACATTTACAATTAATACGAGATTTTAAAAGAGACTATATTTTCTTAATTTATGTATGCACCGATTCTAGTCTGTGTGTGAATATGTTTTGTGTGTGTGTGTGTGTGTGTGTGTGTGTGTGTTTGTATATTTTTCTGAGCTCTTTATAAACTCTTTGGAATATGTTTAATGTAAATATTTCATCCTTTGTTTTAGTCCAGCCAAACTGGAGGTCCCCCACCTCTTTTAGATACATATTCCATTTTATCTATCAATTTATTTATTTTTATTATATTTTGATTAATATATTTATTTGATTTCCCTATTATCCAACGAGACTCTTTTTTTTTCTTTTTGTTACTCTCACCTTTTAGTTTTTGTAATTACTTTTCGATTCTATCTTTTGTTTGTTCCTTTATTGTGTGTCGACTTTTGTTTATTGTTCGATTTCCGTTTTCTTTTTTCTATTTATGTTTTTGGTTCATTCCTGCTTTCTGTTCCCCTTTTGTTTTATATTTCAGTTTTGTGTTCCATGTCTTTCTTGGTTTTCCATTTTGTTTCTGTGTTCCATTTCTGGTATTTTTTGTTTTTGTGTTCCGTTTCTGTTTTTGTGTTCTATTTTTCAAACATTGCGTTGCGATTACAAGTCAATAGCTGATTTCCCTTAATGAAAATCTGCTATTGTAGAAAGTTGTTTACCAGGTTTTGAACGCATGAATAGAATATAGTCTTAGCCTATACTAATTACTATGCCTATGATCACGACTAAAGATTAGAAAGGGAAGACATGTTTTGAGTGAGTATTTCGGGGGAAAGCCGTAAATAGCTGTTGACAAGACGACTGGCGAGGAGGAGACGCGAGCCGGAAGTAAGAGTAGAGGTAGGGGAGGTGGCGAGGCGGCATCGTAATCAAAGGGCATCGGAGGGGAATCATATGGAATCATAGGCTATAAACTAGTATTGTCGAGGAATCGGACCCTCCAAGGATCTGGGCCAGGACCTAGGATACCGACAGTCCTGGCTTGCATTTAGTGTGATATGGTGCAGCTGAATAATGCGTTTAGTACAGTATGGTTGTAATGTTGCAGTAAAAGGTGATCGGTCGTACTCATGATGGCATTTTCAATAAAATTCCATAGTCTCTACCTATGAGATGACCAAAACGTCCGTCACGCAGGGGCTGCGTAAACTAAGCAGATTTCCCACGTAATATTGTACAATAGATAAATCTCCATACGAGTGCCGAACTTACGGAAATGGCCGAACTAGCTTTCGGCTGAAACGAATAGAAGCTACCATAGCTCGTCCGTTAAAACTAATAAAACTTAATAAAAATGCAAATATCTCGGTTAATACTCAAGATAGAGAATAAATGTATATAACAATATTTATAGTAAATTTAATTTGTAATAAGATTGGCTCTATACAATTTTTCGATCCGACTAATATCAACGGAGATATTTCGAATTTAAAAAAAGTTCCCCCCTCTAAACCCCCTCACCTCCCACTGGTCCGATTTCAGCCGTTAACGAACTTGATCTTTCTTTTTACATAAAACGATTAAATACAGAGTTTGGTAACGATTAAATAAAAATTGCGACCGCTAGAGCATTAACAGACAAACATATACGGTATATGTAGTTTAGAACGGTCCTCATTTTGTCTTTGAACGGCCCATCTCCTGGGTAGGATCGATGGCCATTTGAAGAATTGTTTCGTCATGAGCGTCATGAGCACGGCCTCAATAGCTGATTTCCCTCGAGGGAAATCTGCTAAAAGAGGTCCGTTCAAAATTTATATATATAAAAACAAAACTAAATAAGCTGTCCTCTCTCTGAGGGTACTGGCGTGGTCAGCCTCCTAATATTTTGTTTAAATGGCATATGAACATTTGGAATCTTATAAATTCAATCGTGAAAATTTTGTGGTATCTCAGGCGAGAGTGCAGCTTAATATTTCATCTTTATTTTTTATATCAATGATGATAGACAACTCTTATCAATGATTTTAGGATATGTGTGTATAAGTCCTTAAGATCATCTTTCGACAGGCCATATTCTAATAATACCTTCAACGGTTTTTTATTTCAATATATATTCATATATTTGTCTGTTAACGCTTTAGCGGTCGTAATTTTGGTTTAATCGTTGCCATTATCGTTTAATTTCGATATTTGGTCGTTGTATGTAAAAAGAAAGATCAAGTTCGTTAATGGCTGAAATGCGACCAGTGTGAGGGGTTTAGAGAGGAGGAGTTTCGAAAATTCTTAATATGTTCGTTATTATGCGTCAGATCGAAAAATTGTGTAGAACCAATCTTATGCTATATTTAATGTCCTATTAATGCTGCTATGTACATATTTTCAATAGTTTTTGGCCTTCAATAAATCCATCTTCCTACTTATGTCCTATTAACAATAAGATGTTATATTATGAAGCACATTATTTGAAGCATAAGTATCAAATATTGTTCTAATTGAACTTTTACTTTTTGAGATAAATGCAAATACGTGACACACATGGGAAATCTACTTAGTTTACGCAGTCCCTGAGTGACAGACTTTTTTTGTATTAAGAAGTAGAGAATGTAAGGAGCTTTGAAAACTCTAGTCTGTCATAGCAGCGAGTATGAAATCTGCTTTTCGAACGCAACACCTGCGTTGGGGTATTCCCGTTCTTTCGGTGGCAAGTGAAAAGAAACGAGCCCCAAGAAAATGAGAGCAAGTGAGAGAGAGAGAGAAGCGTCAGGCTGACTGGTGCGGTAAAAATAGATAACAGAGATGTTATCAACATCACTAATGAAGACATTAGCTTAATCTCTTTATGGATCTTGTTTAAACATCCATCTCTTTATTCAGGCTCCCGTCAGATGAATAAAGAAATCGAGGGTGAGATCAGATGAACCTATGGACGCCCCTGACTAATGGTAATAATTATCATAAGTAAAATGACTGAAAAAAAGAAAAAAATAGAAATAAACCGACTGAAACTATAATAACAATTACAAAATCCGGTTCGTAGATACTAGTTAAACTAAATATATTTCTCACGAGCTGGATAACTTACAAATTTATATCTTGAATTGTAAACTGGACACAACATACTCTATCTTATACCCACTTATAGTTGAAATCGGATAAGCAACAGTGAAAATTTACCATTGGTAGAAAATGTTAAAAGTCCTTTTTGAAAAGCTGCGTCAACTAATCAGATTTCTCACCTGCTGGTAAAGGATACTTGTGACTTCATCTCACTATATATACTCTATTTCTATTTAAGAAAGGTAACTTGATAACAATATTTTGTATTAAAGCTTAGAATAATGTGATTCACGGTATAGCTGTTAATATTGTTACGTTTTTATTACCGAAACCAGTAATAAACGTTTTTAATAAGAGTTCTTTTGGATTGCAAAATTAAATACTTGCAAGTTTCACAGTTTTTATCACTGCACAATTTATTTCACAGTGCACAATAAACTTGGTAATTATTCTTAATTACTACTCACAGTGTACGCTGATAGCGTCACTTTTCTACAGATTACACAGTCCAACAATTCACTCACGGTCACTGAAATTCACAACAAGACGGCACTGCACTGTCCTTGACTTCGCGGCATTTCACTGTCCTTTACTTCGCGGCACTGCACTGTCCTTTACTTCGCGGCACTGCACTGTCTTAAACACGGCACTAAACTGTTACTTACAGTCACGGCACAACACTGGTCTTCTTCTAAAAACACTTTACCGCACTGCACTAAGTCGCACTGTAGCACTGATGTGACCATCAAGATCGCTGAGCATAAAACTGACTCGATCGCGGCTCGCTGTTCTTATATAGGTTGTCGGCATACATCAAAGGGGAATTGTCTGGTTCCTTCAACGCTAGGCTGGATGAGTCTATAAGGAGCTAGAACGTTCTGTCGGCTTCTTTGATCTACGTCACACTTTCCAAATACGCGACTCTCTCTCTCTGAAGGATTATTCATGTATTTAATTTTCGCAAAAATTAAAAGTAAAAGCTGGTAATATGATATGAGTAGGAGTGTACTGAAGGCTAAAAACTGAAACGTCCAAGTATCTCGGTAAATATTCATCGTAGAGAAAGTACGTATATAACAAAAGTTATAGGTAATTACATGTGCAATGAGATCGATTCTTTACAATTTTTCGATCCGACCCATAATAGGGGAGATATTTCAAATAATCGTAAATTTTCCCCTATAAACCCCCTTACTAGTCCGATTTCAGTTGTTAACAAACTTGATTTTTCTTTTTACATAAAACGATCATGTATCGAGTTTGATAACGATAAGACAAAAATTGCGACCACTAGAATCGTAGTACACCACACACACACACACACTCACACAATGGCAGCACCCGGTTTACTAATGACAGAAAACAGCAAACTATAAAGAACTACGCGCAATAATAGAGCTACGTTAAAATGTATATAACAATTTCGGAACATCCATAGTTTAACATGATTGGTTCCATAACATTAGTCCATCCCACTCACACTATCGAAGATATTTTCCTTTCAGGAAAATCAAAAATATAGAATTATTTCGTGAATATTAGAGAAAACTGTGTAGATTAACCGTTAAAGAACACTACTTAATCTACGTAGATTCAAGAAGAGACCAAGTCGTGCTCACAAGACTACGTATTGGACATACATACCTGACACATTCTTACATAATGAACAGAAAAGACAAGCCTACTTGTACTCATTGCAACACTGAACTAACTATAAAACACTTACTAACAGAATGCAGATTACGAACTTACTTAAACATTCCACATGACTTGAACGAACTACTGACTGAGGGTAGCCCACATATTAACACAATTCTGACATATTTAAAAACAATAGGGCAGTTTGAGAAGATTTAATTACATATTTTAAAATTTTTAATGTGTGTGCATGCTTATATGTTTTGTTGTGTGTGTGTGTGTGTGTGTGTTTGTGAGACAGAGACCTATTTAGTTTTTGTTTCAAAGTTATCAAGTTTTCTTTTCACTTATTTATTTACCGACTGTTTGTTTTTATTTCTATGTTGTGTTCGTGTTTCTTCTTTTGTTTTGTGTTGCGTTCCCTTAGTTTTGTTCTATATATTATTTCGTGTTCAATTTCCTGTGATTTTGTTTATGTTGTTTTTTGTTTTTGTTTTGTTTCCCCCATGTCTAAGAAGAGCAAAGTCGCCATAGTTGCGGAGCTCTACATAATAAATAAATAAATAATCTACATGATAGGCTCTATAAACTTTTTCATTCCGATTTATAGTAACGAAGATATTTCAAATTTGTCCATATACGTGTTCAAAATATCCCGTTTCTTCTGGGTTCAATTAGGCCACTAATGAACTTGTAAGAATTCAGGGAACGTTTATGTTTCGAGAATGAAAACTATCATACCAAAATCACTGCCGGCGGAGTTATGAGGAACACGTTTGTGACCTCTTCAATTTTTGAAAGTGCTCTCTATATTTTTTAATAATAATTAAACTACAAAAACCAGGAACAATTAAACTAAGGCGTTGAAGAGTGAATTTTATTGGCCTCCAATGTTTTGATATCCCTCCCTTTTTAGAGGGTTTTCTTTAGAAATAGGAGCTACTGATGTTCATCAAATGACGAAATTTCAATAAAATTCCTTGGAATCCGAAGTACGACGTAAACGTAAATATAATGTTTTACATGTGTGTAAACATGTTGTTGAATCAATTATAATTTCTCCGATTTTTAGCAGATTTCCCTCGAGGGAAATCAGCTATTGAGGTCGTACTCATGACGCGAGTTTTGAAAAATTACCTCAAATGTCCATCGATCCTACCCAGGAGATGACGAAAATGAGGTCCGTTCAAAATTATATATATATATATATATATATATATATATATATATATATATATATATATATATATATATATGTCTGTTAACGCTCTAGCGCGCGCAATTTTTGTTTGATCCTTACCAAACTTCTTATTTAAGCGTTTTACGTAAAAAGGGAGATCAAGTTCGTTAATGGCTGAAATCGGACCAGTGGAAGGGGGGGTTTAGAGGGGGGATTTTTGAAAATTCAAAAATTTGCGTCGGATCGCAAAATTGTATAGAATCAATCTTATTGTAAATTAAATTTACTATAAATATTGTGATATACATTTATTCTGTATCTTGAATATTAACCGAGATATTTGCATTTGTATTGTGCGTGTGGTCGACGGAACCCCGCCATGTTCCGGACTCTCCGCCGAGAGCTCAGGTGGCCGTTTCCAGAACTATTCGTCCCTCGTGAATAGGTTTAGAGATCCCTTCCTCCTACAGCTTTTATTAGGCGGATTTCTTTATTGTAAAACTTCACGTGGGAAATCTGCTTAGTTTACGCAGCCCCTGCGTGACGGACTTTTATTTTATTTAATTAATAAAATTATGGACTCAGTTTCAAAGAATTTAAAATATATCATAGTACTTTTAAGTAATTTTTTTGTCGGCCTCACTAGTCCATTCTTCGGTTTTATTGTAGTAGGTATTCATTTTTTAGTAATTTTACTATATATTAGAGTGTATTTATATATATATATATATATATATATATATATATATATATAATTTGTATGTCAACGCTCTAGTGGTCGCAATTTTTGTTTGATGGAATATCAGCTGAGATATTTCCATATTTCAGTTTTCGGCCATCTGTAAACCCCCACTCCTTGTCATATTAACGATAAGCTCTTATGTCATGAGGCATGAGAAAATGTTTATTTTATCTATATCATACTCAGTATTTAACCGTTTCACTGAATACTACAGATCATATTGTTATTTGCCGTTACTATATCGGGCTTGGAATAGTGGGGGTTTATCGATGGGAGGGATTTGAAAATTTAAAATATCTCCATTATTTTGAGTCGGATTGTAAATTGTTATATGTCCAATGTTGTTCAACTATTGATGATCTACAATTGTTGTTCTATGTATTATTTTGTAACACGAGTATTACCCCCACCCCTGCCCCTTCTACTCATCGTTTATTTGCCTATAAATAGAGAATAAGTGGTGAGATAAGATCACACCCCCGGATGTCCCTTTGGTCTTAGCGAACCCCCCTCCCCCTTTAGATAAGTTTAGAGTAGGTTTTAGTGATTAGTTATTGTATATATTGTATATATGGCGGCTGTATTCTTTCTTTCCTCCTCCTACTATCCCTCTATTCCCTTCTTTCCTTTTCACACTATCCTACAACCCAACTGGTGTCCTCATACCCGCCACCAACTACAACCCAAACCTATCACCAAACCAAACGTCTTGACAATTCTCCCCTTCAAATGAAACATGGTTTCAGTATAAGGGATCTATCCTTGCTTTTCACCAGTAGTCATCTGGCTACAATACTACAAAACAATTGAAGAAGCTGGGTATCAGCTAAAAAAAAAAAAAAAAAAAAAAAAAAAAAAAAAAAAAAAAAAAAGATAAGATCACAAGTGTGTCATACCAGCTCGTGTGAAATCTGCATAGTATACGCAGCCCTTGCGTGACGGGCGTTTTTGTAGTCTTCCTCACCGCCCAATCCAAAATCCTGACAACCTTCTAGAAAGAAGAAGCAATTTCGCTACTGGATCTGATTGCCTTCACTTCGAGAGTCGACGTAACAGCTCGTTAGCTCCTCTGACTTTTAAAAGTCCTAAATGCCAGAAGGTAACGTCTATTTAAGCATACCAAAAAGAGAGAGAGAAAAAAAAGAAAGATAGGCCTCTCATTTCCCGTCAATCTTTTTTTTTTCTCTTTTTTCGGCTGGTAGCCGGTAAATGTAGTTTACTGTCAGCCTATTAGATGGGTTGTCATGTTTGTTAGTGATAAAGCTAGAAACGAGAGCTGACAAAAGTCGCAGGTAATCCTAGCCCCTTGGGTGTTCCTGCTACCTGCCTTTTCGCCTCTCTCTCATCTTCGCCGCTCTTTGCACCCACCTGTTTCCTCCACCTTACAATCTAATATATTGCACCACTGTCTATTTTACGGCCTCTCACTCCGTTAGTGTGTGTTTTTAATGGATATCTTTCGCTGGATGTAAATTGGATTTCAAGCGGATTAATTGGATGTTTTTTCGCGATTTTGTACGCTTTCTAAACCACCCGAATGGAAGCAAAATACCGGAGGAACGGGAATGGATTTCAATTTAAACTCAGGCGGGGTAAATGAAAAATAATCGTTGCTTTCGATACAATGCCGAGTCGGCTGCATACAGATTTATTTTATAATTTATTTCATTTTTTGATATTCCAACCGATTTAATACACCACCAAATTTATATTTCCCGACCTAACGTAATGTCTGCTTTTATTTGCAAAACATGCCGTTCACTTAAAAGGGAGGTTAGTAAGGGGAGGTTAGGTTATCCAAAAATTAAAAAAAAAGTCCGAAACTTTGTTTGCAAGTAGAGTAGTTCATTGGTAACACTAAACTATTTTTTTTAAGGATTTTTTTTTTATTAGTCCAAGAACTTAAGACGGAGGAGGGGTCACCGGAACATATTTACATTTATCTTGTACAATAAAGGTCTCTTGAAAACCATATTTGTTATTTAAGCTTCGAATAATGTGGTTTATTATATAACACAGCTTTGTTTATGTACCATGAGTAGAAGTGGGGGTTTGCTGAAGGCTGAAAACTGAAAAAAATGTAAATATCTCGGTTAATATTCAAGAGAGAGAATACTTGTATACAAAATTTCATAGTAAGTTTAATTTGCAATACGATTGGTTCTATACAATTTTTCTATCCGGCGTATAATAACGGAGATATTTGGAAGTTTTGAAAATCCACCCCTCTAAACTTCCCCCATCCAGTATTTTTATTTCACTTGATTTTTCCTTTTTCATAAAATGATTAGATATCGAGTTTGGTAACGATCAAACAAAAATTGCAAAATTGCGATCGCTAGAGCGCTTACAGACAAATATATATATATATATATATTTATATGTATATATATATATATATATATATATATATATATAATTTTGAACGGACCTCATTTTCATCATATCCTGGATAGGGTCGATGGACGTTTGAAGAAATGTTTCGGAATTCGCGTTATGAGTAGGACCGAACGGACGATATATATTATAAAAAAAAATATAATTATTAGCCATTTGTTTAAATCTGTAATGTTAAGTTATTTTATGTCTACTAAGGTGTTTGAGACTAAATTAAGGTTGTAATCATGACCCGATTTTCGAACAAAATTTCAAATTTCTATGGATCCTTCCTATTCAAGAACGAGATCCGTTCAAAATGTTTTATATATATATATATATATATATATATATATATATATATATATATATCTACTAAAAATGAAGTTCGTTAACGAACCTGAGGGAGAGAAACAAATGGAATTTCAAATTATCTCAGTTCTACAACTAGTCTGGTCGTAATTTTTATTTTCTGGTAATGTAAACTATCTTGAATAGTAACCTGGGTCTTTGCATTTTTTAAACTTTTTACCCTTAATTAAACCCCCACATTAAGGAATCGGAGTTATACAATATGCCTCTATATCATGAAATAGAATAATCCAAGTATAGTTACCCAATATTGTTTTCAACAGATATTTGCTCGATGAGTAAGTAACATGCTTAAACGTTGTATGATTAAAAGTCCGTCCGTCTGCTGCGTAAACTAAGCAGATTTCCCACGTGAAGTTTTACGATAGAGAAATCTGCCTAATAACAACTGTAGTAGTAAGAAACCTCTAAACCTAAAACATTATTTAGGGCGTAATAACCCAGTAGTTTCTAGCCCCTAAAAACAGTTAACCTAGAAACGGCCGCCAGAGCTCTCGGCGGAAAGTCCAAACATTGCCTACTGGCGACCACACGCAGAATACAAATGCAAATATCTCGGTTAATATTCAAGATAGAGAATAAATGTATAGAACAATATTTATAGTAAATTTAATTTGCAATAAGATTTATTCTATACAATTTTTCGATCCAACGTATATTAACGGAGATATTTCGAATTTTCAAAACTCCCCCCTCTAAACCCGCCCTCCCACTGGTCCGATTTCAGCTATTAACGAACTTGATCTTTTTTTTTACATAAATCGATTAAATTTGAATTTTGATAACGATCAAACAAAAATTGCGACCGCTAGAGCGGTAACAGACAAATATATATATATATATATATATATATATATATATATATATATATATATATATATATATATATATATATATATATATATAATATTATATATAATATATATATATATATATATATATATATATATATATATATATAATATATATAGATATATATATGTATGTATATATATATATATATATATATATATATATAGTTTTGAACGGACCTCATTTTCGTTATCTCCTGGGTAGGATCGATGGACATTTGAAGAAAAATTTCGAAAATCGCGTCATGAGTACCACCTCAATAGCTGATTTCCCCTAAGGGAAATCTGCTAAAATGTTATTGACCTCCAACTTTTTACGAATCGGATTTTTATTTGGCAATACAGAATATATGAGATCAGCTGTGAGTCATGCCAGAACGTGGGAAAGTGCTTAGTTTTCGCAGCCCCTGCGTGGTAGGCTTTTTATTACTGCAATAAATGTTTCCAATAAGCTCAGGCACTATGGAATCGCATTGTGGCTAAGCAATTAAATTCTACTACTACAAACATTTCTGCGAGATTTGAGAGAAGAACAAACTTCATTCAGACGAATTTCGTATGGATTTTGAGAACCATTGAGAGTGGCTAAATAAATATTGAAACGCCTTCAACCGCCATAAAAGAATCAATTACCAAAAATCTTTTTAGACAGTGAAAAGAAGGGATGAATCACGCTTTTACAAGTTAAAAAGATCAAGAAGTCTGCTCAGCTTTCTAGACTTTTCACGGTTACTATATAGTGCCCTTTAGAACTGAAGAATAAGAGAATTCAATTGACCATTCTAATACTATTATAAGAAACCGTGTGACCGAAAGCGGGCATAAAACGGAACAAAAATACACAATCGGGATTGAGACGTTATGTCTGGATTTTATATGTTTGTTTATATAAAGGGCGTTAAAGTGGCGTGCGGAGGCGTAGAATGGGAAAATGCGGGAAACGTTAATGGTTTCCCGGACACAGCTCGCCAATCCGCGGTACAATAGCCTAGCTACGTGACACTGCATAGGATCCTCCCAGTTGCCGCTCACATCAAAGGAACACACTAATAATATACCTTTTGGTTTGCAGTCCTTTCAAATCGGACACTCACTCCTAAAAGAACGATTCCTGCAAAAAAAGAACCGTTCATTCGGTTTTATGAACGAGTGAATTGATTTAAAGTGGGCAACAGTGTCGTCGAAGGGTAAATTGAAAATAAAATTATACAGAACCTCAACAGCGTCCATTACGTACCCTTTCTGAATGAAATTCATGTCTACATTGAAGTGATTGCTACTCCATAATTGCAATGCCCGTCAGTAAGGGCCAGCCAAAACTAAGCAGATTTCCCACTTGCTCATATCCCAGCTGCTCTGACACAAATTATTCTCTATTTTAGCAGATTTCCACCAAAGGAAATCAGCTATTGAGGATGTACTCGTGACACTGTTTTTGAAAAATGTCCATCTATTCTACCCAGGAGATAACGAAAGAATTGGCGTCATGAATACGATCTCAATAGCTGATTTCCCTTAAGGAAGGAAATCTGTTCAAAATGAAGGCCGTTCAAAATTATATATATATATATACTAGCTAAATTACCCGGCTTCGCCTGGGAATTCATTTGAGGATGAATGAAGATAGTATTTTTTTGCTAAAGCTTCACTTTGCAAATATTTCGACATCCCCCACCCCCATTATTTAGGATTCATACCCTTCGTTGCTGTAGATTAGTTAGAAATAAAATTATTTGTTCTGTAAGGCTTCACTGTCCTTAATATTAGCAAATTTCCCTTAAGGGAAATCAGCTATTGAGGTCTTACTCATGATGCGAGTTTCGAAAAATTTCTTCAAATGTCCATCGATCCTACCCAGGAGATGACGAAAATGAGGTCCGTTCAAAATTATATATATATATATATATATATATATATATATATATATATATATATATATATATATATATATATATTTGTGTGTTAACGCTCTAGCGGTCGCACTTGTTGTGTGATCTGTACCGAACTCGGAATTTAATCGTTTTATGTAAAAAGGAAGATCAAGTTCGTTAATGGCTGAAATCGGACCAGTGGGAGGGGGGGGTTTAGAGGGGGGATTTTCAAAAAATCAAAATATCTCCGTTATTATGCGTCGGATCGAAAAATTGTATAGAATAAATCTTATTGCAAATTACATTTACTATAAATATTGTTCTATACATTTATTCTGTATCTTGAATATTAACCGAGATATTTGCATTTGTATTCTGTGAGTGGTCATCAGTAGGCTGTTGGAGTAGGACTTTCCGCCGAGAGCTCTGGCGGGCGTTTCCTTAACTATTCGTCCCTCGTGAATAGGTTTAGAGGTTAGGTTAACTTTTTTTGGGGGGCTAGAAACTACTGGGTTATTACGCCCTAAATAATGTTTTAGGTTTAGAGGTTTCTTACTTCTGCAGTTGTTATTAGGCAGATTTCTCTATTGTAAAACTTCACGTGGGAAAGGTTTACGCAGTCCCTGCGTGACGGACTTTTTTTTACATTTCCCGTCTTATGTGCATGGAGATTTTCTATAATGTAATGGACCATATAATTCATAATCATAGAGAGTATTCTGTCTCCCAAACCATGTAAGAATAAAAGTTCCTTTTATTCCGGTACAAAGCTCAACGGTGTCAGCTGTTTTAGGTACATCATAAATAACCGCTATTAAAAATACTCATTACTAAGTCACGATTGTAAACTGTATATTCATATTGGTACACAGTCTGATCAGTAAAGTATATCTTACATTAACGGAGCAGAGTTAATAAATAATAGAAATAACTGGGTCCACCTCCCCAACGTTCATCCTTTTATAAAACTTATTTATGATAATTAAACAAATTCATATTCCTGACAATAACACTACATTGCTAAAAATATAAGCATTAATTAAGATGTAAACATAGACCAATGTTAAAGCTCTAGCAGTTGAAATTTTTGTTTGATCGTTAACGAACTCAATACATAATCGTTTTATTTAAATAGAAGTATCAAGTTCTTTAATGGCATAAATGGGACCAGTGGGAGGAGGGAATTTCGAAAATCTGAAATATCTCCGTTATTATAAGTCGGATCGAGAAATAGAAGAATATATATAGAAGGAATAGTATAGAATTAATCTTATTGTATACGTAATGTTCCATATTTTTGTTGCGTATGTTTTGTCTATTATGAATATTTACCGAGAAATTGGGATTTATTAGTTTTCAGGCAGTAAAGTAAACCCCCTTTTCCAACTCATGCCATATTAAAAATAAGGTGATATATCATGAACCACTTTAGTCAAAGCTTAAATACCAAATATTGTTTTCAAGAGACCTTTGTTATACGAGATGCACGCAAATTCTTTGTGTGATGATGCCACCAAACAGTAATGGAGTTATTAGTACTTTCTTGTTTTCAACCCTCAGTAACTCCGCCCCCCCTCTTTCTACACATCGGTGTTTTTTTTTTACATAGAAATAGGGAATACGTGGTGAGATGAGATCACAAGTGTGTTATACTAGCACGTGGGAAATCTGCTACATACACTCAACACCTGAGTGACAGCCTTTTTACTACTTTGTACAAAATAAAGTATTGCCATAGCAAATTTGTTTCTTTTCACATTTGACTGGAATTATTTGTTTTAGTCCTTCCCCAAACCATTTGTGACTTGTTTTGACCTGATGCCTATTGTTATCTTATTTACATAAGACTGCTATGTTTAAGTAGCTCCTACGTGGCGCATTATTTTTGGGTAGATTTTGTTTTATCTATAGGTTTTATTTTATCTAAATTCGTCGGTTAACAGCACATTTCAAATGATAATGATAATTAATTTGCTTCTTATTTAATATACATTTTAAGATTAATTGTATTAGACTGAATAGTACTTCAAGACAATATGTCGTCAACGTATAATGGATTGGCCAATAAAATTAGTTCCAAGGTAGTTAAACTGTATCTAACAATATCTAAATGATGAGAGGTGTTAAATGCCTCAATTAAGTGAGAGACCATTGAGCGGCCTTCCACATTTTTTTGTCGAGAGCCGAGCGTGGCTAAAGTAGCAGAAAACTGATTCGAAACACTTCTTATCGTCTTCAGGGCTCTAATTGATATCAGCACCAGGAACTGGGATCGCCTCCAGCTATTCAAGGTATATGGTCATATTCATGGTCTAACCCATGGAGGAGATTTCAGATTTTTACGTAAAAGAGATAGAAGTGATACGAAAGTAACACGAGGCACTTCTTATCCATAAAATAGCTACATTCATATCATTATCAATAACAAAGCATATACATACGTATTTGTATAATCTACAATTGTGAAAGAATCCTTGGAAAACCTTTACCAATTCTCTGTCTATGGCGGAACGTGTTAGAAGTGGTAGGACACATTCGATAAACTTCTTAACCATATCAGAACTGTATTGCAATTATTATAAATGACATAGAATATCTATATGTATTGCTATAAGCAAAAATTGTGACAGCTGCCCTTGTGATCCCTTAACATTTTTTTGTTGAGTGCGAAGTATGTTAGAAGTGATAGAAAACTCATTCAAGACACTAGAATTATTGTTTTCTTAAATATGGCGTCAGATGAAATAAATATAGAAGCATTTATGGATGTTCATACAAGCATCTGCTACTGTCACCCCTACTGTATGTATATGCCGTGTCTAAGCTTCGATTAAGTGAGGATGCTTTAAAATGCATAAAACTGATTCGATACACTTTTATCGTTCTCGGAGATATAATTTTAGCAGATTTCCCTCAAGGGAAATCAGCTATTGAGGTCGTACGCGATTTTCGAAAATTTTCTTCAAATGTCCATCAATGAAGAAGTCCGTTGAAAACTGTATATATATATATATATTTGTCTGTTAACGCTCTATCAATTTTTGTTTGATCGTTACGAAACTCCAAATTTAATTGTCTTATGTAAAAAGAAAGATCAAGTTCGTTAATGGCTGAAATCGGACGAGGGGGAGGGGTTGTAGAGAGGGGATTTTTGAAAATTCGAAATATCTCCGTTATTATGCGTCGGATCAAAAACTTGTATAGAAGCAATCTTATTGTAAATTAAATTAATTATAAATATTGTTCTATACATTTATTCTATATCTTGAATATTAACCGAGATATTTGCATTCGTATTAAATTTGGGCCGATAACGAACGTTTGAGTTTCCCGCCAAAAGCTAGTTCGGCCCTTTGCGGTAACTTTTCGGCTCTCGTATGGAGATCTCTCTATTGTATAACTTCACGTGGGAAATCTGCTTAGTTTACGCAGCCCCAGCGTGACGGACTTTTTATTTATTTGTTTGTTTGGTGTCACGAAATTTGGCGAAAAGAAATACTCCAAATTGTTGAATGTAATTCATCTTTTTATTTATAATTGCTGCTGAGCGATGTCACTAATGGAAAACAATATGTAAAATGTAACAAGAACTAGTGAAATAGAAACTATTGAAACAGAGAAATAAACAGACCACGAATAATTAAAAAAAAAAAAAAAATAGATAATACCAACAAGTTAGTCTCAAAACAACCAACAAACCAGAGTTGCCCTTTGGGGGAGCTTTATAATTTTCGAACAATATAAGAGGATCATTGATGTGTTAATTGCCATGGTAGCCAACAACAGCAAAAAAACAGGAGTTAAGAAATCCCATTAAAGTATTTGCTATAGTTAATAATTTTATATAACTTTGTAGCGGTAAACGCTTAAACCCCTTGCCTCGTTTTTGTCGAGAGGGGGAGCGTGTTAGAAGTGGCATAAAACCAATTCGAGGCACTTCTTATCTTCTTCAGGTCGGTAATTGATATAAGCATGAAATATGGCCGAGCTCGTCTCACTTCTTCCAATCAAGCTAAAGCCTTTGGAAGGAGATTTTCAATTTCCCGAGAAATTTTTATCGAAGGGGGCATTGGTTCGTTAAGTGCTGCTGCGGCCGACATAAAAAAAAGGCGTTAAAATACAACCATTCAAACCTTACACGTAGTTAACAATCTTATATCTATATGCAGCGGCGAATGCTTCAATTAACGGTGAATCCATTGAGAAGACCCATTTTTTGTCGAGAGGCGAGCGTGGTTAAAGTGGCAGAAAACCGATTCGAGCCACTCCTTATCTTCTTCAGAGCTATAATTGATATTAGCATGAGAGCCGACGGGCCTCGAACCAATCAAGGCAGGGGCCTAACTCCTCCTCCGAGCGGGGGATTTTCAATCTCCGCCGCTAGCCGTATACAAGGATCACCGTCCATAATATAAAGGGGTACTTTATTATTTTAAGTCCTGTCTTGCGAGGGCATCGAAACCTTCTAGATAGTCCACCTTTATTCGTATATATGTGACTTTTATGAGGCACCTCGCGCCTCCAATGCCGCCTCTATAACACTGTTATTCCATGTTGTACTGCTATAATTTTTTACAGGTGTAATAACATTTCCCTACAGTCTTCCTCATAGAGAACGCCATCTAGAGGCTCGGCCTGTAATTGTATTAAGTTATTACCTCGTAATACCTTCGATTTACTGGCTTTTAGTCAACTTGTATAACTCCTAGTTCCTAGGTAATGACCATTTACCTTTTACTGACTTCATTCGTATGCAATGTTTTTACAGTGGCTAGTAGGGGTTTTTAATTGGACGGCTCACAGTGTTCCCTTTATCACAAGCCAAGTGGACACAAGTCATGTTTGGAATTCTAAAATATTGTATTGGAATAGTTTAATCAATTCTTCCAAACATGATAATATTCTATTAGTTTTTTTGGGTCAGACACACTCCACCACGTGAGTAATAGGCTCCAAAAGTATGTATCCATAGCTGTAGAACAAATCAGTTGTAGAAAAATAACTACAACAAATTAAAGTGTTACTAATTTTATTTGAATCAATAGTTGACTATGGATAAAATTTGTACTGGCAAGTGTTAATTTTCATCAATTAAATAAATCTTCCCATAATCAAATTGTATTAAAAAAACGTTTTTAATATGGATGAAATATTTTCCTCATTATGAAACTTTCAAGAAATGTTAATGCCGTTTTCACCGTCTGTACCCGGACTAGCTGTTAAGTTATTATGCTTAGAGACGAACTTAACTAATAAACAAACATAAACAGAATCATTTATATTAATAAAAATAATAAAATAAACACATGCTAAAGTGCATCGTAACCTTTAGTCATTTTTAGCAGATTTCCCTTAAGGGAAATCAGCTATTGAGGTCGTACTCATGACGCGATTTTCGAAAATTTTCTTCAAATGTCCATCGATCCTGCGCAGGAGATGACGAAAATGAGGTCCGTTCAAAATTATATATATATATATATATATATATATATATATATATATGTATCTATCTATCTATATATTTGTCTGTTACCGCTCTAGCGGTCGCAATTTTTGTTTGATCGTTATCAAACTCGATATTAAGTCGTTTTATGTAAAAAGAAAGATGAAGTTCGTTAACGGCTGAAATCAGACCTGTGGAAGGGGGAGTTTAGAGAGGAGGATTTTCGAAAATTCGAAATATCTCCGTTACTATACGTCGGATCGAAAACTTGTATATAACCAATCTTATTGCAAATTAAATTCACTATAAATATTGTTATATACGTTTATTCTCTATCTTGAATATGAACCGAGATATTTGCATTTTTCAGTTTTCAGCAAACCACCACTTCTACTCATGTTACGTAAACAATACTCTGCTACATAATAAATCACATTATTGGAAGTTTAAATACCAAAAATTGTATTCAAGAGACCTTTATTGTACGAGATACAGCAAATATGGTGACTCCCCCCCCCATCTTAAAGTTTTGGACTACTAAAATTTTATTGATTGAGATAACAATTATTCTGACTCATTATTAATTACAGTACTAGATATAGTAAATATTTCTCAATAAAATTAATGTGTTATATTCTGATATATTTCAGTAATTGTTTTTCTTTCCGGTGTGAGGCGGACCGACCAGTTTGTTTACATTTCTAACCTAACGCTTCCTGTCGGCAGGTTATTGAAATTGGATGAAACATTTCTTATTTGCGTTTGTATTTATTCACGGTGTTGTTGTGTAACCAGTATGTATATTTATCTATTACTGAACTTCACGAGGCAAATCTGCTTAGTTTACGCAGCCCCTGCGTGACGGACTTTCATTTCTGTTGCTCATTGACAGAACAAACATGATTGTGAAAGGTCTTGTTTCCCAAAACACAGATCTCAAGCTATAGAATCACCATATCCCTAATTAACTACCCTTACTGTCCTGATGGTAATTGTAATAAGATATGACCTCATTATACTTACTGGCTTATCATCTGCTTAAAAACGCATTTCCTAATAATAGCTATTATCATGTACTTAATTCATTCCAGTGTAATGTTTTTACGGTGGTCATTAGAGGTTTTTAATTGAATGGCTTTCTGGAGATTATCATTTTTACTTCCTGGACTCCAAACTTATCATTTGTATATCTATCATTATTTTCTGAAACACTGTCATAATGCAAATGAAGAAAAATATTAATTTATGCACAGTTCCACACTGTGGGCTGGTAAAACTGCATTTAAGCAGCAGCTATTTAAATTCCTTGTTTTAGCAGATTTCCCTTTGAGGGAAATCAGCTATTGAGGTCGTACTCATGTCGCGATTTTCGAAATTTTTCTTCAATGTCCATCGATCGAGATAACGAAAATGAAAATCGTTCAAAGCTACATATATATTTTTCTGTTAACGCTCTAGCGGTCGCAAATTTTGCTTGATCTTAACCAAACTCGATATTTAAACGTTTTATGTAAAAAACGTCCATCACGCAGGGGCTGCGTAAACTAAGCAGATTTCCCACGTGAAGTTTTACAATAGAGAAATCTGCCTAATAACAACAGTAGTTGTAATGAATCTCTAAACCTATTCACGAGGGACGATTAGTGACGAAAACGGCCGCCCTCGGCGGAATGTCCGAACATAGCCGACTCCTGCCGACCACATACACAATATAAATGCAAATATCTCGGTTAATATTGAAGATAGGGAATAAATGTATAGAGCAATATTTATAGCACATATAATTTGCAATAAGATTAGTTCTATACAAGTTTTTCATTCCACGTATGGTAACGGAGATATTTCGAATTTTCAAAAAACCTCCCCTCTAAACCCCCCCTCCCACTAGTTCGATTTCAGCCGTTAACGAACTTGATCTTTCTTTTTACATAAAACGACTAAATATCGAGTTTGGTAACGATTAAATAATAATTGCGACCGCTAGAGCGGTAACAGACAAATATATATATATATATATATATATATATATATATATATATATATATATATATATATACAGTTTTGAACGGACCTCATTTTCGTCATCTCCTGGGTAGAATCGATGGACATTTGAAGAAAAATTTCGAAAATCGCGTCATGAGTACAACCTCAATAGCTGATTTCCCTGAAGGGAAATCTGCTAAAATACAGATCCCGTTCGTTTATGGCTGGACGGATTTTTTTTAATCAGTTTCTATATACATAAATCTGCTTGAATTTATTTGATAGCTTAAAATTAAAAGTTGTTCTATGAGTCAAGATTAAAATATTAAAGAATAATGAGGAAAGTATCCTGGAAATCTGTTTCACATTTCATCTAGGAAATTGGGTTATCAGTAAAAAAACTCCAAGTTTGAAAGAAGAATAGGCATTTATAAATAACAAGAAGAAAAAATTACTTGTCAATTTACTTCGTCCGCCCTTAACTACACACTCCTTACGGGTCAAGGAACGTTTTTACTTTGAAATCCGGCAGAACTTTTCCATGTTACACATCACATAAAATATTACAAAATATTGAAGGTAATTTTATTTTAACTCTGAAAGAAAAACACTGCTTGGCCTGAATGGGAATTTTAATTAATTGTGATTCTCAATTCCTTATATTAATTCACACTTGCTGACGAGTAAACCCTCCCGAGAAAATCAGAATGCCCTTAGAAGATTTTCGAATAGATGGATGAATCAATGGACGATGAAGCCCTCCCTAGTTCATGAAGGTTATCCGATGATGGCATTTGAAGAATGAAAAGCCCTCTAATTACCGAGGTTGGTGTTACGCATTTTTCATTTTAGCTGATTTCCCTTTTGAAGGGAAATTAGCTATTGAGATCGTACTCATGGCGCTATTATCAAATATTTTCTTCAAATGTCCAGCGATCCTACCCAGGAGATAACGAAATTGAAGTCCGTTCAAAATTATATATATATATCTGTTAACGCTCTAGCGGTCGCAATTTTTACAGATCAAGTTCGTTAGGCTGAAATCGGACCAGTGGGAGGGGGGTTTAGAGGGAAGGATTTTCAAAAATTCGAAATATCTCCGTTGCTATACTTCGGATCGAAAAAGTGTATAGAATAAATCTTATTGCAAATTAAAGTTACTATAAATATTGTTATATACATTTTTTCTCTATCTTGAATATTAACCGAGATAATTGCATTTTTATTAAGTGTGTGCTGATAACAGACGAGATGAGATCGGCTAACTTTGGTTCTAGTCGTGAGCTTCCGCCAAAAGATATTTCGGCCGTTTCCGTAACTGTTCGGCTCACGTGAAATTTCTCTATTATAAAACTTCACGTCGTAAATCTGCGTAGTTTACGCCACCCTTGCGTGACGGACTTTTTTTTCTTGAATTTCGTATATTATGAGGAGCTGGTTGTAAAGCATCCTTAGTGATGGGCCAATTTTGACTCATAGTGTTCAGGGGTTCTCTCATGAAAAGAACTGAACGTGGCAGATGCAATGGGAAACCATTATATATCCTGTAATATTTGTATGTTTCAGTAGATGACTCAGACATTCTGGAGAAGGAAACTGCATCCTGCATTGGTCAGACGCTTACATTAATGGAAATTGTATCAAGTGTCAAATACATGAATGTTACCCAAGGATGGATCTGGCAATTTTCGGCAAGTGGGGTTTTCTTCTGCTTTCCCTAAGTGTCTGTGTATAAAGCAAACGGCTGAATTGTGATTCCTGTGGTTCTTGTGCGATTCTGTTAGAAAATCAGAGACAACCCGTTACACACATGAATCGCATCGTGCTTTAGCCGTTAGACGCTTGCATCCAATCATCTGCCGTGCTCTTCATGACGTTTCCTTTTTCCATAGCGTTTTCACGTTTCCACGACGTTGCTCCTAAACGCCGCGGGACGAGTGCGTGCAGAAAGCCCAGCACCTCCACCGGAGATGCCTTCCCACGAACAGCTATCTCGGCGTCGGATCTCAGCAGGATTAGAGCTGAGACTAATACAGGGTTGGCCAGCCACCAGGCTTTAGCTATCGCATCTCTTATCGCCGATTACTGGGTCATTTCGGCCCAGTGCTCTCTCTCTCTCTCCCTCTCTCTCTTTTTCTCTCTCACAGACTCCAACCTCTCTTTCGAATGAGGGGGATCCATCCCCTTCTTTCTCTCTCTCTCTCCCTCCCCCCTCTCTCTCTCTCTTCCTCTCCCTCTCTCTCAACATCTACCTCCTATTAAACACGGCTTTATCCCCGTCTCTGAGCCCGACCTATCCTCACCGCTAGGTGTAATTACTGCGAATAAATACCCCAAAAATTCCATGTCATTAAACAACAAGTTTTTTCCTTTTTTTCTTCTTTGGGTGAGCGGTGGTTCGAGGGAAAATTAGGACTGAGGTTTGGAATTAGGCTTTTAGCGACTCCTAAATTAAATTACGGGTAGTGCCTGACCAAATTGGAGGATAAACCCTTCAAGTTGTAGCCTGTCTTGTCTTGTCAGCCCATAATTACGAAATATTTGTCACCTGATTCAGCGGCTTCATTTTGGAACAACTAACAGGTGGTGGTATGTTCAAGCTAATCCCAAATTATCTCGAAGATCCGGGAATTTCTAAGTTACCAATTACCAAGAGTTCTTATACCATCTTTGAACAAATGTCTCATACTCTACCAACACCAGACAAAATCAAGGTATGACGTTGTCCCTCAGGTAGAAACGGGTACAGTATCATACAATTCCATTGCCAAAAGTGAACTATCCAAAATGACAGCCGCGAACACTGGACCATATGCATAATGCAACCTAATGGAACTGATGCCATGTTGCCTATGTTCGTCCAAGAAAAATGGAGAACTTTCTGTACACCTATAGCTAGCACAACCAGAACTTCATAAGGCAAATGCTAAGACGTAATATATAAACATTCAAAGATAAACAGTCCAAACGAATGCCTTTTTAATGCGCTCCTACTGCGTGAATCTTAATTTGCACAAACAGTCGAAAAGATAAGTTCAACAGCCAATGGGATTTAATGTCGAATTAATCGCCTGGCAGCAAACTACGAACTATTAAGAACTCTATTTGCATTTGACCGTCAATTTTCAGAAACTCTAGGAGAGAGGAAGTAGTTCTCTCGAGACATAGAATCGGCCACACCAAGTTAACAAACTTATACTTAATGATGAAGGCTGACAGACCTACGTGCTCAACTTGTAAACTTCTCTTGGCGATAAAACATATACTGACAGAATGACAATATTTCACTACGATTTATAGAAACTATTGACGGACGGCAGCCCAAACATTAACATTATATTCTCATACCTACACAAAATTCAAATAAACGACAAAATGTGAAATACAAATTAAGTCTATGGCATTCAACAAAATTTCAAATTATATGCATTTTTACACATGAGTTTGTACATATATGCATATATATGTATTAGAGTGGCGAGTTCGATTCCCACCTGGGCAAAAGGAATTTATTTAGTGACGGACTCATTAAATATAATCCCCAGTCAAATCCTGACTAGAAAAGAGAGGTAACCTATAGAAAACCCGTCCCAATTAGGCGTAGTCGTTAAAGGTGGATGTCAATAAATAATAATAATAATAATTATATGTATATATATATATATATATATATATATATATATAAAATGTACCGTGAAGGAGGAAATGACGAAAATCATTACAAAAGTACCATTTTCAGACATTCATTTCCTATTAATCATTCACAACCTAAGGTCATCACCAATTTTTGGTTTTATTCTGATCGTAATTACTTGAATTTAGTACTATGTTAATTTATGAAATATTTGTTTATTTTACGTTCGTTATTTTTTTTTTTTTGTTTTTCTTACTGTTACATGTTATTATCTCTTATTTATTTTACTTTTGTTGTTTCTCTTTGTATAATTTTGAAAGGGCAATACACCTTTGATACGATGACCATAAATAAATAAATCCATATCCAATTTTTAGCCTATCCTTGTGTCCTAGATGGAGAGTGCTCTAAGGTCTCCTAAATCATGTTCATATAGAGAAGTAATAAAAATATGAGGCGATTAGATTCGAAATATTTTCAGAAATGGTAGTTTTAGCAAATTTCCCTTAAGGGAAATCAGTTATTGAGGTTGTGCCCATGACACGATTTTCGATAAATTTCCTGAAGTGACTATCGATCTTACCCAGAAAAATGAAACCTCAAAAATGGGATCCATTCAAATTTGAGTTTATATATATATATATATATATATATATATATATATATTAGTGGTAGAGGATTGTTTGGTGTCGGTTAATATATAGATTCTTAATTCTTCAAATACAGAATTTTATTGAGTGTGCTAACAGTTTCGGGCACCATTGGTTCCCTTCTTCAGAGCTAACAATGAACAAGAAAACAAATTTGTGAACAATTGTGAAAAACATAATATTTTCTCTTATAACTGCACTCAGTGAAAACTACATTTTGAATGAGAATAAGGCAGACCTAATGCAGTTTTCACTGAATGCAGTTCCATTTGTTTATATTTACGGCCATTGTACATATGACAGAAAATTTTATGTTTTTCACAATTTTTCACAAATTTGTTTTCTTGTTCATTGTCAGCTCTGAAGAAGGGAACCAATGGTGCCCGAAACTGTTAGCACACTCAATAAAATTCTGTATTTGAAGAATTAAGAATCTATATATTAACCGACACCAAACAATTCTCTACCATTACTCTAGAACCATCGGCTAACAATACAACTAATGATATATATATATATATATATATATATATATATATATATATATAAATATATATGTGTGTGTGTGTGTCTGTTAATACTCTAGCGCTCGCAATTTTTATTTGGTCGCAACCAAACTCGATATCCTTATCTCCTAGGTAGGATCGGTGGACATTTGGGAAGTTTTCTGAATTTCTGATGAGGATCTACTCCGTTGTATTTGACCATGAAAATGACATGATACAGTGCCCTAGGTCTTGCAGGAACACCTTCCTAAGATGAAATTCGGTAATACGTCAAGGGCAGATCATGTGTGTAAGCACTCAAACACACACACACACACACACACACACACACACACACACACACACTGGCTTTAATAGTTAACTAAGCACCCGAGCTACGCACCACCCAGACAGCTATCATCCCTAAAGCCATAGTTCTTCCTGAAGAGGGCACACACCTAGCCGGCGCGAGAGGTTTCACAAAAGACGCCCCCCCCCTCCATTCTACCTACTAAATTTTTTGTGAGCCCACTAATCCGACGTTACACACGACATAAATCTAGTGACACACTGGAGGATCTTCGCCTCCCATAAGGAGTTAGTGTACAATCAGAATCACTTCGGTGTCTTTAATTCGTTAGCTCTTCGCCAGAAATCCTTTTCAAATATATCGAAACATAAATTGACCGCATTAAGGAATAGTAACGACCGATTATCCCAAACTTTATTATTAGTAACATGGATTTACTTACGTACAATAGTAAAGCTACTTATTAGTTATTTTTTGGACGGCAAAAGTTGGATACACCACAAAAGGGAATATAATAAATTGGAAGCAATGGAAATACAGATCTGGCGTAGAATCACTAGAACAAGTTGGGCTCAACAGAAAAATCCAACATGGAAGTTCTAAATGAGGTAAGTGAGAGCAAAAGTCTTATCAAGGCCAAGGAACAAAGGAGAGTGAAACTTCTTGGGCATATCATAAGGTACAACGACTTCAGTACCAATATATTTGAAGGTAAGGGTCCTTGGGCATAGAGGTAGAGAGTGGAATAGAAAATCCTACTTTGAAGACATCCAACATTTTATGAATTTCGGTGAGTATAATTATATATGACCAAAAGGTAACGTATGATAGTATCAATATGATCTGTAGTGTTGACTGAAACGTTTGAATTCCGAGTATGGTATAGATCAAATAAACGTTTTCGGAACAAGAACGTGAAGTCCTTTTTGATAAAGTCACTACACAACGAATTTGCATATAAGTTGCATAATAAAGGGTCTCTTGAAAACAATATTTGGCACTTAAGCTTAGAATAAAGTGGTTCATGATATAATAGCGTATTACTATACTGACACAAGTAAGAGTGGGGTTTACTGAAGGCTGGAAAAATAAAAAGTGCAAATACCGCGGTTATATTGAAGATATTATTATTATTATTATTATTATTATTTATTAACGTCCACTTTTTGCAACTTAGGCTAATCGGGACGGGTTATCTACAGGTTACCACCCTTTTCTAGCCAGGGTGGGATTTTAGGACGTTACTTAATGAATTTCGTCACTAAATAAATTCCTTTGCCCAGGCAAGAATCGAACTCGCCACTCTAGGCGAGTTGAAGATAGACAAAAAGTTATGACAATATTTATAGTGCATTTAATTTGCAATAGCATTGGTACTGTACAACGGTCCGACATATATTAGGGGAGATATTTTTGAATTTTCAAAACCCCCCTCTTAACCCCCTCCCCCTCAATGGTCAGAAAAAATATATATATATATATATATATATATTAATAATATATATATACGTATATATGTAAATTTAAACGGACCTCATTTTCGTCATCTTCTAGGTAGGATCGAAGGATATTTGTGGAAGTGTTTCGAAAATCGCTTCATGAGTACAACTTCAATTATCTGATTTCCACCAAGACGGAAATTGCACTGTCGAATATAGTGTCTGTTTTCCATGTACTCTTTTAATCAAAATCGACTAAGGAAAAAAGTCCGTCACGCAGGGGCTGCGTAAACTAAGCAGATTTCCCACGTGAAGTTATACAATAGAGAAATCTCCATACGAGAGCCGAATAGTTACGGCAAAGGGCCGAACTAGCTTTTGGCGGGAAACAGTCGTCCGTTACGGCCCAAATTTAATAAAAATGCAAATATCTTGGTTAATATTCAAGATAGAAAAGAAATGTATAGAATAATATTTATAGTATATTTAATTTACAATAAGATTGGTTATATACAATTTTTTGATCCGACGTATGGTAACTGAGATATTTCGAATTTTCGAAATCCCCCACTAAACCCCCCCCCATCCAACTTGTCCGATTTCGGTCATTAACGAACTTGATCCCCTTAAGGGAAATCTGCTAAAAAGGGCACGTAAATTACAAATTAAAAATTTGTCATACCTTTTTGAGATTAAAAATATTTGTAGAAGCCACTTTTTAATAAGTTAACACAAGTTTTACGTATTTTATATGGGAGATTTATGATACATGAGCACCGGTTTCGTCAGAAAAACCTTGTATTTCAAAAATCTTACAGAAGGCGAATAAACATATTTATAGACATTTTTTAAATAATCATATTTTTAGAGATTTTAAATAATTAAATTCTACCATGTATGTCCAAAACAAAGGCTTATTTTCCTTAGCCGTCACTTTCTTGTGAAATACGTTTCAATGTAGTGCAGGAAAACATTTTGTATACTTAATTTAGTTGAAGCAGAAATAAGTAATGTGGCGACCGCGTCATTTTATATTTATTTTTTTACATGGATGAAGAGTTCTCATTTTAGTTAATTATTCAACCAATAAACAATATAATAATAATGCACTTTATAACCAAATGAACGCTATTGATTGGACGCCAAGGCCAGAGCATTTAAAAAAAAATTAATTAATTTTCTGCATAGGAATTAATTGTAACTACAGATTGTCTCAGCTGATGACAACATTAACAAAGTGATCGGTACTTTAAAGTCAATATATTAAATATAAAAACCGATGCGCGTACATTTTTTTTTTTTTTTTCATTCAAAATAAATCACCATTAAGTCTCTCAACAGAGTTAAAAACTGGAAAAATTACAATGGCCTCCAAAAAGATACAAAACTGGCCAAACACGTGTTGCAGCTCGGCGCGGTCTCCCCTCTGATATTATCCGGTTTTTATTTATCCTTTTTTTTATTTTATTTTTTAACAAAACCTTTTTCAATTCAGCCGCGGCCCGTCAATTCATAAGAGGAGAAGGCGATAAATAACATTAAGATATTAATAAAAAATTAAAAGAGAAAAAAAAAGAAAAGATTCCTAGAGGCCGCTAAGATTTTTATGCCTGTCTCTCGGCCAGAGGACCCACAGCTCGCTCCAGCAACATTAATATCGCTTGACAACTCAACAACTGACGTGTCTTTTTTCTAGTCGCTCTCAGAGATCCGACAATTTTTTTTTCTTTTTTCTTCCCCAAAGTCAAAAGCTTGCCGCATTTTTCTACGCGCGAGCATGACCCATTCCGTGGACGCCCCAAGAGGAATCCTACAAAAAAAATAAAGGAATAAATTCGCGAGGGGACTAAAAAAGTGCTTAAATGCCTTATTTCAAGACCCAGTGAGTTTTATTTGGAGGGATTTTCATGCGTTCTGTATTAATGTGAAGTATGGTTATTTCAGTGCCTTAAGGAAAATCAGCTCTTGAGGTTGCACTTATGATGCGACTATCAGAACTAGGAGATTATGAAAATTAGTTCTGTTCATAATTATATATATCTTCGTCTGTTAACGCTCTAGTGGTCACAATTTTTGTCTGATAGTTGCTAAACTCAATATTAAACGTTTTGTATAAAATAAAAATCAAAGTCATATCTCAAATCCTCTTATTAGGTTCTAAAAATCAAATATTGATAGTTACCAGGACAATTTACTCATTCAATGCAGAAAAGCCATGCCCCCTTTGCGGGGATAGCCAAGACCCCGTTACGCACTTCATCCATAAATGTCTTGTTTTAGCAGAGAGAAGAAACCACCTCCTGAAAAGTCTCAACATTCCACAGCAATCCGTGGATAATCTGTTTGACCTTATGGACAAGAATAAAATAAACTGCTTATATGTTTTCGTACATAGAAGTCTTTACGTCAGAGGGAAAAGAATGCAAACAATATAATTAATAAAATAAAATAAAACATTTTTTCCTATAGTTTTTTTTTTTTTTTATTTTTTTTTTGAATGAATTCCCTGTTAATGTTAATTTTAAAATTTAAAATTGGACAAGTATGGTGGGGGTGGAGGATTTAGAGGAGAGAATTTCGAAAATATAAAATATTTCTGTTGTTATGCGTCGGATCAAAAAATTGCAAAGAATCAATCTTATTGAAAATGTAATATTCTATATATTTCGTTATAAACATGTTTTCTCTATATTACATATTAGCATATTTTAGTTTTTGGCCATCTGCAAACCCACTCTTACTCAAATCATATTAACGATAAGCTGCTATATCTATGATATATTTATATATTTCTTAACACTCTAGCGTAATTTGTTTCATCGTTTTAAATGAACTATATCTAACCATTTTTTTTTTATTTAATCCAAAATGAATACACACTGGGGCCCAATTTAGCAATTTGAGTTAAGACAATAGGAATTTATTTAGTGACGGACTCATATAGTCCCACCCTGGCTAGAAAAGGGTGGAAACGTGTGGATAACGCGCCCCAATTAGTTGCATAAAGTGGGCGTAAATAAATAAATAAAATGAATACAGGGAAGTCATGTGGTGCACACTTTAAAAAATAATTAATTTTACATGAAGCCACATAGCTTTATAACTTCAAGTTAGAACAATTTTTCATAAACCATTATATACTACATTATGCATAGGCTAAAATAAATTTGCATACTAATTGGTGAGAAAAGAAAATGATAAAGGCTGCTGTCAAGAAATGGCCGATGAAGGCAATAAATACATTTAGTTTCCGGTTGTCACTGAGAGGGCGTTCATACCTGCCGCCTCGCTTATATAGTCGATTTCACGCCGATCGATGTTAGGCGTTGGAGAAAATCGATTCCTCCTGTCAGGGTTGACAAGGAGGATTATTCACTAACCCCCTCCCACCTTCCACTCGCCAGTTCCTTTCTCTTTGCCATGTGCGAAGTAGAAGAAAGAATAAATAAGATAAAAGTCCTTCACGCAGGTGCCGCGAAAAAGAAGCAGATTTCACAAGTGCTTCTCATCGCGCCATCAATTCTTAATTTCTTCTGTAGTCCTTTGTAGACAAGAAATTAATGTGCGAAATTTTTAGTTACTCAGGAACGAAAAATAAATGTATGAGTAAAATATCTGAGTTGAGACGTTCATCTTTATGAACTTAGCATATCTAGAGTAGTGGATTTGATTCACACCCAGGCACTAAGAATTTATTTAGGGACAAACTCATTAAATAAAACCCTCACTGCCTCCTTGCCAATTCAACCCTGATGAGCCACAGTAACATAAAGAAGATTTAAATAAATAACACGCATAAAAGAACAATTATGGAGCATAATTTTTTAAATAAATGTATGTACCTATAGTTAAAAAAAAGGTTAACACCTCAAGTAAAGGGAATGTTAATCTACCTAATACCTGACCTGATGGCCTTGTGAATTTATTTTGTAATATTGTGCCAGTTCTGTTTATACTATATGAGTTCCTCAACAACTTCCTCCGGTAGTATGTATTGCTTCAGATCTTTCTGCAAGTCAATCGAATTTTGACCGAGTCTCATACATGAAGACGGTTTTGCTATCCTCGCAATTTTATAATCCTGAAATTAAGATAGGTAAACGTTTCATCATTTACACATCAACAATCCGTTAACTTATATTAATAAAAAACGTTATTATTATACATTTATAATAATTAATTAATTACCATTTAAGTTATTGGCCAACGCGTGTGAGTTAAAGCGTTAGCTTTAATTTCACATGGTGAACCTGGAATGCCGAGTTTGATCCCTGCCTGGACAATAGGAACTTATTTTGTGACAAACTCCTTATATAAAATCCTTAGTCCTATTCAGGCTAGAAAAGGGTGGTAACCTGTAGAAAACCTTCCCAATTAGCCTTAGTGGCAAAAAGTAGACGTTAATAAATAATAATAATTAATTAAATAGTCATATGTAAACAAATATTTAAATAAAAAAAACATGAATAATTTATGAAGATATTTAGTGAATTTCAACTAAATATTGACTCGTTAGAGGTGGTTAATAGTTACTCGTAACTAATTTTTGCTCAGCTTTGCGTGAGATCCGCCAGTCGTGATAAGAAAAGTATTTGTTGTAGATAATTGGCACTGGAAACAATTAAAAATAATAGATAATTTCACACTTTCAAATTGCTAATTCCCATCAATTTATTGCTATGAGTAATCGAATGGCAGCATTAAGTTACCTTAAACCAGTTTTCTCTGCTTCTCTTTTTCGGTCAGATCCGGTCAACTTGAAGGTCTCTGTCAAAAGTCTATTGATAAAGACATTAAAAAAGAATCCCTTTTATTTGATCATTTCCAATATTTTTTTGCAGAGGTATTATGATTGACGTGATTTTATTAAAATTCCTTGAAATGCCTCCCAATTCTAAAATGAGATAAGTTCAATTTATATATTTGAAGATTTTTACGGTTGCCAACGAATATTTTCGATGGAATGTGGAGGACATTTTTTATTTATAATACATTTTTGAAAATTAAAAATTATTAGTCTGTCATTAATCACAAATCGATTTTTGTCAGATTTATTTTTACTAATACTAAGGTAATGCGATAGCGATATTTTTAATGTAAACGACATCTATTTAAACCCATGGCCTGGCATAAATTCATCAATTTAAGTCCCATCGACAAGCCAAATATGTATCTGAACTTGAGCATACAGAACATTTTATTTTGTGCTTCCAACTAAATTTTTCGACCGGAAACCAATTTTCATTCGAAACCTAAAACTAGATTTGGGTCTTTTTTACTTTAGCTAAACCAGTTACTTTGGAATGTTATTAGTGATTTATCATACCGTTATTTAATAGCCTATTAACTCCTAGATTTTAAGAAGTTGTTCTTGTTAATAATGAATCTGATACAACTGAGTCGTGGTCGTAAATAAAAAAAAAGTCGCTTTTAAGACATTCAAATGTTCGAAATATGGCATAAAAAACAGAAATGTAAAACAGGATACTTTATGTAGCTTGCTTTATACCTAAGAAGATTTCCAACTTTTAGATGCAGTTTGAGAAATTGCAGAGAAGAAATCTGTGATTATAAAGATACTAGTTTTATCCATTACAAGGAGAAGATACAAGAAGGAGGATATATTTGATTTGATTTTTAAATCATTAAAAGCATATTGGCCCCTTAAATGGATAATTCAACGAATTCTATTCCAAACTATCATTTTTGTTTACATTTGAAGCTTGTTAAATACATTACTTTAATCATCTGTTCTTCACTAGCATTAATATAACAAAATGAAAGGAGAAATGACCGAAGGTTATTAGATGAGCAACACCTAAAATAGGTCCACTAATTTATTTTTGATATTTGAATAATTTGGATATTTTCTTTTACCTTCCGCTTGGTTACGATTTAGCAGATTTCCCTTAAGGGAAATCAGCTATTGAGGTCGTACTCATGACGCGAGTTTCGAAAAATTTCCTCAAATGTCCATCGATCCTACCCAGGAGATGACGAAAATGAGGTCCGTTCAAAATTATATATATATATATATATATATATATATATATATATATATATATATATATATATTTGTCTATGAACACTCTAGCGGTCACAAGTTTTGGTCGATGGTTACCAAACTCTGTATTTAATCGTGTTTCCTTAAAAGGAAGATCAAGTTTGTTAATGGCTGACATCGGACAAGTGGGAGGGGGGGGGGGTTTAGAGGGGATTTTTGAAAATTAAAAAAATCTCCGTTATAATCCGGCGGATCGAAAAATTGTATAGAATCAATCTTATTGCAAATTAAATTTACTATAAAATTTATAGTATTTATATTTAATATTGTTCTAAACATTTATTCTGTATCTTGAATATTAACCGAGATATTTGCATTTGTATTCTGTATGTGGTCGGCAGGAGTCGGTTATGTTCGGAAATTTCCGCCGAGAGCTCTGGCGGTCGTTTCCATAACTATTCGTCCCTCTTGAATAGGTTTAGAGATAAGATTTATTTACTGGAAAACGTCACGTGGGAAATTTGCTTAGTTTACGCAGCCCCTGCGTGACGGACGTTTTTGTCATTATCTAATGAAAGTAGTTATGTTTCTTCTCGAATATTTTTTTCAAAACTCGAAACTTTGAAGGTAATCGATTTTTTTATACAGTTCGCCATTTTAATATAACAATATTATTAGCTTAGTAGTGTGGTACATCTCCATTTTTGTTAGTATTAACGTGACTGCCAAGGTGGTAAGGTTGAATCTTTTTATAAAAGCCTATTACCCCTGAAGAGGCGTCATAAAAGACTCGAAACATGCAGAGGAAAATAAATCAGTGAAGGTATTTCATGCGTTTTTAATCTTTTGACTTTCAGCCATTTCTTCTTCAACGAAGATTGAATTGAGGTCACATTTCGACGATATAAATAATTTACAGTGTTCCTTCCGATCACTAACAACAAGACAACATAATCAAAACAATATAACAACAAGATTTCCTATTTAAATAGAAGTTTGCTTAACTAAAATTCAATTGACTATAAACAGACTGTCCATATTCCAACTTAGCGTTTAATACAATTATTTAAAATATTTACAAATTTAAGCGAACTAATCTAATAATATTAACAAATGTAGAATTGTTTCATATAGTCTCATGACCAAGTATAAATATGATTACAGTTCTTCGTGTTTTTTTTTTCCATTTAAATACTTCACAAGTATAGTACTATTTATAGATACTATGATTAGGTATAAAATAGGACACTAATAAAGTACATTTGCTAACGGCCTTAAACATTTTATACCCAGAGTTAATGTATGCGCAGTCACATCCTAGTTTATAGATCCGCCATTTTATTTGGCGTCCGATAAGGGGCATAATGGCCGGTATAACTAGTTTTATTATTTATGTTATATTAATAGGAATAACTGTGGATGTCCCACTATCCCAGGATTGGGAAATTAATTATTGTGCAATTAATTTAATCCGGTATGATTGGATTAATGGCTCAATAATAAAACCTGCTACTAATCAACGTTTAATTGAGCTGGAATCGTTGGAATTACAAAGTAATTAAGGTTTATTTTAGCAGATTTTCCTCAAGGGGAATTAGGTACTCACTATGCGATTTTCGAAAATTTTCCTCAAATTTCCATATATTCTACCTAGGCGAAATTGAGGTATATTATAATTATATATGCGTATGTATGTATATGTTGTTGTAAAACCCCGGAGTGTGGTAAATCGTAAGATTTACTGGTAAATCTTTGGATTTATCAGACGCCTTGGTAAATGTCCGATTTTGTCTTTCAAATCGGACTTTAGGCAGTAAATCTTAGGATTTGCCAAGAGGCCCGGTAAAAGCTAGAATTATCTCAATCAGGATGGGTCTTTCGGACTTTTACCAACAGATAATGGTAAATCCATGACTGTTGACGAACTGCGGTGCGAAGGCTTATCTCTTCGTCGGGCACTTCATCAGGAGACATGAAATTCTCAATTCCTGAATGAGGTAGGGGGGAGTACCCCTGTCCCCACTCCTCTTCACTGGACATTTACCAATGAGCCTTGGTAAATCTGCACTTTTACCAAACAGCATTGGCAAAAGTACGAAATCTCACATTTATTTAATGTTTTTCGGGCATTTACCAAGCCAGACGGTAAATCCGGGGATTGACCAACTTCCAAACTATAAAAGCTGGAATTGCATTTAGATTTCGGACTTTAACCAGTGCTCTTGGTAAATCCTAGAATTTACCGGTAAGTCCTGGCATTTACCACACTTCGGGGTTTTTAGTAACATATATACACACACACACATATGTATATATATATATATATATATATATATATATATACATACATAAAATACATATGTAATACGCAATTCTCATTGTGGAAAAATATGTCCTTCACGCAACGTCTGCTTAAGCTATGGAAATTTCCAATATGCTGGCATGACACAATAGCCTTTTTCTATTTCTAAGTAAAAATCCCATGAGTAGAATTAGGCGTCTACTATTATCGAATGAAGAAATTAAATAACGAGTATGATATTTATCCAATAAACATTTTTGACTTATGAACGTAAAATGTGCATTTATACCAATAAAACGTATCTCAAATAGTCAAATGCAATATTTGGTTCATGACATATTTGGCAAATTGTTACCATACAATTACTAAAAGTGAGCATTTATTGAAAATTAAAAAATGAGAAAATCACATTCAAGATGAGGAAAAAATATATTTTAGAAAAAAAGTATAAAACAAACAAATATTGCGATCGGTAACCCATATATTTATTATTTTGAACTTACTTTATTTTCGTCATACGCTAGGCTAGGGCACAACCCTATCCATATACACGACCCGCTCACAGAAAATATTAGACAACATATTTTGGAAATTATACATTTTCAATCTACACATACACATAGACTGGATAAAAGCTCATTCAGGAATCATTGGAAACGAACATGCTGACGCATTAGCAAAGGAAGCAGCTCAAGATACAAAAATAATCCCAGAATTCTCCTACCACTCTGACACATTAAAGAAGACTTACCGACACAATACATAAGTGGAACAGAGAAGGGACAACATATAACAAATCTTACAGCTTACATCAATACATACAAAATATAACTCACGACAGCTAGAACAATTACTACTACAATTAAGAGTCACCACCAAAAATGCACACAATGCCTAACGGAACATGGACAGACAGGACATTATTTAACAAGAATTAAAATTCAAAACAATGACATATGTACTTGCGACTCACAGACAACACAAACCTTTTTACATATACTCTATGACTGTTCAACATTTAATCAAAATAGATCAAATTTAATAATGAGTATAATTTTAAAAGGAGGTAATTGGTCAGAACCATCTCATATTTTATTTGATAAATATAATAAAGAACTTATAAAGTTTATGGGGCTCAGGTTAGCCATGCGAGTTAAAGCGTTGACCTTTATCTCACATGGTAAACCTAGAGTGGCGAGTTCGATTCTTGCCTGGGCAAAGGAAATTATTTAGTGACGAAATTCATTAAATAACGTCCTAAAATCCTACCCTGGCTAGAAAAGGGTGGTAACCTGTAGATAACCCGTCCCGATTAGCCTAAGTTGCAAAAAGTGGACGTTAATAAATAAATAATAATAATTATAAAGTTTATCAAAAGTGTAGATTGTCCGTAACAAAAATACATTAGAATGTAATTTGATTGTGAGGAAAGAGAATTATAATTCAATATATTTACCTTACCTAGACTCGCAAATTAAACATCGGTAAAGTTTTACTTTAGTTGATTTGTTTTGTTTTTTTTGTTTGTTTTTTTAATTTCATTTATTAATTTTATTTGTCTTATTATCTTACTTATTTCAATATTTTAGTTTATTATTATTATTTATATTATATCTGATTATATGGTTAATTAAAGTGTATATATTGTAAAATAAAAATATATTTAAACATAATCATACATGTAATATGGATGGATACATGTATTCAAATAATTAACTCCTCATATGGTTACTATGAAGAGTAAAAAAATCCGCTAGGCAGGATGGATTTTTCGAAAATCCCGTCATGAATAATAATTCATTAAACTTAAGGGAAATCTGCTAATACATTACCTAATTGCGGAAGCAAGTCATGAACTTACGAAGTCGAAGAATTTTCCTATATGAACAGCGGCAATACAGAATTCTTGTAGGTTAAAAAAAAATGACTTTTTAAAGGGAACGTTGGCAAAATGTGGCATTTAGTGTTAGGTCTTAATGACCCAGCGAGATGATGCCGTGTGACCCGAGATGGGTCAGCGGTCATCACGACCTGGGGACCGTGTCTGATGCAGCTCGCCGATTCGGCCTGGTGCATTAGGAACATCATCAGCCATATAGCAGCGATGACAGCGGGAGGTTTCACTCACTCCATTCACAGCATCGCCGAGCCCTTTCATGCTGGCACAGCTGTACATCATACTTCCGGGGAACCCTGGCTGCTCGGAGTATGTACGAATGCAGAGAGTGAGCGGGGGAGAGAGAGAGAGAGAGAGAGAGAGAGAGAGAGAGAGAGAGAGAGAGAGAGAGGGAGAGAGAGAGAGAGAGAGAGAGAGAGAGAGAGAGAGAGTGAAAGAGAGCGAGAGAGAGAGAGAGAGAGAGAGAGAGAGAGAGAGGAGAGAGAGAGAGAGAGAGAGAGAGAGAGAGAGAGAGAGAGAGGAGAGAGAGAGAGAGAGAGAGAGAGAGAGAGAGAGAGAAGCGTTGCATGCCAAACTAAAGTTCGTTAATAGCTGAAATCGGACCAGTGGGAGGCGGGAATTTCGAAACTTCGAAATATCTCTGTTATTAAAACTTGGATCGAAACATTTAATTGATATTAATACATAATTAAATTTACCATAAATATTGCTATATACATTTATTTTCTATCTTTAATATGAACTGAGATATTTGGGATTTTAGTTTTAGCAGATTTCCCTTAAAGGAAATCAGCTATTGAGGTCGTACTCATGACGCGAGTTTCGAAAAATTTCTTCAAATGTCCATCGATCCTACCCAGGAGATGACGAAAATGAGGTCCGTTCAAAATTATATATACATATATCTATCTCTCTCTCTATCTATCTATATATATATATATATATATATATATATATATATATATTTGTCTGTTAACGCTCTAGCGGTCGCAATTTTTGTTTGATCGTTACCAAATTCGGAATTTAATCGTTTTATGTAAAAAGAAAGATCAAGTTCGTTAATGGCTGAAATCGAACCAGTGGGAGGGGGGGTTTAGAGGGGGGGATTTTCGGAAAATTCAAAATATTTCCGTTATTATGCGTCGGATCGAAAAATTGTATAGAATCAATCTTATTGCAAATTAAATTTACAATAAATATTGTTCTATACATTTATTCTGTATCTTGAATATTAACCGAGATATTTGCATTTGTATTCTGCATTGGTCGGCAGGAGGGAGCTGTTTGGTACTTTCCGAAGAGAGCTCTGGCGGCCGTTTTCGTAACTATTCGTCCCTCGTGTATAAGTTTAGTGATCCCTTACTACTTACTACACTTGTTTTTGAGCAGATTTCTCTATTGTAAAACTTCACGTGGGAAATCTGCTTAGTTTACGCAGCCCCTGCGTGACGGACTTTTTAGCATTCAGTAAACCCCCATTCCTACTCATGTCACATGAACTATGTGTTATATAATGAACCACTTCATTTAAAGCTTAAATACCGAATATGGTTGTCAACGGATATTGGCTAGATGAGGTACTTGCAAATACGGTGTGATCATCTCATCATTTAATATTTACGTTCCTAATTCGAAAATGTTTATTTTTTCTACTCAATACTCCATATTTAACTGTATTTTAATAGTTAATTGCTGAAATCGGATACGGGCTAGAGGCTATAGAGAAAGGGGATATGAGGTGACACCACAAGTGGGAAATCTGCTTAGTTTACGCAGCCCCTGCGTGATGGACTATTGCATCTATTAACCTCCCGTCTTTTTATCTCCAAAGAAGAATGAGGGATAGAAGCTTAACAACGGCATACCTCGGTGGATTTTAGCAAGTAACACACCTGCTTGGGGCCGCTTTTTAAGACAGTTTATCTGCATTAACATACTTAACACGTTTAGCGCAGGCTGCGTGAGCACCCCTATTACCAGTTATCAATATATATGGGCGTTAATGACCGCCTATTTCCTTCCTGAGATAAAACGATAAGATAAGGAACGCCGAAGGTGTTAGGGGGAGACCCAGTGATCCATATACAGGAGTAGATAGGGACAGACCCCTCGGGGCAGTGGAGGAGAAGGAAAAAAAAAACTGTAAAGAGGCAGGCAAACAGACAGACATGGAGTGAGCTGGTTAATGAGACGGAAGAGAACATGTTTTTTGCCTCTATAACTCCAGGAGACTGCAGGTCGCCAAGACTAACCTCCCATATAGCCCTCAGGTAGGAAGTATCCCACACCTCCACGAATTTTTCATTTTATAACTCATTTGTCTCATTCATTTATCCTCGAGCCGGCTCGTTTCATGTTTTTTCCTTTCCGTCCGTTTCTTTCCTTTTTCGTCATCCTTATTTCATGCTTCGGATTTAATTGACACCGGAGCCCCACGTTGATTTATATCCGGAATTAAAAATGCCCAGAGCAAAATATCTCAGAAATAAATTTGTTAGAAAAATTAAGGGAAAGGTGCAAGGACTATTTATCTAGGAAGGATTTTGCTTTCTTGAATCCCTTGAAAATAAAGACCTTCACGCAGGGGCGGCGTATAATAAGCAGATTTCCCACGTGCTGGTATGACACGCTACTGATCTCATTACACCAAGTATTCTCTATTTCTGTGTAAAAAAAAAAAAAAAAATATGTAGAAGTGGTGGTTTAAAGAAACCTGAAAACAAAGAAAATACGTATAACTCGGATAATACTTGAGTTACAAAAAGTGCATGGAACAACAATTGTAGACCATCAATAGTTTCCATACAACTCATTATAAAGACGATATATTGAATTTTCGAAACCCCCACTCTAATCTCACCCCCTATGATTTCTGATCCGATTTCAGCCGTTAAGGAACTCGATGTATAGTTTTACATTAAACATTTATATATGTCATTTTTAACGATCAAACAAAACATTTGAGGAAAGGTATCAAAAATTGCGCCATGCGCAACCTCATCAGCAAATGTCTCAGATGGGAAATAAATACCACTGTCACACAGATACTCAAACAACATAAATTGAAACTTGGGAATAAAATACAATTTCTCAGAAGCTCATAACCTTGCTATCATCAATTAATGTCTAAAAATGTACTGACATTGGCAGAAAAGCTACATTAGGAGTTAGTAAAAGAACTGAGGACAGGCTGACTACTCAAGACTTGAAACGGGTAATAAAAGTCCGTCACCCAGGGGCTGCGTAAACTAAGCAGATTTCCTACGTGAAGTTTTACAATAGAGAAATTTCAGAATAGAGAGTCAAACAGTTACGGGAACGGCCCGAACTAGCTCTTGACGGAAACTCACGACTAGACCCGAAGTTAGCCGATCTCATCTCAGAAGCTGATAACAGAAAAATTCAAATATCTCGGTTAATATTCAAGATACAGAATAAATGTATAAATCATTATTTATAGCAACTTTAATTTGCAATAAGATTGATTCTATATAATTTTTCGATCCGACGTATAGTAACGGAGATATTTCGAATTTTCGAAAATCCTCCCCTCTAAACCCCCCCCCTCCCACTTGTCCGATTTCAGCCATTAACGAACTCGATCTTTATTTTTGCATAAAACGTTTAAATATCGAGTTTGGTAACGATCAAACGAAAATTTCGACCGCTAGAGCGTTAACAGACATATATATATATATATATATATACATATATATATATATATATATATATATATATATATATATATACTAGCTCAGATGCCCGGCTTCGCCCGGGAATTCATTTGAGGCTGAATGGTGATGGTACTTTTTAGCAGGCTTTACATTGCACAATATTTTTGACATTTACCCGTCCCAGTGTTTAGGATTGATACCCGTCGTTGCCTTGGATTTGCTAATAATAGAATATTTGTTCGATAAGAGTTCACTGTCTTCGATATTTTTATATTTCCCGTCTCTTATACATATAAATAAGGTGAATTTTTATTTCAGGCCTTCCTTATAACCCCCCTCTCGTTCGAACCTAAAAATCTTAATATAACTTATAATCATGGAAGAATTAATTCTAAATGACATACCGAGCTTTGTTAAGTTCGTTAGTGCCCAATAAAATTGTTGGCTCCCGCTAAAGTTTTAACGTAAAACTCATTTATACTTAGGTATACGACAAAAGTGTATATAACAAAAGTTACTTCAAATAACAAAACAAACAACTTTTGTTATGTTTATATTTGCGGAAAAACCAATAGGAAACGAAATATCACTATTTTTAATTTCAGGCCTCCCTTATAACCCCCACTCCTGCCCGTCCCTAGAAATGTTGGTATGGCTTATTACAATGAAGGCGTTAGTGCTAATGCACATACCGAGTTTTATTTAGTTCGGTTGAGTCTTTTTTGGCAAATAATATTGTTGACTCCCGCTATAATTTTTAGCGTATAACACATTTAAACTTCGGTATACGACAAAAGTGTATATAACAAAAGTTACTCTAAATAACAAAATAAACAACTTTTGTTATGTGCATATTTGCCGAAAAACCAATAGAGAACGAAATATCGCTATTTTTAATTTCAGGCTTCCCTTATAACCCCCACTCCTGTTCGCCTCAGAGAAAATTAATATAGCCTAAAGTCTAAGTTGGGTTAGTAGTAATATACATACCAAGTTTCATAAAATTCGGTTCAGCCGTTTATGCGTGAAAAGGTAACAAACAAACAAACAAACATACACGAAAGAAACAAAATGCAAATATGGTGTCTATGACATGTGAAACGAAAAGTTATCGTGAAATTTCGCGAAAAAAATCAATGTACACACAGAGGTTACAATTATATATATATATATATATATATATATATATATATATATATATATATATAGATATATATATATATAGATATGTATATAATTTTGAACGGACCTCATTTTCATCATCTCCTGGGTGGGATCGATGGACATTTGAAGAAATTTTTCGAAACTCGCGTCATGAGTACGACCTCAATAGCTGATTTCCCTTAAGGGAAATCTGCTAATAAACACATGTACTGAATGACTGGAAAACCGACTGGCTGCAAACTGACAGAAAACTATTCTACGTAACCCAAACAATAGAAAAGCTCTGGAAAATCTAATCAGACGAGATCAAGTGGTGTTGACTAGACTTAGAATCGGACATTCACTACTTACACATTCATAGCCGAAAAGATCGACCTGCATGCACTCACTAAACACAGTACTGACCACTAAACATCTCCTGACTGAATACAGATTACGTGAACAACACAACTTACCAAAGAATTTGTACGAACTATTAACAAAGGTAGCCTGCATATACACTCTTAAATTACTTTCTTCCTCTACGTTTTACTTATTCCATTCCATTTAAGTTACAAATAACACATACACACACACAAACCTGTGTGTTTGTTTTTCTTTTAATTGTTAAAATTTTGAGTCAAATTGCCTAGTTGGAGGTACCTACTGAATAAAAAAGCAACAAACATCCTACCTTTTAGTAACTGATAGTAATAAAATTAACCAGTGGGGACCAATCGAAAAAGAGCCCTGCTGGCTTCCATTCCTCCAGTTAAAATCTGCCTTCATGGAAGACCAGAAGAATCAGTTGTTGGCTTAAGTGGAGAGATGCTAACCAAAACTAACGCCGATGATATGACAAGCCGTGACTTCGCAAGTAGGCACCAAAACTGTCCATCGATTTCCTACTCAAACTTAGTTCTCATCCCAAATATCATAACTCAATTTCAATCATTGACTTTTGACAACCATAACCTTTATTAATATTGCAACTAAGGCTGAACAGGAAGTGAGCAAGAAGTGAGTAATGGCGATGAGAGAGAACACCGCCATCCTCGACAACACAATAAACCGCCGGCTAATAGACAATAAACCCTGACATTTCCAACTTGTCATGCACAATATCGATTCTATCGTTAATTGCCTCGATATTGTTCGATACAACGATTAATATTATATAGCTCAGTGCCTGACCCCATCCAACTAAAGACTAAGAGAAATGTACCTTGTTGGAAGGACGGAATGCAGTCTTATTTAGGCCCCGTTTTTCATTTAGTACAAAATCATAGAATATTTTGTGAATTGCATTAGAACATGTTCCTAATATGGCGTCAATATTTATATAAAATTAAATTTTTCCACAAGATTGGGCATGTATGATTTTTCGATACTGCTCATATTAAAGGAGATATTTTGTATTTTCGATTTTCTTCCCTTCTAAACCCCCACCCCTCTCAAGATCAATCCGAAATTGCAACCTATTACATATACATAACTCAATGCAAAGATTGCTATATATATGGTGTTGTTGTTTGTTTTTTTTTTTTTTTAGAGGTTCGGTTAATGTTGGTGAAAAAAATCTTAGTTTATGCCGATATTTCGAGAGCTTTTCTTTCTCTTCTTCAGGGCTGTAAAAATACAGGGGTAATTCTGAGCTATTATCCGGTTAACTTCAATTCCCTCCATACTGTAATATTACATTAGTGTAGTGCTGAATATTAATATTCAGTCTTAATTATGTGTCGGAAAACGAAAATATATTAATACACTTACTTTAGTAGTCGTCTGGCTCACTATCGGTATCTGGCTCATGAACGACGCGAGGTTGCTCGTCCTCGCCATTGTAGATCTGACCAATCGCCCTAAAAATGTGATGTACTCTTGTTTTATACTCAGAGTACTTTCTCTTAAAGGAGAACTCCGCCAAATGACCGATAAAGTGGTGTTTTGTATTGCCGTACCGAGGTACGTTTCCACGCACTTCCCTCCACAAACGTTCTAACATGTGCGCACCAGTGTCAGGGTCTACAAAGTTGTAGGTGTGGTTGACAGTGAAGTGGGAATAACCTTCAAATTGTACGAGCGCCAACAGTCACTAATAACAGTTGTCCCAGGAAGAATGTGTTTCTTGATTATTGGCAGCAGTTCGGCATGTCCTCTTCTTTGTACGGCAATCAGAAAACATTTTTTAGACTCCCGTTCAAAACCACCGAAAACCCAATCACCTTTTATAATTCGACCACGATTATATTTACGTTTTCCTATTTTTGCTTCGTCTATTTCAACAGTCTTACCCGGCCCTCCGATCGCTTGAGATTCCTCACTACAAACAACTATGCACACTTCCCTTAAATAATTACTCCAGTCTACAACGGCGTGATCTGACAGGTCTAGTTCATTTTTCATGAGATCATTACGAGGAGGCTTATGCAAGGCCCAATAGACGACAAAACGGCATATAGTTTTCTTACTTAAATTATGATTTTCAAACCAAGTATTTTTATATTGAGACACTGATTTCTTACACTGTTTTTTAATTTTTTCCCTATGCTTATCTCCTGTTTCAATGTATTTGTGACAGTCAAAATTATGTTTGTCTGCGTTTAATGTCATATAATTACCACACGCAGGGCATCTCTTATTTCGGGGCAAAACACCGTGCTCGTACAAAAAAGTATCCAATTTTACGGAATCCTCTGACAATACTGCAAATGTTAAAACTGTATTATCACATCCACTGCAGAGAAACGGATTATCACAAGCCGACATCACGCACAGAACTGACCGACCGCAACTATCAGGATCGCAACGTATGGCGTGGACTTTGATCCCATTATCGCTCCTTATCTTGGCATTTCACGTTTCCGATGTCTAGTTTTGCATTATATCGTTGTATTTTTATACCAACTACAATATATTACATTATGGAGGGAATTGAAGTTAACCGGATAATAGCTCAGAATTACCAATACAGGTGCTACTTTATAATATTGCACATTGTTGTTAAATTAGAGAGTAACAGGAGGTGTTTATGCTATTTGTACTTACCAAGACTAAAGATACTTAAAACCTACTCTACATATTGCACTAGAGTTACCTACTGGTTACAGTAACCTTCCATGGTCGGTTTACATTGAGCAGGGTCACAGCCTTATGATTTTGTATATCTACAGTATATTGTCTTATGTTTTTGAACTATATTATAATTATTATTCTAGCTATTATATTATGTTGCAACTATTGTTATGTGTTATTACAATTATTGTTATATGTTATTAAAGCTATATTCATGTTATATTAAGGCTACTATGGTGTTGTTATTTTATTACGTTACAACTATTATTGCTGTGTGTTATTACAATTATTGTTATATTTTTTTATCAAAGCCACCTTCATGTTATATTAAAGCTATTATGTCACTTATGTCAGAGGCCTATCCGAAAAATTAGCAAATGTAATGGCTAATAATAACATAAAAATTAGCTTCAAAAATAAAAAAAAACTATACAGAAAGTAATATATTCCAAACTCAAATCAAAAATACCCCCAAATAAACAGATCAATGTTATCTGGAAAAACTGTGACACAATATACATAGGTGAAACCAGCCAGTATATCACCAACAGGATAACTGGCCACAAATCTGGCATAAAAACAAACAAACAAAACAGTGCACTGGTCCAACACAGCATTAACAATGATTATAATATATAATGAAACACAAATATTGGACATAGAGCCCAACAAAACAAAAAGAATGTTCAAGGAGGTGCTGTATATAGCTCAACACAAAAACACATGCAACAAAAAGACAGACATAGACAAACTCAGCACCGTATACTGTAACAATAATACCATAAACACACCTCAAAAAAGAACTAAGAGAGTCGGTACACAACAGTATTTTGGTGGTGGGGGATTGCTCTAGTTTTGATACAGCAAAACTTATGGCCTTAAGTTCGACTGTATATAATCGTACTTTAAAGCCTGCATTTCCAATAACTGCTACTGCACCAGTTTCCGAATCAGTTTGGGACCTGTCTGTGCAGACGAATAAGGTGTTTTGATTGTTACTATTGGCAGAATTAAAATTGGTTTGATTAAATTGAGAAGAAAGTGGCTCGGATTTTTTGTACTTTGTTAAGAGTGAGATTGATTTTTAGCGGATTTCCCTTAAGGGAAATGCGCTATTGAGTTAGTACTCATGACGCGATTTTCGAAAAATTTCTTCAAATGTCCATCGATCCTACCCAGGAGATGACGAAAATGATGTCCGTTGAAAATTATATAAATATATTTAATATATTATAAATAAATAGATATAATTATATAATATATATATTATATATATTTTCAAGATATTTCATTCAAGGAAAATTCTAGCTTATTGAGGTCGTGTCCTCTGAATTACGCGAGTTTTCGAATAATGTCTTCAAAATGTCCAATCGATCTTAAACCCCAGGAGATGGACGAAAATGAGTACCGTATCAACAATTATGTAAAAAAATATAAAATATATATATTAAATAAAATATGAATATAGATATATATATATATAATATATATATATAATACAGTATATAATTATAGTATATAAAATTGTGTTGAGGTATATTTTATTCTGTTAAACTCTCTAACGATCTGCAGCAATTTTTTTAGTTTGATCGTTAAAAACCTAAAACTTCGATATTTAAACGTTTTATTAAATATAAAATGCAAAAAGACAGACAAGTTTCGTTAATGGCTAGAAATCGGACGGAACAAGTAGGTGGGGGGGGGGATTTTCGAAAATTTACGAAATTACCTCCGTTACCATACGTTGGAATTCAAAAAATGTGTATACAAAGATTTTACTTATAAATATTGTTCTAACTATTTAAATCATTACTATGCATTTAATCACTATCTTGAATATTAGACACGAGATATCTTCATTTTTTATTAATTTTTTTTATGTAACAGTTCGAAAATGCGATCGGTGTCAGGCATAACTCCTTCAGGGTCTAGTCCGTGAGTGTTCCGTCAAAAAAGGCTAATGTTCCGTGTCAAGACCGTTTCCCCGCAACCTTTTTCGACTTCTCCGTGAAATTTCTCTATTTGTAAAACTGTCACGTGGGGAAATCGGGAGGGGGGGAGGGGGGGGGGGGGTGGGGGGGGGGGGGGGGGGGGGGGGGGGATCTGCTTAGTTTTACGCAGGCGCGCCCTGCGTGCACTCGGACTTAAGTGAACCCCCTGAAGGCTTGCCTGAGACGCCTATTTTTATATTCCCTTACCTCCTTCCGTTGTCCGCAGTCTGGACATCTAATCTTACTGGTTAATGGTTTGCTATGATCAAGTCTTTTCATGCAGTACAGGGCTTAGCTAGTCCCGTTTGCCTGGATACCCTCTCCTGGCCCGTGATATCCCACCAATAGCCGGCCTCATCCTGAGAATATTGGGGGGACCGAGCTGCATGCGACAGGATCCGTGAGAAACCAGCCCTGTTATCAATGGAGCTATCAACAGACAACCGTGACATTAGCCAATACCCTTCGCCGACAACAGAACTTTTAACTCCGGTAATTACTACAAAACTTTATTAACGATTTAAAACGACCAGACGTAACCTCTGCCCATCTTTTGGTGTCCTCCTGTGTCCTCCTCCGTCTCTTATAGGCAAATCTCTCGCCAGGCTCATTTAGCAAAAGGTGGGATTAATGTTTTCGAAAGCGGTGTCAATAAGATGTTTATGGTTTTCCCAGAGTCGTAACCCCCTTAATGGCATTTGTAATTGCTAATTCGTGTAAAAATTAAAATAAAAAGTATCCAGTTGAATCCGCTTTCGAACGTCCTTATTTTTCCATTTCTCCGTCAATCGATCGACTCTAGTGAATCGCAATATTTTTACCAGGTTTCTCTCACAGGAAATCAGCTATTGAGGTTGTACTCTTGACTAAAATTTCGAAAAACATCCCCAATAGAGATGATGAAAATGAGGTGCAGCACTGGAATAAACTGCACTTCAAGAGCATGTGAAGCAAGTTTTGACTGTTTTCATAATTTCATACAAAAATGTAAATCAGGGGGCTCAGGTAAGCCATGCGAGTTCACATGGTCAACATCTCACATGGTAAACGTGCCGTGTCGATTTCGATTTTTGTCTGGGCAAAGGAAATTATTTAGTGACGAAATTCATTAAATAACATCCTAAGTCTCACCCTGGCTAGAAAAGGATGGTAACCTGTAGATAACCCGTCCCAATTAACCTCAGTTGCAAAAAGTGGACGTTAATAAATAATAATAATAATATGTAAATCATTGAATTTTGTACTAAACAAATTCTATTATTTTTCAATAACAATGTGCTTTTTGTTTTATGATTCAGATTATCTCTTCTTTTATGTATCAATATTTAAAAAATGTGTTCAATAAATTTTTCCCGAGAACATCGTCATCATAGCATATATTCCTGTTGACTGACGCTGAGTTCTGAGAGACCTAATTTGGGTTTACCACTTATTGCAAAAACTAAGGTGTCAATATTTAAAACAAATATTTTCAGGTGTCCTAAGATGTTTTCTGAAGTATTAAAACATTTTTCAAGAAAATATTTTGGGAAACCAAGATATTGGAATGTTTTAGTTTTCATCCTTCAACCCTCTTTTAGTCATCGCATTTTAAAAATAAGAGAATGTATTAGAAACGTCTTAATCCAAGCCTAAATACCAAATATTGTTTTCAACTGGACACTATTATGTGTGATGCATGTAAGTAGTTAGTGATGACGTCATTTAAGATTTTATTAACTGCCCCATATCCTGAGTGGGTTTAGAGGGTAAGCATTTCGGAAATTCTCAACATCTCCGTTTTGATGTGTCGGATCGTTAAATTGTATAAAACCAATCTTATTGCAAATTTAATGTTCTATAAATATTGTTATATACATTGTTTCCTTATGTTGATTATTAACCGAGATATTTGCATTTTAAAGTATTCGGCTTTCAGTAAACCCCCACTCCTGCTCATGTCATATTAAAAATAAAATCCGTCACGCAGGGGCTGCGTAAACTAATCAGATTTTCCTCGTGAAGTTTACTAATAGATAAATATACATACTGCTAACACAACAACACCGTGTAAAAATACAAACGGAAATAAGAAATGTTTCATCTAATTTCAATAACCTGCTGACAGGAAGCGTTAGGTTAGAAATGTAAACAAACAGGCCGGCGGCCCGCCTCACACTGGAAAGAAAAACAATTATATCTGAACCATATCAGATTTTATTTTATTTTTTGGAAATATGCAATATAACTAGTACTGTAGATCATCAGTCAGAATGACTGTTATTTCAATCAACAAAATTTTAGTAGTCGAAAATCTTTAAGACGGGGGGGGGGAGTCACCAGGACATATTTACATGTATCTTGTATAATAAAGGTCTCTTGAATACAATTTTTTGTATTTAAACTTCCAATAATGTGATTTATTATGTAGCAGAGTATTGTTTACGTAACATGAGTAGAAGTGGCGGTTTGCTGAAAACTGAAAAATGCAAATATCTCGGTTAATATTCAAGATAGAGAATAAACGTATATAACAATATTTATAGTAAATTTAATTTGAAATAAGATTGGTTATATACAATTTTTCGATCCAACCACGGAATTCATAAAAATGCAAATATTTCGGTTAATATTCAAGATAGAGAATAAATGTATATAACAATATTTATAGTAAATTGAATTTAAAATAAGATTGATTCTGTACAATTTTTCAATCCGACGTATAGTAACGGAGATATTCCGAATTTTCGAAATCCTCTCCTCTAAGCCCACCTCCCACTGGTCCGATTTCAGCCGTTAACAAACTTGATCTTTCTTTTTACATGGGAAATCGGCTAAATATCGAGTTTAGTAACGATCAAACAAAAATTACGTAACGGTAACTGACAAATATATATATATATATATATATATATATATATATATATATATATATAGACAGTTTTGAACGGACCTCATTTTAGTCATCTACTAGGTAGGATCGATGGACATTTGAAGAAAAATGTCGAAAATTCCGTCATGAGTACAACCTCAATAGCTGATTTCCCTTAAGGGAAATCTGCTAATAAGCTTTTATATTAAGAAGCACTTAACTTTAAGCCTAAATACCAGGTATTGTTCTCATTGAAATTTTACTTTGGGATAAACTCAATCGCTCACGTGGGATATTCAGCTTATACCCTGCCTGACTGACTTTTATATATCATGAAACGTCTTACTCTAAGTTTAAATACCCAATATTGTTTTCACAGAGCTTTACTCGATGAGATACGTGCAAATACGTTGTTTGATGACGTAATCAATTATGATTTCATTGACCACCAGATAATACTCATCGAATTTTAGCAGATTTTCCTTAAGGGAAATCAGCTATTGAGTTTGTACTCATTACGCGATTTTCGAAATATTTCCTCTAATGTCCATCGATGCTACCTAGGAGATGACAAAAAAGAGACTCGTTCAAAACTATATATATATTAGTCTGGTAACGCTTTAGCGGTCGCAATTTTAGCAGATTTCCCTTAAGGGAAATCAGCTATTGAGGTCGTACTCATGATGGAATTTTCGAGTTTTTTCTTCAAACGTTCATCGATCCTACCTATAGTGCGTTTCACTTCGAGATGGCAGTAGATCTGGTGCGCTGTTGCCAAATCTCACTCAAATCCGCCAAATTTCTGAAAAACTCGGGAAAAATTCTGAAATGTGCAGAATTTAATCTTCTATCGGCCTATACTAAGAATAAATCAACAAAACAAGATACACAATCGAAATAAATTGTATTGTGCCAATTTTTTACCTAAAAAATTTAATGGAAATTCTTGTTTCTCTCGTCACTGCGATCATATTTTTTAAGATATTTGTTTGAAATTCTATACGAAGTTAGTTTATGTTATCTATATTCGTTACAAGGAACAATTTTTTTTTAAAATGTCATTCCTTATCATGTTTTTTCCATAATAAAAATAAAAATTGTGAAATCCAATTTTAAAAAAGTAGCCTGCGGGGAATTTTCGTTCTATAATAGTTTATTATGTTTTGTCATAATCCTTTTAAAAAGGACAGTTCAAATTTATTTTTGAGCCTCCTCCGAACATTATGGGTCGATTACAACTGATGCAATTAATGTTTATATGTTGTGCGAGCGTCGCGGACTCGCAAGGAATGAGCGGAGTTGAACCTCTGTCAGACGAAGAAACAAGTACTGATGTTTTTATATAGCACCTAATATATATATATATATATATATATATATAATATATAACTACTATCATACTTCTACTTTTGATAGTTAGGCATGAAGCATCCTTAAGTCGTTGACCGCTCTAGTGGTCACAATTTAAATGGATAGTTTTTTCTTTAAACGTTAAATTTAATAGGCTTCTTCTCCTTGGCAGATGGGCTAAGAAATTAGATACTCTAAAATTAAGTTGCTTTCAATAGACATTTTTGAAGGTCGTTACCACCTCTATTAGGAATTTAATCTATTAGTTGTTAGAGTTTTCGATTTCTCCCTTTATAAAAGGCCTTAACTCCAATTTTTGTCGAAAATTACATTTTGAAAGATATATTTAAGTTATTAACTTCAAATCACATTAAAAAGATTAATAAAAAAAGTGCTTCCCAGTAAAATTTACAATTTCTGAGTTGAGGCTTTTTAAATAATCATGGTAGAATAGACAGTTATAAGAAAGAACGGGAGAGAGCCGGGGGGTCCAGCTCTCCTCGTGCCGCGACGCTCCCACAACATATAAACATTAATTGCATCAGTTGTCAGCGTCCCATAATGTTCGGAGGAGGCTCAAAAATCACTATGAGGTCGTACCTCATGAAAAGGAATTTTCGAAAACTTACTATCAAATGTCCATCGGAATTTCCCCGCTGGCTACTTTTTAAAAATAGGATTTCTCAATTTTTATTTTTATTATGGCAAAAACATGGAAAGGAATGTCGTTGAAAAAAAAATTGTTCCTTGCTACGAATAAAGATAATATATACTAACTTCATGTCGAATTTCAAACTAATATCTTAAAAAATAAGATCACAGTGACGAGAGAAACAAGAATTTCCATTAAAAATTTTATGTAAAAAATGGACAAAAAACAATTAATTGCAAAAACAGATTTTATTTTCTTGATAAATTTTTAGCATAGGCAGATGGAGCGATAAATTCTGAACTTTAGAGAATTTTTCCCGTAAAAATTGGACAACTTTGAGATATAGAGGCAACGTCGCACGGAGGGAGGTGAAAAACAGATTCAAATTACACAAGGTAGATGACGAAAATGAGTGTCCTCCGTTCAAAAATCTATATTTATATATATATATATAAATATATATATAATGACTGTTAACGCTCATAGCGGTCGCAATTTTGTGTTTGATCGTTACCAAACTCGGAATTTAATCGTTTTATGTAAAAAGAAAGATCAAGTTCGTTACGGCTAAAATCGGACCAGTGGGAGGAGGGGGTTTAGAGGGGAGGATTTTCGAAAATTCGAAATATCTCCGTTACTATACGTCGGATCGAAAATTTGTACAGAATCAATCTTATTGCAAATTAAATTTACTATAAATATTGTTATATACATTTTTTTCTCTATATTGAATATTAACCGAGATATTTGCATTTATATTCTGCGTGTGGTCACCAGTAGGCTATGTTCGGACTTTCCGCCGCCCTCTGGTGCCGTTTTCGTTTGAACTTTTCGCCCTCGTGAATAGGTTTCAACTGTTTTTTGGGGCTAGAAACTACTGGGTTATTACGCCCTAAATAATGTTTTAGGTTTAGAGGCTTCTTACTACTACAGTTGTTATTAGGCAGATTTCTCTATTGTAAAACTTCACGTGGGAAATCTGCTTAGTTTACGGAGCGCCTGCGTGACGGACATTTTTTCACTATCTTGATTATTGACAGAGATACTTGCATTTTATAGTATTCGACCTTCAGTCAACCCCCCCTCCTGCTCATCTCATATTATTCGAGAGTATAAGGTGAGATGAGATCAGTACTGTGTCATGCTAAGGTAATATGTTAAGTTTACGCATGCCTCTGCGTGCCGGGCTTCTTTATATAATTTTGTCGGGGAAATACCGACGTTTCGTACATAAAGTGACGAGAAACACAGACATTTCTGCCCCTTTTTAGTCCTTTTTCCCCGTCATTATTTCGAGGTATTTAAAGACTCAAGGGTAATTAGTGAGCTAAGAGGCTGTAGCTGCTGATGAAAAGGCGGGGAATGTGAGAGAAAAGTGGCGAGAGGCGAGGGCTTATCTGCCGGCTGAAGATCTGAGCTGCCCCGCCCTCCCTCTCATCAAGGGCCGTGCCGCTCTCCGATTTATGACTATATTTAGTCGATTAGCCCACCGACCATCGATACTATCTACTCGATACTTTCCGACACCAATCCTCACTCTTTAAAACAATAAATATAAAAAAAATATAAAAAAATCAAAAATAAATCTATAAATCACTGTTATCAACATCCCTTCCATCTGTGTTCTGGTCTTGTCTCCCTGACTTTTTTACCCCCAACGGTTTCTGGTCTTCTGAAGTAGTCTCCTTTCTGAACTACCTTCTTTACCTGCGATACTTTTTATTTGGAGCATTCGCTTTTTAGCAGATTTCCCTTAAGGGAACCTCAATCAGCTATTGAGGTTGTATTCATGACGGAATTTTCGATTTTTTCTTCAAATGTCCATCGATCCTACCTAGGAGATGACGAACATAAGGTCCGTTCAAAACTGTATATATATATATATATATATATATATATATATATATATATTCTGTTACTGCTCTAGCGCAATATTTGTTTAATCATTACCAAACTTGATATTTAGTCGTTTTATGTAAAAAGAAAGATCAAGTTCGTTAACGGCAGAAATCGGACCACTGGGAGGGGGGGGGGTTTAGAGGGGAGGATTTTCGAAAAATCTCCGTTACTATACGTCGGATCGAAAATTTGTACAGAATCAATCTTATTGCAAATTAAATTTACTATAAATATTGTTATATACATTTATTCTCTATCTTGAATATTAACCGAGATATTTGCATTTTTATTAAATCTTGGCGGCTAACGGACGTGAGAGACTTTTCCAAAAGCTAGTTCGGCCGTTTCCTTGACTCGTCGGCTCCCGTGAAATTTACCTATTGTAAAACTTCTCGTGGGAAATCTGCTTAGTTTACGCTGCCCCTGCGTGGCGGACTTTTTAATTTGGAGCATTCGCTGGGGCTGCGTAAACTAAGCAGATTTCCGACTTTTTGCAACTAAGGCTAATTGGGACGGGTTTTCTACCGGGTTACCATCCGTTTATAGCCAGGGCGAGACTAAGGATTTTATTTAATGAATTCTCTCACAAAATAGATTCCCTTCCCCAGGCGGGAATCGAACTCGCCACTCTAGGTTTACCATGTGAGATTAAGGTCAACGCTTTAACTCACATGGCTAGCCTGAACCCCTACTGAAAACAAGAATGTACAAATTACTCGCTCAATACTTGAGTTACGAAAAGATGCGTAGACCAACAACTGTAGAACATCAATAGTTTAAGAGCATTGGTTCTATAACATTTTAGGATCCGACTCAAAATAACGAAAATATTTTGAATTTTCGAGTAAAGAACAAAATTTTAATTGATGCCGTCGCTTACAACAAATTTAGATATAGGTATCTCACAATGTAAAAAGTGCGTCACGCAGGGGCTGCGTAAACTAAGCAGATTTCCCATGTGACGTTTTACAATAGAGAAATCCGCATACTGGTAACACAATACCACAGTGATTAAATACAAACGGTAATGAGAAATTTTTCAGTTAATTAAAATAAATTCCCAACTGAAACGGCTTCTGAATTGTAAGAATAATTTATATTTTAATAACTCAAATTTTATTAGTCCAAGAACTAAAGAAGGGGGGGGGCGGATGAACAGAACGTATTTGCATAAATCTCACAAAGTAAGGAAGGTAAGGTAAGGTTAGAAACGACAGGTAAGAAGAAGCTTCCACCTGAGCCGAGTGCTGGCGGAAATGGCCAAACTATACCCGACCACAGATTTCATAAAAATGCAAATATCTCGGTTAATATTCAAGATAGAGAATAAATGTATATAACAATATTTATAGTAAATTTAATTTGAAATAAGATTGATTCTGTGCAATTTTTTGATCCGACGTATAGTAACGGAGATTTTTCGAATTTTCGAAAATCATACCCCCCCCCACCTCTCCCACTGTCAGCCGTTAGCATTACGAACTTGATCTGTCTTTTTACATAAAACGACGAACTATCGAGTTTGACACCGATCAAACAAAAAATGCGACCGCTAGAGCGGTAACAGATATATATATATATATATATATATATATATATAGATAGATATCCTATTGAACGAACTTCATTTTTTGCATCTACTAGGTAGGATCGATAGACATTTGAGAAAAATTTCGAAAATTCCGTCATGAGTACAACCTCAATAGCTGATTTCCCTTGAGGGAAATCTGCTAAATTTCAATGAAACCGTATTTGGTGTTCAAAACCTAAAAAAATCCCAATATTTCGGTTAATACTGATAAAACGGAAAGTATGTAAAGAACAAGATTTTTACGACATTAAATTTGCGGTAAGATTGGTTCTATACAATTTTTCGATTCGACGTATAGTAACGGAGTTATTTCAAATTTTTGATATTCCTCCACTTTAAACCCCTATCGTAAAATCCAATTTCAGCCATTACCGAACTTGGTCTTTATTACGGAGTTTGGTAACGATCAAACTAAAATTATGACTGCTAGAGCGGTAACACACAAATGTATGTATCTTGCATTCTCAATAACTCCTTTGGAAAAATCTATTTAAAGTCCGTCACAAAGGGGGCTTCGTAAACTGAGCCGATTTCCCTCGTGAGGTTATAGTTAATATATAAATCTGCATACTGGCAACACAACACCACCGTGAATATTAAGTGAATAAATACAAAGAGTAATAAGAAATCATTTACTCAATTTTAGTAACCTTCTGATGGCGTCTGGAATTTAACAACAGGCCTGCCAACCTCTCACCGGAAAGAAAAACATTTACTGAAATACATCAGAATATAACATATTAATTTTATTGAAAACTATTTACTATATCTAGCACTGTAATTTATAATAAATCAGAATAGGTTTTATCTAAATCAATCAAATTTTAGTAGTCCAAGAATTTAAGACCGGGAGGGGGGGAGGGGGGGGATTGTCTCCAGAACATATTTGCATGTATCTCGTTTAATAAAGATCTGTTGACAACAATATTTAGTATTTAAGTTTCGAATAATGTGGTTTATTATATAACAGAGTATTGTTTAAATAACATGAGCAGAAGACTGAAAACTGAAAAATATAAAATGTAAATATCTCGGTTAATATTCAAGATAGTGAACAAATGTATATAATATTTTTAGCAAATATAATTTACGATAAGATTGCTTCTATACAATTTTTTGATTCGACGTATTAGCAATGGAGATATTTAGAAATTTCTAAATTCCTCCCCTCTGAATTCCACAGCCTCCTAATCATATTTCAGCCGTTAACAAACTTGATGTTTAGTTTTTTATGAAATACATATATATCAAGTTTAGTAACGATTAAACAATAATTGCGACCACTAGAAGAAGCCGCTATATACACACACACTCACACACACACACATATATGTTGCTTCGTAGGGTTTTAGGGCGAAAAACTACTTGGTTATCATCGCCCTGTAATATCTATAACTCACGTTTTGGCATCCTCATCCATATCGCCATTTTAACAATATAAACGAGGATACAAAAAAAAAATTCTAGCTCAAATTTCTTTGTATAAATTCGTAATTTTCACAAAATTAAACAATTTATCTAGTTCTTTGGGGCCATCTCCAAGGGCCACTTCTATATCATTGGAAATATTGTATTTGTTTCGAATATCTGTATACTTATGGCTTTCCATTAGATATGTGGTAGATAGTCAAGTCTGTGGTTACACTTCCCAAAAATCGGGGGTTGATCTTTTCTCATAAGATAACCATGCGTAAATCCCTACATATAATCCCTGAAAACGAACCGAGCAGAACGAAACACAGAAGTGAAATGTTTGCAAAGGACAAGTGCGGAGACAAGTGGATAAGAAGGTATTAAAGGTGACTTGTGTGGTGAGTAGCAGGTAAGGTGACCAGACGTCAGAGAAGAAGAAAGGGTATCAGTGGACCTAGTTTGACGCTTATTTGACTTGCGGGGTGGTCCCTAATGCTGTCTATTAGTAGTTCCTAGTATCGCTTCACCACCTTTCAAACTCACTAAAGCTTTTCCTAAAGCCTCCTTGCTTCAGAGGGATTATTGTGACTGGAGATGACTTTAGAGAGACAGTGTCGCATTCTGGTGGCGTTTAGTTCCTCCTACTGAAAGCCATTTCTTGACGGAGACTAAAAAGTCCGCCACGCAGGCGCTGCATAAACTAAGCATATTTCCCACATATACACTAGTGATCTCATTTCACTAATATCTTCTTTTCTAAAACATAATCCACTAAGTAGCAATTGTGTTTTATAATTGTTTAATCAAACTCTTAAATATCGAGTATGGTACATAGGTGACCAAAGTGGACAGGTCCCCATGATAATTGGTTTCATAATGTAATTAACAGCTCCTCCCGAGTAGACAAATGTTAATTTATAAATATATTGCAAGTAATTATATTAAGGTCATCATTATTAGTTTTGTAATATAAGCATTATTTTTATGATCCATATTTGTTCTGTACTTTTGTTAAGTTTTTTATTCATTTTCAGAATTTATGTCATTTTTTTTTTTTTTTAAAAAAAGCATAATGAGGTAAAAACGTTTTTTTTTTTTTGGTATTACATGGTTGCGTTAAATAATTTTGTTATTTTATTAACGTTTTCAATTAACCAAGAAAGTATTTTTTAATACGAAAAATTGTTATTAATTACATGTAATCAACAATTGTATCATAAACTAAACAAAGTTATATAAGCTAAGCCCCAATTGCGTGGGAATAAACCTGTAAGTAATATTAAATAAAAAAAAAAAAAGTCCGCCACGCAGGGGCTGCGTAAACTAAGCAGATTTCCCACGTGAAGCTATACAATAGAGAAATCTGCCCAATAACAACTGTAGTAGTAAGGGAGCTCTAAACCTATTCACGAGGGACGAACAGTTGCGGAAACGGCAGCCAGAGCTCTTGGTGGAAAGTACCAAACATAGCCGACTCCTGCCGACCACACACAGAATACAAATGCAAATATCTCGGTTAATATTCATAATACAAAATAAATGTATAGAACAATATTTATAGTAAATTTAATTTGCAATAAGATTGATTCTATACAGTTTTTCGAGCCGACGAATAATAACGGAGATATTTTGATTTTTCAAAATTCCCCCTTTAACCCCCCCCTCCCACTGGTCCGATTTCAGCCATTAACTTCCTTTTTACATAAAACGGTTAAATTCCGAGTTTTGTAACGATCAAACAAAAATTGCGACCTCTAGAACGTTAACAGACAAATATATATATATACATATAAATAATTTTGAACGGACCTCATTTTCGTCATCTCCTGGGTAGGATCGATGGACATTTGTAGAAATTTTCCGAAAATCGCTACATGATTACAACTTGCTTTAAAGGAAATCTGCAGAAACATAATTCATATTCAGGGCTGAACAATTACACTTGCACGAAAAGTCTGGGGTTCAAATTAATTCCAGATAATGGGAATTTATTTATTGTCGAGCTTTAACATCACATCTCAATTCGTAATAATTGCATGAAGTGAATGTTAATAAATACCCTAAGAGAATTTGTATTTTTTTTCTCAAAGATAATCTTACCCAATAAAGTCTGATCAATTTATTTCATACTTTGTTTCGTTTAAACATCGTTTGTTTAATATTCAGGATACAGAGAAAATGTACAAACAACGTTTATAGGCCAATAGCGATGAGATTAGTTCTGTGCAAATATTAAGACCGCTTTTCGGTTTGGATTATTGACCTTAAAGATCTTTAGCCGCCCACGACCTTGCCCGAGGGATTCCCGATCAGAGGTTTTACGTTGTGAATGATCAACTAGATGTACTACCCCCGTTAACCAAGGAGGGTCTCCAGAAGACTGACAGGGCAGGGGCCATATCGCACAGTTAGCTATTCGACGGGATCTAAAAAAGTCACGGGCTGTCAGACTGATTTACTCACTAGACTCCTTCCATTACACTTCCACCACGTCCCAAGCGTGCCCATTCAAGTACAGTCCATGCATGTTGTTTGGCTCAGGTGGTCTAAAGTAGGACGCTCTACCACTGATACCACGGATGCCCCCATATATATATATATATATATATATATATATATATATATATATATATATATATATGTTACTGTAAAACCCCGGAGTGTGGTAAGTCCTAAGATTTACCGGTAAATGCCCGATTTTGTCTTTCAAATCGACTTTAGCCAGTAAATCTTAGGATTTCCCAAGAAGCTCGGTAAAAGCTAGAATTATCTCAATCAGGATGCGTCTTTTGGACTTTTACCAACAGATTTTGGTAAATCCTAACATTTCCCAGCGTCTGTCGCTAAAAGTTGGAATAAAGGTTATTTGAAATGAAAACTTTAGAATAAGTTTTATTATTATTTGTTATAGCTTGGGACAGAATTGTGGCACTTTGAATTGCTCTTCAAATTAGCTAACTTGCACAAACGTTTCTTATTTGAACATTTTTTTTTAGCATTTTTTGAAACCCTGGCCACCAACCAATGATTGTTGACGAACTGTGGTGCGAAGGCTTATCTCTTCGTCGGCCACTTCATCAGGAGACATGAAAATGAGGTAGGGGGGAGTATCCCTGTTCCCACTCCTCTTCACTGGACATTTACCAATGAGCCTTGGCAAATCCGCACATTTACCAAACAGCATTGGTAAAAGTACGGAATCTCACATTTATTTAATGTTTTTCGGGCATTTACCAAGCCTGACGGTTAATCCGGGGATTGACCAACTGCCATGCGGTAAAAGCTCGAATTTCATCTAAATTTCAGACTTTAACCAGTGCTCTTGGTAAATCCTAGGATTTACCGGTAAGTCCAGACATTTACCACACTTCGGGGTTTTACAGTAACATATATATATATATAAATATATATATATATATATATATATATATTATATATATATATATATATATATATATATATATAATACATATATATATATATTTACTATATATATATATATATATATATATATATATATATACCTGATTTAGTCATTTCCAAGGTAGGATCGATGTAAAATTGAAGAAAATTATTAAAAATGGCGTACAATCTCATCAGCTGATTTCCCTTACCGGAAACCGGTTAGAATTTACCTGTTTGACAAGGTGGCAGTGAGGATTAAGCCATGTACAAAGAGGTAGATGGCCATAGGTACATTACTCATTACTAGTTGTAATCACTAGAGGGACCCTTCTGAGCTTGTAATCAGTGTTGGCCCATTACACTGAGTGGAGTAGTTAAGACTCACCGAATGAATACTCTTTTATGACTGTTTGAATGTCATTCATGATAGCGATGTCTTTATTCCCAAAGCCATTTTCCCGTCTGCTATTGTACATAATTATGTTTGAAAGCAACTGCAAATTACAGGCACCGCCATGATAGTATTGGCTTAATCAAAGAGAATGCCAACTTTAATGGCACTGCCCCACTTACGCCCTTATATACCAACTTAATCTGTAATAAAACCCGACGCCTATTAATGCTTGCACTAGTTACCTTTGATAAGGTTCATTTTATTTTTAATCTGATCTCAGAAGGATTGATTTTCCTTTAGAGTTTATTAAACGTTTTTTACATTAACCCTTTCATTAAAGAAAATTCTTCTTAAGGGAAATGAACTATTGTACTTATACTCCATGCGATTTTTCGAAAATCTAGTCAAATGTCCATTGATCCTACATAGGAGACAACAGAAATCAGGTCTGTTCAAAATCGTCAGAGTGTATGACCTGCCTAGAGAGACGGACCGAAATTCCTGTGCGCTAAGCGTTTTTTTTGTATTTATCTCAGAACGTAAAAGTTCAAGGAGAGCAATATTCGGTATTTAGGCTCCAAATGAAGTGCTTCATAATGTAACAACTTATTGTTAAAATGAAATGAGTAGGATTGGGGGTTTACTGAAGACCGAAATCTAAAAAATGCAAATATCTTAATTAATAATCAAGAAATTGAAATAACTTATATAGCAAAATTTATAGAAAATTACATTTGCAATAAGATTGATTCTGTACAATTTTTCGATCTGACGCATAATAACGGAGATATTTTGGAATTCTCCGCGTCTAAACCCCCCTCCCACTGGTCCGATTTTAGCCGTTAACAAAATATCTCGGTTAATATTTATATTAGAGAAAATGTGTATATAACAATATTTATAGGTGTTCAAATTTACAATATGATTAATTATATGAATGTTTTCTATAATAACGAAGATATTTCGAATTTTTCCAAATTTTCCTCCTCAGTTAACAAACTTGAAATTTAATTTTACAAGTAACACTTATATATAGAGTTTCATAATAGACATAAATACATACATACATATATAATAATAATAATAATAATAATGAAGCATGTTTATTCAGAAAAACAACTACAAATAAATTTACAATTACTTCATTGCCATAATTAAAATAATGATATTTATTTCTAAAGAAAAAAAAACAAACCAAAAAAAACAACATAAAATTTAAATTTTCTATTACATTTAATATAATAATTAAACCTAACATGGTCCGTCTGTTGAGCTCTGCCTTTTATATAATAAAATACTTTAGTATTGCAAAAGCAAGCAAACATACATATTTAAATAGAGGAAAAGGAACATATATAATATAGCTAATTATTATACTCCCCTATGAGCAAATTCCTATAACGTAGGGCAACACTCAAATATGTATAAAGCGCAAGCCAATTCTTGCCATTAAAAATAAAATAAATTCATTGTGACTAAGTATTGGTGTGCCAAAATACTGTTTTCTAAACTCATTAAGCACAGGGCAAGCGGCAATAAAATGGTATATCATTTCCAGGGTAGGATCGATGGACATTTGACGCAATATTTCCAAAAGTTCGCTACATGAGTACACCCTCAATATCTGATTTCCAACAAGGGAAATCTGCTATAATTCCAATGGAGTTTAAACTATATCCAAAGCTGTGAGGCAATGGAGTAGAGAAAGCCATACCTTTTATAATCGAATCGTTTTTGAACTTGACCCGACATATTTTAAGGCTTACTTTAATGAGTGTCAGAGGTCAGTAGTAGCCTATATTAGATTGGCCAGCTGATGGTGACGTGATAAATAACAGCTGTGTCTTTATTATGATTGTATCCCGCAGCTGAGTGGAATGATATGCTTATCAGTTATAATGCCAAGCCAAATGCTTTAGATGTCAAACTAAAGCTCTTATCAAGATTAGAAATCAAAGTTGTAAGTCCTTATCTATAGTAGTCGTAGATAAACAGTCTATTTTGTGTATGTGCCAAATGATGCATTAAGCCTTTAAAAAGTGACTCACGCAGGATCTGCAAAAACTACGGGTAAGTATATTTCCCACGTAATTGCCTTTATCTCAAAAATAAAAGTTCAATGAGAACAATATTTGGTACTTTTTCTTCAAATAATGTACTCCATGATGTAACAGCTCAATTTTAATATGACATGAGTAGGATTGGGGGTCTACTGAAGGCAGAAAACTATAAAATGTAAATATCTCGGTTAATAATCAAAATAGTGAAAATACGCACGTGACAACATTTATAGAACATTACATTTTCAATAAAATTGGTGTATCGAATTTTTAGATTCAACGCATAACAACGGAGATATTAAAAACTCCTTCCCACTGTTTGGATTTCAGCCATTAACGAATTTGATTTTTTTTTAAAATTAGATTAAATATAGAGTTTGGTAGCGATTAAACCAACATTGCGAGCGGTAAAGTGGTAACAGACATTTTGTAGGGACCTCGTTTTCGTAATCTACTAGGTAGGATTGATGGATATTTGAAGACATTTTTCGGAAATCGCGTCATGAGTACAACCTCAATAGCTGATTTCCCTTTTAGAGGAATCTGCTAAAAGTTTGTCACACAGGTGCTGCTTAAACTAAGCACACTTCCCAGGTACGGGCATAACAAACTTTTGAACTAACATTTGAATTGAAAGTTGATACAATAATTAGGAATTGTGCAAGAGAAAAATTAAGTCTCCCATCAGATGCCCCAAACTGTATGGATTATACATAACGAAAAGCTATAGGTTTGGGATTATTTAAAGCATATTGGGAAGCTTTCTTGCAACATTTAAATGCATGTGTGGCTCTTATGAAGGACATGAATCCATATCCACTCGACATTTCAATACTGAAATATTGGACTGCTTAGAAGCCTTCGATTTTACAAATGAGAAGAATATCAGCGCCAGAAACTTTCGACAAGAATTACGCCATAAATCCTTTAGCGAGTGGTGCTCTGTCTATACCAGCTAATGGAAAAGGCGTAGAAACGTTCAATTATTGGTATGCCAGCAATTCTTGGATTTCTGACAGAAAAGGGGCTGTCGTCTTCAGAATGGACAACAGCGGTGAAGATGAATGTTAATCCAGTGGCAGTTCGCTCTGTCCCAGGAAGGAACCTAGGAAACACCCACTGTAGGCATTGCAGTGAGATCGAAACCCTTCCCTATGTCCTAGGTTCCTGCCAATGGGGCGAGCAGATGCGTAAGTCACGTCAACAAGGTCCGAACTCAAATTCCTCACCTCTTGAAAAAGAACCACCCAGATTGGGATGTATACGAAGAGGTGACTTGCAATTCGTCAGACGGCACGCCCAGGAGAGCAGACATGTTTGATAGTATTCGTCTAGTGTATTAAAACATCCTTCAATCATGAAGTTCTTTAATCCTTTTAAACATAGAATATTTTTTAATATATTTAACTCATTCGTGCAGAGCGTTAAAGAGTACGCTTTACTGGAAATATTTGTGTTGGGGGTAGAAGAGAGCATTTATTTTTGAAACTCAAACTCTAAATTTGAGCATGCGTATAACGGACATTTTAAAAACACCTTTGTTTTTATTAATGTTTGGAAAGTATTTTAGCCTACGAAAAAAGTTTATTTATTTCTTAGTCTATTTCAGGTTTTTTTTTTTTTTAAATCAGTAGGTACTTGTGCATGAGGATTAGGGCTTAAATCCCAAATTTCGCGGTGGTCCTTGGGTCTTGTGTTGTATGGCCGTCAGAGTGGCACGCGTCAGACCATCCTGACATGTCTGTCAGTGCTGGCCAAAAGACGGGCTTAGCTGGAGTGTTCCGGTACCTGCCAGCTGAAAGGTGGACAGTAGCTATCCCGTCAGGTAAAGAGATCATACCACACAGACCGGCGTCAACAAACATTTCCCCGAAAAGGGGGATCCCATTGGCAGGACAATAGTCGGAAGGGCTTATCCCGCGGCAAAGAAGGACCGGGATAATGGAACCGTTTGGAAACATAGCTCTCGAATCCTGTTAGGATTGCATCGTCCAGCAGCTCAAAGAACGGACAGAGCACGCGCCTTCTACAGACCAACAACAATGGGATCAAACTGCTGGAATGAAAGGCCCAATCGACCTCAAGGAGAACCACATTATATTCCAGATATTGGTTCCAAAGAAAGAAGACAGCATCCAGTTATACGCTCCTGTGTAAGACTTACAGAAAATGCTGGGCAGTATGAAGAACTAGAATTAAGAAAGGCGTAAGACAAGAGCAACCTTTTCCACCTTGTCTGTTCAATATGTTCAGTGAAGAGGCAACAACGAACCTGAAAGAAATGACCGAATGTCATTGCAAGGTAATTGTAGATATCATTTCATTGGTGGCAGAGTAAATTAATAGACTGCTGGAAATCTGACAGGACAACCTAAATCAGTTTAAACTTTATACATATATATTTAGTATATATATATATATATATATATATATATATATATATATACATATATATTTAGTTTATTTGCAATAATATTAACTATTACATGCAAATGATATGACTGATAATAAAAATTGGATTATTATTGACTCGAGGTGGGAATTTGTCCATCTGACAATACCGACATTGGAGGGAACATTGGCTGGTACTACATGGAGTTATACTGTGCACTACAAAAGAAGATGTCTGGGCTGCTTACGCTTCCTACGTCTTGGGTTTTCTGGAATATGGGTAGATGAAAGTGATTCAATTAAAGGATTAGGATGTGCGAGAAGGAGAGAGTGAAATTTCTGATATTGGGATTTGGCGAGGGTATGGACAAAAGGAATGTTGAGGTTGGAGAGTTAAATTGGATACATAAAATGGGGAATCTGTAATTTTTCGGAGTATTCTGGATTGGGGGGTTTGGATGTCCATATTGGTTGGAGTACTGTCGTATAAATCAATAGTTTGTTATGTAGTGATAGTTTAGATCTGTTGTCAAGTAGTCTTAGTAGATGTCTGTAACATAGATTCAGTTATTGCCTTTTTAGTGTGATGTGACGTTTGAAAGTTAGTTGCCTGTCTAATGTGAGTCCTAGATACCTAATTTGTGATTTTTGAGAAATTAGTGCGCTATTGAGTGTAACTGGAGGGAAAATGGAACGTCGGAGAGAAATGTTACATGGTTTGACTTGCCGCTGTTGACCTTGATCCACCACTGAGTCAGCCAGGATTCTAGCAGAGCTAGGTGCTCTTGTAAAGATGACGATCCCATATTTGGGTCTGAGTTGGACGTCAAGATTGTTGTATCATCTGCATACGTCAGAACGAATGTTTCAGGATGTGATGGGATGTCGGCAGTATAGGTAAGGGATAAGAAAGGACTTAGGATGCCCTCCTGCGGTACACCAGCCAGCTGGGGGAATAAGGGAGAAACTGATGAACCAAATGAAACTTGAAAATGTTATGATTTAAGGACGAAATAGTAGGTGAAAGGGAGTGTATTTTTTGGTTTGAACATAAAACCTTGGTGCCACACCTTATCAAAAGCTTGGGCTATGCCAAGGAAGACTCCAGTGCAGTACTTCTTGTTTTCGAACGAGAAGGCAATAAAATCAACTATTCTGTGGCATTGTTGGACGGTGGAATGGGAACCTCAAGATATAAGTGCACATAAACAAAATACTTAAATGTGCAATAGGACAAAAGGGATATAAACATAAAAGCTAATACCATAGCATGAAAAGGAATCTAGGTTTCGATTGGTGTAAGACAGAGAGCTTCTTTCACCTTATAAAAGAGGCAATGCCGAAATTTCCGAAATTTTTTATAATTACGAAAAAGCATAAACATGATAAATTGGTTCATTGCATAAGATTGCAGCTCTGACGGTACAAAATAGAAAGTACTAGAATGCTGTAAAATCCTAAACTACGGCCCAAATAAATATTAATCCAAGATAAAAAGTTTTAATGATATAGAAGAAACAAAGTATATATTAATATAAACTTTGAAAGACCATAATTAAAAAAATTCCATCACGCAGGGGCTGCGTAAACTAAGCAGATTTCCCACGTGTGCCACGTATTTGCATTTACCTCAAAACGTAAAATTTCAATGAGAACAATATTTGGTATTTATGCTTCAAATAATGTGCTTCATAACGTAATAGCTTATTGTTAATATGTAATGAGTAGGAGGGGGTTTTACTGGAGGCCGAAAACTATGAAATGCATATATCTCGGTTAATAATCAAGATAGTGAAAACACGTACATATAAATATTCATAGAAAATTATATTTGCAATAAGATTGATTCTATTGAATTATTCGATCCGACGCATAATAACGAAGATATTTCACAAAACACACACACTCTCGAGTTCAGAGGATATTACAAACTAAGCAAACCTCCCACAAAAAGAAGCGCTTATAACTAACACGAAATTAAATTAAAATAGAAGTACATTGTTGTATTTTACAAATAGGAGAGCATTAAGCAATGAAACTGACATTTTATTTTATTTTTTTTAGAACTATTCATAACTTTGAGGGAAACTGTTCTTATAAATTGGAGGGTCTTCCCACTAAGTTTTTATTTAAGCACAAGGCCTTGATGTAGAGCCGTACAAATTTTCGCAGAAAATAGGTTTTGGAATCCAAGAAATACCTCAAGTAAAGTAATATAAAAAGAGTAACTTCCAAAAGAACTCGATAATTCTAAAAAAAAAAAAAAAGCCTATGTCATTTAAATGCTGATGATAAACGAGCGATAACGATATAATAAACGAATGTTTTTAACACATCATTCTGTGACAAACCTTGTTTTGAAAGCAGCCAAGAGCAGCACTTGCAAGGACACGCTAATTGTGAAAATGATAATGAAACAGCCATAAAATGCGATAATCTTCTCAGGAATGAGATATTAGTTAATAAGGTTTTACAGAATATCCTCATTTGAATCCAAATGGAAATCAATTTATATAACGAATTAGATACTCCATCTTGAGGTTATCCTATTGGCTGGATTTTTGATTTCAGATGTCCATCGATCAATGGGTCGATTATAAAAATGAGGTCCTAATGAGGTTATAAATTTCGTGTTTGTGAATATATATATATAATTCCAGGGGCCGCCGGTGGCTTTACGGGTTAATGTGTGGGTACATATACCACTACCATCAGCAAGCTGAAGGTTAAACATGAATACGACCTCAATAGCAGATTTCCCTTAAGGGGAAATCCAAGAATAAAAAAGTTCACCATGCAGGTGACGCATAAACTAAGCAGATTTCCCTCGTCAAATTTTGTAATAGATAAATCTACATACTAGTAACACTTAACACCACCGTGAATATTAAATGAATAAATAGAAACTAATGAGAAATATTTCAGTCAATTTTAATAACCTCTACAACGGAAATCGTCTGAATTGTAAACAAACAGGTCAGCCAGCCTTGAGTGCTCAATAGATAGATAGGAATATTTTAGACAGGAAAGAAAAGCAATTACTGAAATATATCTGAATGTAATATTAATTTTATTTAAAACTATAATACTATCTAGTACTGTAATTTATAACGAATCAGAGTAATTTTTAACTTAATCGCTCAAATTTTACTAGTCCAAGAACTTAAGAAAACAATATTTGGTATTTACCTTCAAATAAAGTGAATTATCGTATAACAGAGTTTTGTTTTTGTGACACAATAGATGTGGGGGTTGCTTAAGGCTGAAAACTGAAAAATGCAAATATCTCAGTTTGTTTTCATTATAGAGAATAAATGTATATTACAATATTTATATTACATTCAATTTGCAATAAGATAGGTTTTATACATTTTTTCGATACTACGTATAGTAACAGAGATACTCGGAGGGATAAACCGCCCCTCCATAAAATACTGAGGTCCGTTCAAAATTACAGACACACACACATATATATATATATATATATATATATATATATATATATACAATTTTGAATGGACCTCATTTTCGTCATCTTGTAAGTAGGATCGATGGACATTTGAAGAAATTTTGCAGTCAAAGGCAGGAAATGACAGGAAAGGAGGGATACAGGAACTTCGCCGAAGGGGAAAAGTGAGACTTACTTTCGTTTAACTTTATGAGCCAAGTTGCCACTTTCGGAGTGAGCGCTTTATCGTCAGTGCCTGCTGATTATAGCTGTGTAGTCTGAACAACAACCGCCGGGCGTCTCCAGTCATCACAGCTTTAATCAGCTGGCACTGGGGATGGAGCGTTGACTCCGAAAGTGCACTCTGCATAATATTAAAAAACAGTAGAGGACTTGGCCTTCTTATTGATCCTTATCAAACTGAAAATTCATTGGCATACGTAGCTAGGAGATTGGTGATGTAGGGATGTCTGATGTGTATATGAGATACAGTAGTGGTCCTAGGCCACTGCCCTGGGGAACTCCTGCATCCACAGGATAGTTGCCTGAGTATTTGTTTCCTTGACGGACTCGAAAAAATCTGTTGGATCGGTAAGATTTAAGTATATGTTGGGATGTGCAAGGAGGCCATTCATTATTTACACTTAAAATAATACTGGCTGAAAACCACTTATCACTATTCGCAGTTCATATTGAATAGGTTAACTTCCACAATCTGTTCGTTTTGTTAATGTAAATAATGAAGTTTATTGATTCAGAAACCGGATCCCATACACAAAACGTTGAAAGAATGTGGTGTTCATCTAAATGGCGCAATGAAAGGAAAAAGAGTACAACCGAACACCGCTTTATGCAGCTACTCCAAGACATCGTCCATTTTTGGGATAACTCAAATTTCTAATTAAATATTATCATTCAAATAAATTGTAGAAGAGTTGATGTAAATAATAAAGTGATTTTTAATTTAAATCTGATTTAAAATCGTCTTTAAATAGGTGGCCTCCCGATAATCAGGACATTGTCCAGTTTTCGGCTAACTCAAATTTCTAATTACATTTTAGCAGATTTCCCTTAGGGGAAATCAGCTTTTGAGGTTTTACTCATGACGGAATTTTCGAAATTTTTCTTCAAATGTCCATCGATCCTACCTAGTAGATGACGAAAATGAGGTCCGTTCAAAACTGTATATATATATATATATATATATATATATATTTCTATATATTTGTCTGTTACCACTCTAGCGGTCGCAATTTTTGTTTGATCCTTACCAAACTCGATATTTAGTCGTTTTATGTAAAAAGAAAGATCAAGTAAACTCAAATTGCGACCGCTAGAGCGATAACCGGCAAATATATGTATACAATTTTGAACGGGCCTCATTTTCGTCATCTACTATGAAGGATCGGAATCTACTATGGAAAATCGCGTACCATGAGTGCAACCTCAATAGCTGATTTCCCTTAAGCGAAATGTGCTAAAAGGCAGTACTTGTTGAATTTTTTTAAAAAATACAGTAAGTTGGTAGATGTAACACAACCTATACCGCATCTTGAAAGTTTCAAATGAGTACTTGTGTTAATTAATAGGTGTCCCGTGTAACTTTTCGAATCGCGGCCTTATATCCTCTCCAAACATCAACTAAATTTTTCGCAAAAGTGATCAAACAAACAAATTGTAATTTCTCTTTGTGTGAAATAAAGGAATTTTCCCAACCTGGCTAGAAAAGGGAAAACCTGTAGATAACCCATCCCAATTAGCCTTAGTTGCCAAAAGTGGACGATAATATAAATAAATTAAATATTGGCTTTTGAATAAAAGAAATTATTTTTTTTTTTAAATTAATTTATTTTTATAAAATACATTTATGTACAATAAAATATTTTCTAGGACTATATACATATCTGTATTCATCATTATCATCAATAAATCAATACTATATTTATATATATATATTTATATGCACTGTGAAACAATATTTACAATATAAATAATGTATAATCTAAATGAAATAAGATAAAACTAAATTAAACGTATACAACAACAAAATATACAAGTATTAAAATTAATTCTTTACAGAAGGAACAAAAATTTTAAATGACTCATTTACAAAAGGGATATTGAATTAAAAATTGAAACTCAATATCCTTTCAAATGCCCAACTATATATAATGTTAATGAAACACATTGATTAATGGAACACATATTAAAACTCACTTATAAAGGAATACAAATTATATTTAATTAGACAATTTAAAAAATTTAAACAAAGCAATTTAAGTATCTACCAAACATTAAGAAATATTAAAACAAAAAGAAAAATTAAAATCTATTTCTGTGTACATTTTAAATATCCTCTCTATTAATAACAAGACGTAAAATTAATGTTATCTGGTCTAATAAATAGCATCTATTAATCACAATAAACTGTTTTATAATCTACATTTCTTAAAGCTTAATCAAAAAAGGCACTCATAGAAAAGCTTTAAGATATCGAGAGATTGCCTGTGCTTCGAATATTGGAAAAATATATTTTAATTACAAAAAAATACATTTGCATAAGCTATTAGTTAACAATTATTTAATTCATATAATCTTCGTACCAAAAAATCAATATTCTGTGACTTTGGGATAAACACAATAATATGTTTTTAAATGAGAAGCAAAGTCATGAAATTCTCAAACTAATTGTTTTTTTGTTTTTTTTCAAAATACAATAGGCGAAATACTATTTATCAGAAAATTTTTAACAGTTACCTTCTAAATAAATAAGCAATATATAAGCTACATAATAAAAATATTTGTAGTTTCTTTTATACCAAATTTTAGAGTAATAACTATTTAATGAAAATTTATTTCAGAAAAGGCCACATGTTTCATACTTGGTCCTTTTTTTATGCTTATAAATTTATATATAGCGATATTCACATAAATAGGAACAATGAATCACGACAAAGTGTTTCATAACATATTTTCTTTTTATTAATTCATACCGCAATGCGCTTAGAGATCAGTATTATTTTGTTTTTGTGTTTATAAACACACGTCTCCCTATCACAATTTATTGGTGTTTATGCGGTGTATATTTTGCTAAAGCTACAATTATAATGTACGTGACATTCTGGATTTTCGTTGTTGTGGTCTTAATTGAATTATTTGTCGACAATTGCTCATTGTCATTGAAGAAAGTTAATTCCTTTTTTAAAATGTTTCCACGGACGGCTATTATAAAATATTCAAAATTTCAAGACATTGAGGGTGGGAGGGCGTGAATGAGAAATGACAAAGAAAGAATTCCAAGACCCCATAGATATTTTAGAATCTAGCTTTACCTGCAGTGGTACAACACTTTTCAGTCAGCTATCTTTTTATTTGTTAATATGTGCGTGAGAATAAAAAGGAAAAGGAAAAAGTATGATTTCACACAAATGCTCTAGACGAAAAGTCTTTCGTAAAAATATATTGAACAGGATGTTGTTTTCTTTTGGCACTTTAAATTGTAAAATTAAAATAAACGAAATACTGAAACTAAAATGAGAGGGTAATTAGTATTTTTCTATTTGTAGTATTATCATATCAAAAGATTAAAAAATATAATATACGGATTATGATGGCATGGATCAGCTGATTGAATGAGGCCATCTTGATTTCTGTTTATGAGATGAGTAGAATTTTTAGTTTTTACTTTGTTGATTTTTATACCATGATTCGTACTATACAAACCGTTGTGCCAAATTTATTACGTGCAAGCGTTTACATCTGGTTTCAAATTATGTGTCGAAAATAAGTTAATAACCTTTTTGTAGTGTTCTGGCAATGAACCTTTCATCTTGAGTGGCTTAGCGCTCCATACTTTAAGGGATTGGTTTTCCAATTATTCATAATTGAAATCAATGTAAATATGTACTGAAATTACAATTAGCTGTTGCATTATTAATTTCTTTGCACACATGATAATAATAATATTATTGAACGGACAGAAAATGATAGAATCAGACTAATATCTATATCTTATAAACTTTTTATTAAATTTGCCTTAAATGTTTCGTGCCAATAGTAGTCCCCCTTCGGAAGAGCTAAATACGTTCTCTGAAACTTCATGGTCACGTGCCAGATAGAAACCTTTGAGTCATTTACAGAGTTTGTAGGCAGTATTTCTCAGTACAAAATATATTTGAGCCTCAACATAATTACAGACATGCAATTCCTGGTAATAATTTTTGCTAGATTTGAAAAATTATTAATTACGATTGAACAATTTAAGTGTTTTTCTTCTCAAAGTATTGAACTATTTACTTTGTCGGGTCGAGTCTGAGACTCGAAATAATGTTTTAGAAAACACCGGTCTTAACTGGCACTTAAGTGTATAGGGATGTCTCAATTGGAGATTGTGAAATTTTCATAATTGCTCACTCTCTCCTTTTGCTAACCTTTTTGAAATTGACACCATGTTAAGCCCCTGAGCGAAAAGCTACGATATAATTCAAAGTATATTTTCATTGAAAGGTTTGCAAGTCTCGATAATTAGACTCAACCTTTTCATCATCTGAAACACATAATTCCTTTCACAAGGGGTTTGCAATAATAACAGAAGCTGAGCACCAATGGTAAGACATGTGATATTGATGATTTTATTGACCATCTATGGTGTAAGAAATTGTATTCAAGTGCAATCTGTTAGGAATACATATCAATTCTGAAAAGTGGAGTGGATATCAGAGTGATAAATAACGAAAGAAAAAATATGATTGACTATGCTCTTGACTGAGCTTTTAGCTAGCCGAACATGCGTAACATCAAGATCTTATTATTCTGTAGGAAAGGGCTTTTGCAAAGGTGACCGTGCGGTGTTTAGCATTAGGGAAATGCGCTGGCTAGTATGCTGGGTGATCAGTGTGCTCGTCCACATAGGCCTGCTTCGACAGCTCCCAGACCTCCCAGGTAGGGGTAACCCGATTTGGCTTCGGTAGGGGAGTGGCTGGCTGTAGCTCCTGGGTATGTCTGGCCACCGCCGCAGCCGGCGAAGAAACTGCAAAAAAGAAATAAATAAGTTAGATTAACAGGAAAAAAAGTAAAATACAACAAAAAAATGGTATGAACTGTATAAGTAGGTGGTAAAACTCCATCATCAATGGAAGGGCATAAAAGCCCGTCACGCAGGGGCTGCGTAAACTAAGCAGATTTCCCAAGCGCAGGTATGACACTACTAATCTCATCTCACCATATATCCTCTATTTCTAAATAAAAATCTCACCAGTAAATTAGGGGCTTACTGGAGGCTGATACAATAAAATACTGTATTCTCCTGTATATAAGATATGCAGGAGAATCATCACAATTACTCAAAAGAAGGATCAGACAACACGTGATAAATGTTGATCATAAGGAAAATGAAACAACCCTAACCGACCAAGCGAATAAATACACACGTAACATTGATTTTGAAAATGTAAGTATAATAGAAAAAGAAAGAAACATAAGCAAGAGGTGAATAAAAAAGAGAATACCCAAATGAAAAAAAGAAAAAAAACCGTCACGCATGTGCTGCATTAACTAAGCAGATTTCCCACGTATTTGCATTTTACGTAAAATAAAATTTCAACGAGAAAATTATTTTGTTAGGTTTCAAATAAAGTGTTCCATTATTTAATAGATGATTGTGTTATGTGAAGTGAGAAGGAGTGGGGCTTTACTGAAGACTGAAAACTAACAAATCAGCTAACTAACTATCATCTCAGTTAATATTGAAGTTAGGGAATAAATGTACATAAAAACATTCGTAGAACATTACATTTACAAAAAGATAGATTCTACACAATTTTTTGAGCCGACGCAACGGAGGTATTTCGAATTTACCAAACTCTCCCCCTCTAACCCCCCTCCCCTCCCCGTTGTTACATTTCAGCCGTTAATGAAGTTGATCTACATAAAACAAGTATATATCAAGTTTGGTAACGATAAGACAAACATTACGACCGCTAGAGCGGTAACAGACAAATATATATTTTTGAACGGAAATATTTCGAAAATCGCGTCATGAGTAGCTGATTTCCCTTTTGAGAAATTTGCTAAAAAAGTAATCAATAATTAAGCAGAGATAAAACATGTGTATATGTTTTAATTTATTATTATTATTATTTATTAACGTCCACTTTTTGCAACTCAGGCTAATTGGGACGGGTTATCTACAGGTTACCACCCTTTTCTAGCCAAGGTGGGATTTTAGGATGTTATTTAATGAATTTCGTCACTAAATAATTTCCTTTGCCCAGGCGAGAATCGAACTCGCCACTCTAGGTTTACCATGTGAGATAAAGGTCAACGCCTTAACTCGCATGGCTAACCTGAGGCCCAATTTAATTTATTAGAAACTTTAAAGTGATAGCCGATCAATTATAAATTTCTACTTACTATTTGGACAACGTTTCATTAGGGATAATCGATATATTTTTATTTCGTGACATATCGATATAAATCAGCTGACTTGACCCACGATACTTTGTAAGCCATTCTCCGATAGGCACGGCTAGTGGAAGGCCCTATAGAACGATGTAACCGTTAGACTTTTTGTATTAGAATTTCTTCTGATGTGGAGTATTATGACAACTAGTAGAGAAATAAAAATAGTTTTAATAACCATTTGAGGTTTTCATATTTTTTATTGACCTTCTGCCATAGATTAGTAAAGTTAAATCGGCCATATTTTCACAATACTCACTACATGTATATATTTCAATTTCCATTTCTAGTTGTTAAGATCGATGGACATTTGAACTCACTTTGCAACGTATGGTCGGGCATAGCTGTGTAACTAGTGTGAAATGAACCGTGAGGTTGAGTCCTAGCTAACGGCCTTCAAAGGCAGGTGCCGCTTAACACTTTCACTCTAATAGACATGCTTTTAATTAATTTTAAGACATTTGCATTATAGGCCATCAGCTAAAGGCAACTATCTACTGACTACCACCTTTTTAATGCATACTGACATGCTGACCTTATAAATTCAATTAACAAACTAAAAGGCGGTAGGTCAACGAGACGAGGAACTCCATATCACCCAGTTGCCCCGGCTGAGTTCCCGTCCGCTTGATGGCTCCCATGGAGTATCATTCACTAGTTACGTCGCGTCAGGACTGACTAAAATAAAGTGTGTCACGTAAGGACTGCGTTAACTAAGCACATTTCCCACGTATTTGCATTTATCTCAAAAAGTAAAAGTTCAATGAGAACAATATATAGTACTTAGGCTCCAAATAAAGAGTTTCATAACAGCTTTTTGCTAATATGACATTCGTAGGACTGGATATTTACGGATGGCCGATAACTATAAAATGCAATTATCTCGCTTAATAATCAAGATAGTGAAAAAACGTACATAACAATATTTATAGAACATTTTATTTCCAATAACATTGATTCTATTCAATTTTTCGATCCGACGCATAATAACGAAGATATTTCGAATTTTCGATATTCTCCCCTCTAACCCCCCCCCCGCTCTTACTAGTCCGATTTTAGCCATTAACGGACATGATCTTCATTTTTACATAAAACGTTTAAATATCGAGTTTGCTAACGATTAGACAAAAATTGTGTCCGCTAGAGCGTAAACAGACATGTATATATACAGTTTTGAACGGACCTCATTTTCGTCGTCTCCTGGTCGAAGTTTGAGGAACTTTTTCAAAAATCGCGTTGAGTCCGAAAGCCAAGTCTATTAGTTAACATTTATATTAGAGAAAATTAAATTGGGAAGATTAGTTCTATATAGTTTTTCAATCCGACTATAATAACGGAGATATTTCGTTGGTCTTAAATTGGACTTTAATAAATAATAATAAGAATATTACTAATCATATCATTGGGCTAGGATATAGCTCTGTAATTCACTAAATAAAATCCTTAGTCCCACCCTGGCTAGAAAGGGGTGGTAGGTAACCTGTAGATAACCTGGTCCAATTAGCCTTCGTTGCAAAAAGTGTGGGTTAATATAGTTATTTTCATCACTAGTACCAAAAGTGGGTCTTTTCGGTGCGAGGTCTAGATTTTCGAGCGAGGCGAAGCCGAGCTTGGAAATTGGACCGAGTACCGAAAGGACACTTTTGGTACTTGTTATGAACAATACTTTTCATTATACTGCTCATACTTGAGTGCATTAAAACCCTTTTATATTTCATTAATAACTTAAAGATACAATATAAGAAATTAAAGTGACACATTATTTTATTTGAAATAAAACATCTGTTTATTAACCTATAATAGAAGAAAAGTACTTATATAAGAAATTAAATTGACACATTATTTCATTTGGAAAAAACATCTGTTTATTAACCCATAATAGAAGAAACATTACAGATTTACATTAATATTTATAGTACAATTTTGATTATTATTTATGTTAAAACCTTTGTTTGGCATTGCCTTTTGGAATACAGTTAACTTTTGATTAAAGGAATTATTTTCCAGTTCGGGCTCATCCTCAAACACATGTTTATTAGTAACAGGTAAGGTTAGCGCACCGAAAAGATTTTGCAGTACTAGTCCCGAAAAGAGCTATTTTACGGACTCTAACCTAGTATTGAAAACACATGTTTTTTGACGCAGTATAATGAAAAATAATTTAAATTTAACTCTAGTTTACATATGGTTTCTACAAAGGTATGAATTGAAAATAAGGGCTCAGGTTAGCCATGTGATTTAAAGTGTTGGGCTTAATCTCACATGGTAAACCTAGAGTGGCGAGTTCGATTACCGCCTGGACAATAGGAATTTATTTAGTGACGAACTCATTGAATAAATGTTTTTGTATCACCCTGGCAAGAAAAGAGTGACAACCTGTTGATAACCCGTCCAAATTAGCCATAACAGCAAAAAGTGGACGTTAGAAAATAAATAAATTAAAAAAATCAAGATTCTAAAATAATGTCATGAGAAATTCGCTCACTTTACGTGGCCCTTGAGTCTTGAAATTTTGTTCTATTGTCTAGTCTAGAACAGGAGTGAACCTCACGCGGGGCAACAAAAAAAAAACGCAGTTTATTTATAAAATTAAACCATGTCGAGCATTAATTTATTTCGTAGCCGATAACCTATATTTATGGTAATAATAATGGATATTAAAGTGAGAGATGTTTATCTCGTTGAAGACATGGCTGAGGTTAGGCCCGTCCGCCATCAGGCCAGCCTTCTAACACCTAGTTACGACCGAATAATTATAATATACAACATTATATCTTTGCCTTGTACTTCTTAATTATTTCGAGTTGGGACTCTTGGGAGTTCATTTAATGTTCATATCCTTCATTTGGTATTCAGTCCTTCAAAAGGTGTCGAATAAGAAATAAACCACGCAAGAGATTGTTTATCATCGCATTAGTGGGGAGGGCATGTGAAAACTACAGCCCTCCGGCTCTCCAGATGCACGGCTCGTAAAAAGAAATGAGTCGTCGTTGAAGAGATCGACGTAGATTAATTATGAATTAATTTAATTACTTTATTTTTAAAAGATGTGCTTTTCTTTTTTTTCGCCCCTTCTCGCGGCGTTAAGTTGGCTGTTAAAATTTACATACGCAACGTTAATGCTGTGTACAAAGTTTCCAGTATGAAGGAAAACACATGTCGACTCTATCGCAAAAAGGTGCATCACTGGGTTAAATGCACTCCAGTTGAATATTAACAGAGCCCCTTGTTTTGTCTGCTAAAGCTCTATCGGCCGCTATTAGCAGATTTCCCTTAGGGGAAATCAGCTATTGAGGTTGTACTCATGACGGAATTTTCGACATTTTTTTTTCAAATGTCCATCGATCCTACCTAGTAGATGACGAAAATGAAGTCCGTTCAAAACTGTATAATATATATATATATATATATATATATATATATATATATTTGTCTGTTACCACTCTAGCGGTCGCAATTTTTGTTTGATCGTTACCAAACTCAGAATTTAATCGTTTTATGTAAAAAGCAAGATCAAGTTCGTTAATGGCTGAAATCGGACCAGTGGGAGAGGGGGTTTAGAGGGGAGGATTTTCGAAAAGCCAAAATATCTCCGTTATTATGCGTCGGATCGAAAAATTGTAAAGAATGAATCTTATTGTAAATGTAATTTACTATAAATATTGTTCTATGCATTTATTCTGTATCTTGAATATTAACCGAGATATTTGCATTTGTATTCTGCGTGTGGTCGGCTATGTTCGGCCTTTCCGCCTAGAGCTCTGGCGGCCGTTTCTGTAACTATTCGTCCCTCCTGAATAGGTTTAGAGGTTAATTATTACTACAACTGTTATTAGGCAGATTTCTCTATTGTAAAACTTCACGTGGGAAATCTGCTTAGTTTACGCAGCCCCTGCGTGACGGACTTTTTTTCTTTGATGGCTACCGAACTAGACCTTTAATCATTATATGAAAAAATTAATATAGTTAAAATCTTGAACTCAAGTGATAGGCAACAAAAAACTGGCATTAAAAGTTATTAAGAAAAAAATATTCTGGTACGAGAACCTAGCTGAAATTTGCCGAACAGTAAATTTTCCCACATATGAATTTTTCAAAACCGCTATCAGTGAGAAGAGCAAAATTGTAAAGGAATTACTGGTGCAATTGATGAATTTAAACAAAATCTTTCCGTTGCACAAATCCATGACTTATACAAAGAACTCTCACTTCACTCCCAAGCATTAGAATACACTTAAGTAAATAATCTCGACTATATCACACCAATAGCCAGAATCAGGATAGAAACTCTCAACTTGAACAATATGCTGCCTGTGCAACCTCCAGGAACCTGAAGACACCTATCACTTCCTCGCAGCTCATTCCATTCTCAGTTCCGCTTTGCAGCATTTGATTAAACTACTCTGAGTAGGGATCAAGTAATGGCCATCCTGAACGGAGGAGATTACATTAACTTGTATGAATATCGGTGGAGCGCTGGAAAATATCGTACACTACATTTTTTTGAGTTTAATTCATAACTCCAATTATTATCCTACGATCTTATATAACGAAAACATTACTACTGTTACTATTGTTTTTTATCCAATATCAATCAATCAATATTATGCGATATCATCACAAATTTTTATTGTAGCCTTATTTATAATATTTATATAAACTATTGTTTTATTATGTACTGCGTCATACGTCACTCGTACTAATGGTATACTGCAAGGACATTGAAAATTATTAGGTATCCTGAAATAATTGTAATGTAATTTTCTAAAAATAAATTCGCATTACTTACTATGTGTAATTAATGACAAAGTTCGTTAATGGCTGAAATCAGAACAGTTGAATGGGGGAATTTGGTAAATATCTCCGTTATTACGCCCGATCGAAAAACGTTACAGAACCATTATTGTTATAAATTTAATTTTCTGGATTTGTTGTTTAATGTATTTTTTTCGTATCTCGAATATTAAGCGAGTTATTTCTATTTTTACGTTTTCATCCTTCAGCAAACCTACAATTCACTTAGTCTGACATTTACTTTTTAGTAAATGAGTCTCTAGAAATCTTGTAGCCAGCACACATTTCAGTTCTTGTGTACACAGGCTTCTTAATCCGGGAGGAATTGAGAATTGGTGGTGAGATGAGAAGTCCAGTGTGGTATTCCAGCTTGCAGGAGATCTGCTTTGTTTACGCAGTACCTACGAGACGGGCTTTGGGTAACTTGTACATTGATGATTTGTTCGTGGACGTTCCAGGAGTAGTAAAACTAAGTACAGGAACTGTCAATATTCGTAATTTGCGGGAAATCTCGGATATCTAGTCCATTTCCCACCAGAGACAGATAACAACTTTGACTGATTTCAATTACACCGGAACCTCACGGTCACAAGTGAACATGCCGGATGGACACTTGGCAGAAGGAAGCGGATTACGAACGAGCTTCAAGGAGTGCAGTATAAAGTGCAGGTCGGTCAAGCAGAGATTTATTGCCTCTTACTCCTAATGCACACCGTTTATTGTGGCAAATCCTATAATTTATGAGCGATACCTTCTTTATTCCCTCCTCGCCTGAAGGGTTTGTCGCCCGTAATAGACGGAGCATAACGAACGAGGAAGAAACTCGCGTCAAATTGGAAGAACGATTTATGCAGTGAATCCGCGTGTCTACACTCGGGAGTGTTCGACGAACAATTGGAAAGATCCATGGAAGACAATCTCTGGCCTTAACGTCAATAACAGCTGATCCCAAAAGACTTAGGGCACTAGAGTTTCCTGCCATTTACCTTTATCAAACGTGACCTTTATCACACCTGATTTGCGTAAACTAAGCAGATTTCCCATTTACGTTTATGACACACGTGTAACCCCACGATATACTTTCTATTTCTATGTAAGAATCTGATGAGTAGAATTAGGTGTTTAAAGAAGGATGAAAATCCGAATAGCTCACCCAATATATGACTTACGTATAAAGGTAAAGAGCTCTACAACTGTACAGCATCAATATTTTACATAAAAGTTTTCGATCCGACGCATAATAAATGAGATATTTTGGAATTTCGTATCCCCCCTCTAAACCACCCTATTTCTGATGCGAAACCAGCCATTAATGAATATGTACATTAAAGTTATATATATACAATTTTGAACGGACCTCATTTTTGTCGTTTACTAGGTAAGATCGGTGGAAATTTGAGGAAATTGTTTGAAAATCGCACCATGAGTACGACTTCAAATAGCTGATTTGCCTTATAGGAAATCTGCTAATAATCCGATGAGTAGAAGTGGGGCATCAAATAAATCTTGATGAGATCATCACACAACGTATTTGCATATACCTTATCTATTAAGGTTTAGAATAAGACATTCCGTGATATATTCCCGTATTTTTAAATTGTGATGACTAAAACTGGTGGTTTACTGAAAGCTGAACATTAAAAAAAAAAAGCATAATCTCGGCTCATATTCAAGATAGAGAGAAAGTGTGTACAACATTTATATTTTATTTATTAACGTCCAATTTGTGCGTTTAAAAGTCTTTTTTACAGGGGTTTCTTACTATGGGAGACATCGAGACGAGAATTTTGTGGGAAATTTGCTTACTTTAATACGTATCCCCTAACCACCCCTAACGGCTTTTAGCTATTAAGGTAGTATTCATGAGGCGATTTTTGAAAAATTTCTTCAAATGTCCATCGATCCTACATTGGAGATGACGAAAATGAGGTCCGTTCAAAATTATTTGAATTTGACAAATCTGGACTAAACGTACAACTAATACGGTGAACAGAGCATAAAACCCACTGACTGACGGACAACCAACTCAGTACAACTATTAACAGGCTTGAAGATGATGCCATCGCATCGAAAGCGCTTGCCAGCGGTACACAACCATCAGCCAGTGACGACGGTCTCCACCGAGAGGTATGACAATAGTATCATTTATATTGGCGGTTCTAACCCTTTATTTGAATTACTATATATATAGATGTTTGTGTGTGCGTCTGTTCACGCCTAGCGGTCGCCATTTTTGTTTGATAATTACTCAACTTACTCAAAACTCGGTATACAATCGCTTTATTTAAAATGAAAGATCAAGTTCGTTAGTGGCTGTAATCGGCCGATTGGAAGGGGGAGTTTAAAGGAGGGACTTTTCAAAAATTCGTGTACTATACGTCGGTCCGAAAAATTGTATAGAACCAATATTATTGAAACTAAATGTACTTTAAACATTGTCTAATATATATATATTTATTCTCTATCTTAAATATTAACCGAGATATTTGCACCAAATATTGTATTCAAGAAACCTTTATTATACGAGATACATGCATATGTTCTGGTGCCCCCCTGTCTTAGACTACTAAAGTTTGATTGAGATAACTATTCTGATTGATTCTATTATAAATTACAGTACTAGATATAGTAAATAGTTCCCAATAAAATTAATATGCTATATTCTGATATATTTCAGTAATTGTGTTTCTTTTCGGTGTGATGCTGGCAGACCTGATTTTTTACATATTGTTTTTCTTTCCGTTGAGCGGACCGTTGTTTGTTTACATTTGAGACGGTTCCCGCCGGCAGGGGAAAGATTTCTTATTACCGTTTGTATTAATTCACTTTATATTCGCGGGGGTTTTGTTTTAGCAGTATGTAGGTTTATCTATCGCTAAACTTCACGGGGAAAATCTGCTTAGTTTACGCCGCCCCTGCGTGTCGGACGATTATTCTTAAACCTAGAGTGATGATTATGGTGCGGGTCTTACTAATGGCGTCTGTATGCACCCTCATAAGCAACCCTCGATAATATATATCGCAGCTGGAGTATAGAAGGAGGGGCAATCAATAGGAGCAACCCCATCCCCGCCATTCTTCAACAATGACGTCACTAATGCAGGGGTATATCGTGACACAGGGGCACTGCCTTAGATCCAAACACCCGATACCTCTTTGTATCTCGGCTTATAATCTTCTCGAAACGTTCTCTTAGCACACATAAGGAGGAAATATTTGGAAAATCGATGAAAACCTGCTGCTTCGAGGTAGTGAGTATGTTTACAAGTAGCACTTCTGGCTCAGTGATTAAGTAGTGTCAAATTCCCAGGAACACGAGGAGTGAAATTTTATTAATTATAAAACTAACTACAAGTGTTTCTGTTATATCAAATATTTCTATGGGCAGAACCCAGACTACTTCTTCCAAAGGGCTCTTGTTAGCCATGTGAGTTAAAGCGTTGGCGTTGGAATAACACAGAGTGGCGAGTGTGATTCCAATATGCATTTATTTATGAACGAACGTGCCGAACTCATTAAATAAAATGCTTAGTCCCACCCTATCTAGAAAAGAGTTGTAACCTGTTGATAACCCGTCCCAATTATTTATGGTACCAAAAAGTGTACGTTAATAAATAATAATAAGAATAAAAAAAAGTCCGCCACGCAGGGGCTGCGTAAACTAAGCAGATTTCCCACGTGAAGTTTTACAATAGAGAAATCTGCCTAATAACAACTTTAGTAGTAAGTAACCTCTAAACATATTCACGAAGGGCTAATAGTTACAGAAACGGCCGCCAGAGCTCTCGGCGGAAAGGCCGAACATAGCCGACCACACGCAGAATACAAATGCAAATATCTCGGTTAATATTCAAGATACAGAATAAATGTATATAACAATATTTATAGTAAATTGAATTTGATATAAGATTCATTCTATACACTTTTTCGATCCGACGCATAATAACGGAGATATTTCGACTTTTCGAAAATCCTCCCCCCTAAACCCCCCCTCCCACTGGTCCGATTTCAGTCATTAACGAACTTGATCTTTCTTTTTACATAAAACGATTAAATTCAGAGTTTGGTAACGATCAAACAAAAATTGCGACCGCTAGAGCGGTAACAGACAAATATATATATATATATATATATATATATATATATATATATATATATATATACAGTTTTGAACGGACCTCATTTTCGTCATCTACTAGGTAGGATCGATGGACATTTGAAGAAAATTACGTCATGAGTACAACCTCAATAGCTGATTTCCCTTAAGGTAAATCTGCTAATATGTAGGGCTCAAAAGTTAGGCGTGATAGTAAAAGCGTTGGCCTTAATCTCACATGTTAAACCTAGAGTGGCGAGTAAATAGGAATTTATTTAGTGAAGAACTCACTAAATAAAATACATAGTTCTACTCTGTCTAGTAAAAGAGAGGTAAACTGTAGATAACCAGTCCCAATTACCCATAGCAGCACAATGTAAACATTAACAAATAAATAAAAATATAATGCTACTGTGTATAGTTATCCTCTAGTATATGTATGCAACCATTGATTAACATGCGGGCCAAACGTTAGTGTGTAAATACGTTCGTGGGCGGCTTTTAAAAGTAGTGCGTTTTAAAATAGTGTTCATAATTTTTAACCATAGATATCAAACATGAAATTGTTCTACAATGTAATTATAATACACAATTTATTAAAATAACAAAATGAATTGGAAAACATAGGTACAACATTATAATTAAATCGTAAAATTTGGAATTATTAAAACAACGAAAGGGAAATAGCGACACCGAAATCAATGAGACACTTGAGCTTGAATTTGGGAAACTAATCCAACGATGTTTAGATTAATTACACTAATACATAGACGTAAAGAATTTTCCAAATTATCTTCAGTCAGCCTTGTTCGATGTTTTGATTTATTAACTTTCATCATTGAAAAGGACTGTTCGCATTTATAAGTACTGCCAAACACACAAATTTCTCCTCATCTTCCTCATTTGGAGTAAGTTGTGTAATAGTTTTGTTTAATTGGGTTTTCATAATGCCTCGCGGGGCGGATTCGGCCCGCGGACCGTAGGTTGCCTAAATATGCTCCAGTAGAACTGTAATGTATCAGTTGTATTTCATTGAATATATCAATTATTTTTAAACATTTAAATATGTTCCTTATGTGAGAGCTTTTATCATGTAATAATTCTTATGGGTCAGTGAGGTATGTTAGCTGTTGGTCATCTGCAGTTCTTTAGTACGTGTTTGATTGTTAACATTGTATTACATGATCTGCAAGTCGGTGGTTCGGTCATGTTCAAGCAACAGACTATAACGAAATACATGGATGACATTTTATTACGTCTGAAAACTTATATATTCAAAATCAAAACATTACTCACTTTCTCAGATATAATAACATACGTGTCATCCAAACAAGTTCTATAATCAACCAGTTGGAAATGTTTATTAGGCATGCGTACTATGTTAGGAATGATAACGTCTCATAAAATGAATGAGGTATCATTTGTATTATGTATATCAGCCGTCATGTTGCTCATATCAGCGGCCAAATCTGAGAAAAGATTTTACAGAACATGAAACATTCAGCATATCTGCCGAGCCCAATTAAGATGTACAAGAGGAAAGAAATTAATAACAACGATGGGGAAATTTTGATAGAACGAATTAACATAATATAATTGTAGATTAGACACGCTGTGCGAATGGCTCCCTCTTTTTATTATTTTGAATTGTATATTGTTGGTCTTGAATTGCATTTCAGAAGTTTTCCTTTGGGGAAAACAGACAGTGAGGCCGTACTGCTAAAGCGATTTTTCAAAAGTTTCAGCCTTCAGTAAACCCCCACTCCTACTCATATCATATTAACAATAAGCTGTTATATCATGAACAGCTTTATCCTAAGCTTAAATAGTTAATATTGCTTTCACTGAACATGTATCGTGTTTGATAAGTGCAAATATTTTCGGTGGGACTTCGTAATGTAAAATTTTATGTCCTAAACTACATGACTTTTCTTTGATCGATGTCACACTACTAACTTGATACATGATTTTGATTTATGTTAAACTAAAGATTATATTTGTTGGGGAAGCGAATTTAGAAGAGGGAATAATTGAAAATGCGAAATATCTCGGTCACTATGAGTCGGACCAAAATATTTTATATAACCAATGTTGTCGGATTCTCCACAACTATTGTTTATACATGGCTTCTCGGTCTCAAATATTAAGAGAGTTATTTAAAATTCCATGAAGAGTTTGGTGATCGCCAATTTAAGGTTGTGGGTCTAGGGTTCGGATCAAGAGGAACAATACTGGAAAAGATTGCAGAGTTTTTGAAGAAATTTGGGATTGAAAACTAAGTCTGTTGCTCCTACCTGAATCCATTATCTTGGATTCGTTAGTAATAATCAACCATCACATTTATATATAGTTTTAAATTATTATTATTATTTTTTCTTTTATATAAGTAGTTCTAAATATTGTTTATTTTTAATATATAAATACATATATATTTATTTTATATTCTTATTACATATTATATATTTTTGTTTGACTTAATTTTATCGTAAACTCATTACTTTTATTTTAACTCAACATTCATTTTTTTTAATGTCATGTGATTGATGATTTATCTGTGTAGTCAGTAACTCACCATCGGTAAGCAGCCACAAATAATTCTTTAATAACGTGTTTTTCTACTTCTTCTCTGCGTCGGGTCGAAAAAGTTTATATAACCAATTTTTTTGCATATATATTGTACTACAACTGCGGTTGTATACGTATATTCACTATCTTGATTATTAACCGAAATATTTGAATTAGTTAGCCTTCACTAAATCCCCACTCCTACACATGTCATATTAACAACAAGCCGTTATATCTTGAACCACTTTATTTGAAACTTAAATGCCAAAAAATGTTGAACTTTTACTTTGTGAGGTAAATGCGCATAGTTAGTGTGATGCCATTATCAATCCAATATATTCTTATTCGAAACTGTAAATATTCTTTATTCGAAAATATTTTTTGATCTATACCAAAATCGTCAATTGCAGAAATAAGACCAGGAACATGGGTTTTTATAGGGGAGAATTTCGAACACTCAAAATATATCTGTTATTATAAGTCGTATCAAAATAGGTTATAGAATCAATCTTGTTGAACTACAGATACTCTACAATTGTCTTTCTTTTAAATTTTTGGTTGCTTAAATATAAAGCGAGTCATTCGTACTTTCTTGTTTCAGCCGTCCCCCCACTTATACTCGTCGTATTTTACTTAGATATAGAAAATAAATCTGCAAAACTCTCGAGTGACAGATTTTTGTTAACCCCCACATCTACTTATCCCAATTTCACTTTAAGTCACTGAACATCTCAAATTCAACTAAAATTTTAATTCCTGCTTATACTGAGGGAGAAATAGAGATCAAATGGTCAGATGAGATCATCAGCGTATCAAATTCCAGTTTGTGGGGAATCTGCTTAGTTAACGCAGCACCGCGTGACGGTCTGTATTTCTACACTACCCTTACCACAGTTGGTAAGAAAAACGTAAAATCGTAAATAGCATGGCGTCCTTACCTATATGTGTCTGGCCAGGGATCTGCAGTCTTGACTTGCGGCCTGCTCCATGCTTGGGCACACTGGCTCTGATAACCTTCGCTGGAATAAGCAGGTGCAGTTCCAGCTCCAGCATAGTAACCCCCACTGCTCTGCTGGCCCATCCAACCAACTGCTGCCGCCTGGCCCGCTGCTGGAAAAACGAAAAAAAAAAAATTAAAAATTAAAAAAAAACAGCAAGTAACGGGAATCAGAATCAATTTTAATTAACGGTCAAATACCGCCAAACTTTTTTTAAAAAAATAAATAAGATGCCTATCACCATAGATGAGAGGCAGGTAATTACAGCAAATACATGCATAATGTAATAATAACTAAGTTTGTCTGAGGAGTATTTATTGAAGAGCCTTAATGAAAAATAAGTGGACCAGTTACTCTTCAGTAACAGCGATGACCCCTAGCAAATATTATATGATAACAAATATATACGTATAAGTTATATGAAATTATATATTATATACAAAACTGATGTGGAGACCGCACGACTTTCAATTAAATAAATATACAAAATGTTTGATTGACCTACATTTTTTCTTCACTAAACAAAAAGACTCTAGTCCACTTACGCTTCAAACGTCGTTTTGGGTTTTCTGGAATATAGGTAAATGAGAGTGATTCAACTAAAGGATTAGGATGTGCGGGAAGGAGAGAGTGGAATTTCTGATATCGGGATTTGGCGAGGGTATGGACAAAAGGAATGTTGAGGTCGTTATGGCGAGTTAAATTGAATACGTAAACTGGGGAATCTGTTTTGCGAAGTATTCTGGATTGGGTGTTTGGATTTTGTTGGAATTTGATACCCTAAAGTTCAAGTCCGTATTGGTCTGAGTACTGTTGTGTAAATCAATTGTGAAGAGTTCCGATTAACTTAGATGTACCTGTACTAGATGTGTCTGTACCTTACACGTACGTACTAGATGCGTAACAGCTACTTATTAGCAAAAAATAAACTTGCACTGAGGAACACCTTTTGAAGAACTTCAACGATTCTTACTTTTCGCGATTCGACAGCGGATCTTTTTTTGAATAGGTGAAACAGTTACTTATGCGTAACTGCAGAGATCCATAGGAAATATGATGCTATAAAAAAATATTCGTATTATTTATGGAAAATAATATATTATATACAAATTTAAAAATTTGATTTGGGCACCACATGATTTTCTTGTGGTCCTATTAAATTAAATTAACAACATATTTGGTTGTACTTCATTTGAAATTATTTCATCTAAAACTGAAATACGGTATCTTAGTTCCTAAACATTGGATCGAAAAATGCCGTAGAACATAATTTATTGATATTTTCATGACAACAAAAAAAAAAAAAAAGAAAGAAGAAAAAGAAAGCGCTGTACAAAATTTTTTTTAAAATAATATGTACAGAGAAATTTGCATTTATTTCATTTTCTCCTTCCTCTGAACCCTTTCCAACTATTCCAATCATGAATTCTCATTGTCTGAAGCTAGACGTTATTGAGTTATGCGAGATACAGACATCAATATAATCATATGGGTGAAAATGGATAATTTTTTTGAAATCAGAAACTCGAATATTTTCGGGATTGCAATACTTAGAAAAATGTTATAGAATTAATCTTGTTAAACTATTGATGTTCTAAATGCCTGGATTTTCCTATAGGCCAACTAGGCTTCAGCCTAGGAACTCAAGTTCATGAAGGTCCTACATTCAAATTGTTAGCAAAATTAAAATTGCAATATTTTAGAAACAGTGAACACCAAATTTAACATATTGACACCTGTTGCAATAATGATAAATTTTATTATAACTCATGTAATTTACAAACTTAAAAATGGGATGCCATTGTGCTGTACAACTGTTGTTGTTTATATTTCGTAATAGCTCAAATATTCAGTGAATGATTTGTACATTCTTCTTTTCACTCTTCAGTAAACCCCCAATTGTACTGTTTTTATTTAGAAGTAGAGAATATATGGTAAAATAAAATCAGTTCGTGGCATATCACCACGGGGGAAATCTGCTCAGTTTGCGAAGCCCCTGCGTGAGGTTTTTTATTTTTTATTGCCAATAAGAAATATGTGACTGCACAACAGGATGATTCTAATAGCCCCATTGTTTCATGTCCGCCCACCAAAAAGCCATCCATAAATTCTGCCATCCATACTTGCTGAGGCAGGAAGCGCTAAACCACTAGCACTGCATTAGCTCGGGAAGGAATAAAAAAAAAAATACACAGAAAACATTTTGATGGGATTAAGCATCGCCATTGTGGTAGCTCACCCTCCGCAGGGCTGTATATGCATAAGGGATATTTATAGGGGTTGGAGTCCCTTTATTAACTGCAAGTGATTCATACGAAGGGCTTACATTTGGCCTCTAGTTGCATATCGGGACATTTTTTTCCCTCCCGACCCCTTCCAGAAGTAGCGCGATGCATCAACAGCCATGTTTCCGGGCCGTTATCTTGAATAACAGCGACCATAATGGAACCTCTCTTATACATAGTATAATGAGTCGTTATGAGAACGCGTTTTAACTCATAACGATCTTTTTTTTAAAAAAAATGGCTATATAACTGAACTTTGTGTATTATTTTCCTGCTTTCTTTTAGAACTTCACAGTATTTCAAAAGATACCGCCGTCTATAACCATTTGATTACGTTTAGGAAACGCCTAAGAGGTGTTTAAAGGAAAGCCTGCTGGATCGTCTGATTACAGCGGCTTTAATAAGAGAGATATATACACAATGATACATATCATTGAAAAAGATATTTTGAATTTTGTTAAATCACTCCTCTAAACACACCGCCGACTAGTTCCTGTTCGGCCTTAACGAGCTTGATCTTGAGTTATTCATTATCATCATCATAATCTCTGCCTTGCAGTTGTAACCATTGTGTTCTTTCGGAAGCTACTCTTCTCATATTTCTATACTCAGCCAAATCCATAAGATACCTCCTCCCTGTTCCCCTATGCCCAAGGACCTTAACTTCAAATATACTTGTGAAGAAGTCGTTGTGCCCAAAAAGATGCAATGTCCTTTTATCCATGGCTTTGATAAGACTTTTCCTCTCTTTTACCTCATTTGGAACTTCCATACTGAATTTTTTTTGAGTTCAACTTGTTCTAGTGATCCTATGCCAGACCCACATTTACAGTCTATTACGTTCCCCATTTGTGGAGAGTCCAACTTTCATTCGCCTAAAGCAGGTCACTCCATAAGAAATACTTAGCAAACTTTTTTTTGGTATCCATGCGTATATGCTTATTTGTTACAGTACTCCATTTGCTTTGGAAGGCTTGTTTAGCAAGTCCTATTCTTCTATAGACTTTAGCTCAAATACCATTGTCTTTAGTAATGATGCACACAACGTATCAAAACTCCTCCACTTTTCCAAGTTTAATGTTCCTAATTTTAATATGCATATTTCCTTGGCTTTCTTTCATCTCTACAACCTAAACTTTAGTTGTAAGTACATTTATCTTGACTTTAAACTGATCTAGGACATCCTTTAGGACTTACAGCATTCTATTCATCTCCACTTCGGACTTTGCCTCCAATGCAATGTCTGATGCAATGAATTCTTAACTAACCCTTTGCCTTTCCAATCTATACCAATTTTACGCATGCAGTCAACAATCAGTTTCAAGTTAACGATATTAAAAACGTTTAAATACTGAATTTGCCAACGATCAAACAAATGTTCATATATATATACAGTTTTGAACGGACCGTACTTTTGTCATTTTCTGAATAGATCGATGGAATTTTTCCAATAATAGCTTCATGTGCACAACCTCAATAGCACATTCCCTTTAAAGGAATTCCGCTAATAGTTTAGAGAGATTAGAGAGAGAGAGAGAGAGAGGGGGGGGGAGAGAGAGAGAGGAGGGGGTCGAGGTGGGGAGAGAGATAGGAAGAGCTATAGAGAAAATGTGACCCCCGGAGTCTAATAACAGAGATTGGTGTGGCTAATTCTAAGCCGGCTAGGTTTATTACAGAGCTGGCTAACCTGCGGGGGCGTGGACTGTCTCCCTCTCCCTCTGTCCCGTGTCTCGCCCTCTCCTGTCCTCCTATCTACCAAGGTCTCTCTCTAATCAGCTGTTCTTATCACCATAAAATGTCTTATCAGCTGACCTTATTACTATAAAAAGTATAATCAATACCCCTTCTTTGACTAAATGCCTCATATTTAAGAATTAGCAACGAACCAAAGATTTGCGGCGTTCATTCGGGGAATGGGTATGCTCGTATATGTTCATCAATATCTTAAGCCATTCCTAATGTGGTCGATATCGGTTTCCAAGGAGTGAAGAAAAACTGATTTTCGGGGGATCAACAAGGTCTAAAAATTCACCTCTATTAATTAAAACAAGTTCTTATTTTATCTTAGTATAAGTTGTGCTACGTGTACCAGCTTGTAATAACTAACATTATAGTAAGAAGTTTCGTTGCTGTACTTTTAATAAACTCAACCAGTAGAGTATGGCTTTTCCATTATCATATCTAGTAGAAAAAGTCTGTTTACGCAAGGGTTGCGTAAACTAAGCAGATTTCCCACGTGAAGTTTTACAATAGAGAAATCTACCTAATAACAACTGTAGTAAAAGAAACCTCTAAACCTATTCACGAGGGACGAATAGTTACAGAAACGGCCGCCAGAGCTCTCGGCGGAAAGGCCGAACATAGCCGACTCCTGCCAACAACACGCAGTATACAAATGCAAATATCTCTCTGCAAGATACAGAATAAATGTATAGATCGATATAGCAGATTTCCCTTAAGTGAAATCAGCTATTAAGGTCGGACTCATGACGCGAGTTTCGACAAATTTCTTCAAATGTTCATCGATCCTACCCAGGAGATGACGAAAATGAGGTCCGTTCAAAATTTTATATATATATATATATATATATATATATATATATATATATATATATAGAGAGAGAGAGAGAGAGAGAGAGATACAGTTTTGAACGGACCTCATTTTCGTCATCTACTAGGTAGGATCGATGGACATTTGAAGAAAAATTTCGAAAATTCCGTCATGAGTACAACCTCAATAGCTGATTTGAATCTGCAAAAAGGCTTCTTTATGGTTACAAATATTTTGGCAAAATAAAGAAGATATCAGGCTGCAACTCACCTATATGCGCCAGATGTTGCTAGAATGGTAGAAAGTCACAAGGTTCATCTATCATACTTAATTTTTTTTTTTATGTCTTTACTTGGCAAGAGTCACGAATTTTTCAAAAAATAATTACATATATAAGACTCATGAGAAAACGGACTTGTTATGTGAAAGTATGCACAAAAGGAGAGCACTACAAAAAGGTTCCTGATGCTTCAGAGGTAAGATGATTTGTCACAGGGGATGAGGGAGGTCGAGGAAGCATTTATTACAATCTATCAGACTCCACATTAATAGTAATATTAAAAATATAATAAGTTCTTATTCGTGTATGATTAGAGAACCGGTTGAAAATAAAATGGTGGCACGTTCAATACCTGACGACCTGTTTTATAGCAGTGGCTAAGCCAGGGAACCTGCGCAAGTAAACTGTTCGTTCTTAATTTCGCGCCTTTATGAAGTTTTATTAGCATATTTCCCTTAAGGGTAATCAGCTATTAAGGTCATACTCATGGCTCGATTTCCGAAATTTTTCTTCAAATGTCCATCGATCTTACCCAGGAGATGACGAAAATGAGGTCCGTTCAAAACTGTATATATATTTGTCAGTTACCACTCTAGCGGTCACAATTTTTGACTCATCGTTACCAAACGTGATATATAATCGTTTTATACAAAAAGAAAGATTAAGTTTGTTAACGGCGGAAATCGGACCAGTGGGAGGGGGGTTTAGATGGGGAGAATTCCGAAAATTCTTAATATCTCCGTTATTATGCGTCGGATCGAGAAATTGTATAGAACCAATATTATTGCAAATGTAATGTTATATAAATGTTGTTATGTACATTTTTTCACTATCTATATAATTAACTGAGATATTTGCATTTTTTAGTTTCCTCAGTAAAGCCCCACTCCTACTCATCTCATATTAACAATATTCTATTATGTTATGAAGCACTTTATTTGAAGCCTAAATACCAAGTATTGTTCTCATTGAACTTTTAAGTTTTGAGATAGATGCAAATACGTGGGGAACTTTGGAAATCTGCTTAGTTTAATGCAGCCCTTGCGTAACGGACTTTTTCAAAATTTGGCATTCCTTCCATTTGGGAGTTTAGAACCTTAGAATCGATGTTTTGGTTCGCCACACAATATGCACAAGACGTCGACTTCAGAAGATGCCAGCATAAACATAGACCAGAATAGTCTTCGTGGGTCGTTAACGCTACTTTAACTTCTTCTGAATATTCAAATTCTCCTGCGAATTCCTGCTCAAATGCCATTAGGTTTCCGCGCTATGGATTGAGCCATTACCGCTTCCTTCCTTTTGATTTGGTTCGTGAGTAACCTTCTTTCTTTTGCTTACTCTTGCTCCTTCGCTCAATTGCTGTCGGCTTTATTATGTTAGCAGGTCGAGTAAAAAGGACAAACTTCCACCACGAAAATTTATTAAAGCGACAGAGGGTTATCGTCGGAGCGCATCATCCTAAATGCCGAATTCGCTCACTCGGGATTAACTTTTTATTTTTGGTAGTACTTTTGGACTTTCATTCTCGTTCATTTTAAAAATTGCATTGTCTTCACATCATTCATCTTCATAGTCCACATCATTCTACTTGGATTCCTAGCGGTACTCCGAGTTCCTCCTTGGGAATTATATCCCAATTATATTTGTGGGGGAAAGGGTGTTTGGCGTCGAGCCTGTCATCGAGAGCTGGGGAAGAAGGACCAGTTATTAATAGACAGAGAGAATTAGTGATTGAAAGGGAGACGTTGAGTGAAGGAAAAAGAAAGATAAAAAGATGAAGGAGAGAGAAAGAGAGAGATTGAGAGGGAGAGAGAGAGGCTAATAGCTGAGCGGGCTGGGTGTATTAGAATGCAAATAAAAGAGGGTTAAATTGCTGGGGCCTCCCCCCTCACATCTCACCTACAATCCAGAGAGGGATAGCTCGCGCTCCACTCACCAACAATCAATGTTACTATATATATATATATATATATATATATATATATATATATATATATATATAGAGAGAGAGAGAGAGAGAGAGAGAGAGAGAGAGCGAGAGAGAGAGAGAGAGAGGTAGAGAGAGAGCGGGAGAGCGAGAGAGAAGAGAGAGAGGAGGAGAGAGAGAGAGAGAGGAGGAGAGAGGGAGGGAGAGAGAGGGAGAGAGAGAGAGAGAGAGAGAGAGAGAGAGAGAGAGAGAGAGAGAGAGAGAGAGAGAGAGAGAGAGAGAGAGAGAGAGAGAGAGAGAGAGAGAGAGAGAGAGAGAGAGAGAGAGAGAGAGAGAGAGAGAGAGAGAGAGAGAGAGAGAGAGAGAGAGAGAGAGAGAGCCAGAGAGAGAGAGAGATTGAGAGACACACAAACACACACACACACACACAGAATTTGTTATATTTTCAACATGCTGACTTCCCTATGCTTCTAAATGGACAAAACCACACTTTTGGAAGGATTTTTGCATAAGGAAGTATGACCGTTGTTACGGTTTATTTTTATTTGCAATTACACGGGCATTTAAACTTCCCAACAAAGTGTGGCAGGACATGGCCCTCAATAATTTCCACACTAAAGTCAATTTGCTCGGGCCAATACCCATAATGGACGTCAGCAAACAAACAAAGTAATAATAACGCAATTTTCATAAATGACCATGGGCGTAGAAATAATATTTATTTTAAATTGAAAAGAAAGTAAAAATTATAAATAAGCAATAAACTCCAAACGGAAGATAATTCAAACATTTTTTTTAGTTAAGATACTCATTTTGGATAAACATTATAAACAGAGGTGAGAAATAGTCAACAGACCAAATCATCTGACCAAGAAATACATCTCATTACTCAAAACACGTTTTACAGACGATAGACACAATATAGAAAGTAGTGATTTTATGAAATAGACAATTTTGTGCTTTTGCGTTCTAATTATGCTATAAAATTTTGAATGTAAAGGTTAATAGCAGCGTAGTTTCTGAGATTTTCTATTCTATCTTTTTTTTTTTTCTTTTACTTTCTAAAGCTAATTTTGTTAAAATCTATCTTTATTATTATATAATCTTATAGATGTTAATTATTTATAGATGATACGCTTTTGTGAAATGTATCTTATATACCCCGAATGGCAAATACTGGAAATATAGCCCTTCTATGCATGGATAGAGCACAAAAAAATGGAAAAAATGAAGAGGTCATCGCATTTTACAACAATGGTTTGACTAAAGATTTAATTTGGTAAGACTACTTTATTTATTTGGTTTATGCCCCAACGATGGTGATTGGTAAGATCTCTGTTTAGGGGGTAGTCAGAATAATATATTTATTCCTTCATGTACACCTTGGCTGTACTTTATTTATATATTGTGGAAAATATTCCTTAAATATCTGAGTGTTTCTCATATCCGTACTTTGTCTAAATGAATATAATAAAAGTTATCCCTTTTAAATCTTTTTAAGTATGCTGTAGACCTATTGTATTTTATTCTATATGTATTTGTAAATGTTTATATGTTTTAGATATGTTAGTATTTGTGGAATATATTGGCTGCTGTCAGTTAGTAGTTCTGTCATATCGTAGGGTATGTCAAGTTTATTCATTGGATGCAGTCTGTCAGTATGTGTTTTATTGTTAGGTGCTTGTTCCAGTTTGGTTAGACCAAACAAGGAAAGTATTTTATGAGTTTCCAATACCAGAAAAATATATAATTATCACACGGGTGAAAGGTTATCAAGAGAAGTAAGGACTACGACTTTACACACGTAGCTATGAAGGTTGGGGACGATTTTAATCAAGAAGATGCGTAGGTTATATCAGACATATAGTGAGTCATTTCGTTTTGATAATGGAAGATAGTTGTGTGTGTGTGTGTGTGTGTGTGTGCTTTCCAGATGGATGCTGGGGGTGGAGGAAGCGTGACGGAGAGTTTGATGTCTCTATTGTCCAGCTGTAAGATAACCCCATCAAAGATGGCTTATGTCCCTCGTGAGAAGGACCACACACCATCAGGGGCCTAAACAGCTACGGAGGTATCTTTCAACGTTTCCCTCTTTAATTTTTTTTGTGTGTGTGCCTGCGTGTCTATTAAGGCAGACCTTTCCTTTTTGATCCTTATCCTCGGAGGGTGTTGGGATCCCCGGAGCCGCGCCATTGAAGCCAGACCCCGGACTAACGGAGTTGACAGTTGACGCTGACTGTAGAAGAACGGCCATTTTGTGAAAGGGGGTGCAGCTGGCCCCAGGATTCGGAGAGAGAGGGGGGTTAGAAAGTTCACAGGAGGGGAACAACAATCTCTGATAGGCGCCATCTTATAGCTCAAATCTATTGTGTGACGCGGGCATCAGAGCGGAAGACTCATTGCACTGTGGAAATGTGTTCCCAGAGAATGGAGAAACTCCACTGCCACCAGGGGTCGCATTCTTCCCGCCAACTCTACCGCGGTTCCTACATTAGCGAACTTTTTTTCGCCAGCTAGATATCTACCAACGCATTAGCCAGATAGTGACACTACTTAAATTGCAGAAGAGAGCAATGAGGTTTATACTCAAGAGAAATTTCAGAAACTCCTGTCGACCAAAAAATAATGACCTTTCCCCTGAATATATATGCAACAAATAATATTGTTTGTAAAAAAAAAAAAAAACATGGACTTGTTTTGAACACATAATCATAAAACAAGATACAACACTCTGCTTCAAACCCCCTACCAGAAACAGAAATATTTCGAGAAAGGGGCATCATTTTCAGAAGTAAAACTCTTTAACGCTCTCCCCGAATGAGTTAAATCTATCAAAAAATAATCTTTGTTTAAAAATAAATAACTTCATGTCTCAATGATGTTCTACAAGATTAATACTATCAAAAATGTTTAATTATTAAATAAAAATACATAATATTTGTCATGAAAAACGTTTCAAAAATGAATTTATGGTCAGGCACAGATTCTTTTTTAAGATGGGATAAGTTTCTCATCGTTTATAAAGTTTTTCATTATTTTATAAATTTACAAGTCAATAAATTTAAAAAAAAATGTAATTTATATATTTAGAGTAATATTAAGATTGTTAGAGGAATTATTTTATTATATATTTTTATTTAAATTGATAAATTTTAACTACTGTATACTCATGGAATTTGAGTTAATTTCAGAACGAATGTATTATATAAATTCTATTCAATAAGATGTAAAAATAGTTGACGTATCCTATTATATTATGTTAACATTTAATGGAAATAAATAGATTTAATTTCATTTCAATTCATGGTTTTATTGAATTTACTGATAGTTGAACTATTTTTCCTTCTCTTTGTCGAAATGAAAAGTATGTAGATGTCGTTTTAATAAGGAAATTTCAGGTGTCTAGAGTGACATTCATCTACCTTTTGTAGAGTTTTTCATTGACCTTTTCAGGACATAATGCTGCTAAGCTAAATGCTTCATTGTTCATTAACATTCTGCCAATTGTTCTGGGATTATTCAAAATCTCTGGAAAATGCGTAAACATTTTAGGCGTCCAATTTTAAAAATTGGTTAATCAGCTATTGAAGATTGGGGAAATCAGCTATCGAAGTTTTATTCAAGACGCGATATTAAAATTAATTCTTGAAATATCTATTGATCGATGCAATGGATCCTCCTAAAATATATTTATATACAAATTGATATAAGCATTTTTATCTAGAGCCGTAACTATTGTTTGTTAATCGAAATACAAAATTGGATTGATTCGTGCTTTCTTAACATTTAGCAAATTCTTGTTTCAGTGGAAATACGAGAATTGTTGACAACAAAACCGTACTAAGTCACAAAAACGGTATTTAATTGGTCAAAAGGTGTCTAACAACTCTTTTCCCTTAACTTTTCAACCACATTTTGCTTCTGGCAATTTGATATTCGCTTTAATTAATGACGAATTGTTCTAAGTGTTGATGTTTGATTGATCGTTCAACAACTTTTCAAAACCCTGAATTTCATATTCTACGACACTTTCCGTCTTGAAACCAAACATTTTCGGATGCGATTGTTTTAAAAATCGAAGTTACTAGTTTAAATATTTAGTTATCTTATTTTGCCCGGGGGCACCTTCTTCAGCCTACATTGGTTGCTTATTTGATAACATGTTACAAGCGAATCATTCATCAAATAACCATAAAAGAGAAATAAGCACAAAGATTTAGATAAAAAATAAGCGCGAATGTGAAAGACAATTAAAAGAAAAATGCAGAAGCGAATTTATAACATTTTATTGATTGAAATTTAAAAACCTTTAGGCAGCCTTATTTTTAACTAAAATTTCACTCTGTTGGCCTTTGCAAAGAGATTCTTACAGAGGAAAATCACATCGACTTTATAGCCATTTTATTAAGCTATATAGTGTTTACGCTTAGTAGGATCATCTTAATTTATGGCACACATTTACATAAATTTACGCAGGATTCCATTTTCGCGTAGATGCAGAAATGGACATAATTACGTAAATATGTAAACTGATACGTCGCTCAATCTCCTCAGTTGCGAAATGCGATTATAATAAAAATTAATGAATAAGTTAGTTTAGGAAGTTATTTCGGCTCCGACAAAAAAATTGGGCATACTAGTCTCTATCAGTACTCCTGGACGACACCTGAGAAAAAGCCTTGAAACCCTGGTCAAGTCTCGGTGGGGACGATAAAAAAATCCAAAAAATAATGCAATCCTTAGTCATTTAACAATCCAAAGCTTTGACTTACCTTGTGCAGTGAAGTTTGCAGCAGCAGTGCCCGTAGGGTCCGGATGGTACTGTGCAGGATGGTGGTACGCCGACTGAAGGGACATGGAGTTGAAGGCTGACAGTTGCTGGCTGTTGAGCTGCTTGCGAAGTCGTGCTCTTCGGTTACTGAACCATACTTGAACTCTTGCTTCTGTCAGTTTTGTTCTGGACAAAAAAAAAACATCCTCTATTTACTCAGAAAGCCTTCAAAATTCAAGTACGTAATCTGGTATATTTGCTTGAAAATCAGGCTTTTTAGCCCTATAATACTAAAATTTTGACAATAAGACTGTCTTGACCCTATATATCTTGGTAGAACCTCAGACGTATTGTGAAAAGACTTGTAAACAAACACGGAGGAACATATACTATGGTTTTATTTTGGGGGTCAAGATTTTTATATTATAAGGAGCTCATCTTCTGAGTTCTACCATAAGACCCAATAATTCCAAGATTAGAGAAGGTACTGAAAGGAAAATTTGACTTCACAAGTGCTTCTGGGGAGATTCGGACTACAGAAGGTATTAGCTACAAATGTGTTGGAAGAAGACTCAGGATAAACCTGGTATTTTGAGAAGTCTACACCTATAGAAGGTATAAAGAGGAAGAAGCTAAGACTACTCCGGGTTTATCAGACAACCCACAAGATATTGTACGGAAACTAAGGCTACAAATTTATTGAAAGAAGACACCAGTATAAACGAGGTATTGTGAAAAGACTCCCAATTCAGAAGTTATTTTGAGAACCCAACTACAGAAGGTATAAGGAGAAAGCTAAGACTAGGTACTCCGACTTTACCAGACTACAGAAGGTATGGTAAGGATACCAAGTCTACAGATGTTTTGGATGAAGACTAAGAATGAATGAACGTGGAAATAATATTAAAAACATATTATTGGTTGCTTCTATTAAATTAAATTTGTCTCTAAAGCAGATTTGTGGATCTGCTATTTTATTTAGTAATAAGCGACCTGAGTTTAGTATTGTAGGGCTAACCTATTCCGAGGCAAATATATAAAATTACCCAATAAAAAAATAATTATTCTTGAAATTATTGAGTTGTACTATCAGAACCGGGTGTAATTGCTTCCCGAGGGAACTTACTTCTGAGCTAGTTCTTCCCTGGTGTATACATCGGGATACTGTGTTCTCTGGAAGGCCCTCTCCAGCTCTTCCAGCTGATCTCCAGTGAAGGTAGTTCTGGACCGCCGCTGTTTCCTTTTCAGCGGGATCCCGGGCTCCGACTCCGTGTCAGTATCTTCTCCAGAGCTCGCACCTGGAACAAAGGAATTTTTTAAATTATTTTTCGAAAACTAATGTCTGTTTATAGTATTATGGATTACCTATTGTCGAAAAGGGTTATCAACATGCTACCAACTTTCTAAGCAGAAAAAGTATTACTATGAAATACTTGTTAAGCTAATTCGTTGAATAAGAGATGAAGTTAATATCCTTATGATAATTTTTTTAGCAGATTTCCCCTAAGAGGTATTTTTCTTTTTATGTAAACCAAAGAAAAAGTTCGTTAACGCCTGAAATTAGACAGGGGGCTGGGGGTTTATAGGAAGGCGATATGGAAAATTCGAAAGATTTTCATTATGACACTTCGGATCAAAAATTGTATGGAGGGAATATTACTGAAAAATGAATTGCCTATGAATGTTCTTATGTACGTATTTTCTCTATCAAGCATTTTAAGTCAGTTTTCGGGTATTTAAAATGCGAGTTCATGCAAATTCGTTGTGTAATGAGTGTCTTAAATTATGATTTTAAGTTCTTAACTTGAAAATGTTTATATTATTTTTACCATACTCGATATTTAACAGTCAACACTAAAGGATCATATTTACATTTACTATTGACTGAAATCGGACACGGAATAGTAAGGGTTTAGAGGATGGGCTTCAAAAATTCTAAATATATCAGATATTATGAGTGGAATCGTAAAATGTTCTAGAACCAATCTTGTTAGACTATTGTTGAACTACAATTCTTGTTATATGCAATTTTTTGTACGTCAAGAATTAAACGAGCTCTTCTTTTTGTACACTCCTGTTTTCGGCCTTCACTTCCGTCTTCTACTCATCTGTTCTTTTTTATAATAGAAATGGGGAATATATGGTGTGATGAGATCACAAGTGTATTATACCAGTTCGTGGGAAATCTGCTTCGTTTCCGAACCCCTTTATGATCCCTTTTTTTTCTTCTTGGAAGGAAGAGGGTTCATAAGGCTTATTTACTATGACAACGAAAGATAACTGAATTTTGTTTGTGCTAGACACTTTGACATTCAACCGGCGTTATCCAAGTTAGGAAAAACTAAACGTTCTTTAGGGTCATCGCTTCTAAAGTTGTGACGCGAACTAATGGGCCGTTTGGGTTTAAAAATGGCGTTGAGCAACGCAAGTATCAAATATGAACCTCTTTGGAAAGATGACGTAGCTTATTGTTCTGTTAGCTCTTGGCGTGACGCATTGGGAAGCCTTGCCTTATCAATTACTGGGGAAATTTTTAAACAGCTCTTATCAATTACCGGGCCTCAGGAGATATTTCAAACTGACGTGGTGGCCCAACAATTATTATTCAAATTTCGAAAGGGAACGACCCGGGCTCATCCGTCAGACGTCCAGCGCCGCTCCCCGGTGATTTATCTAGTCAAACACGTTTCGCATCTTGAAGCGCCTTGTCAGTACCTGTTTAAGGACGGTGTGAAACAATCTCAATAATAGCCCGGTGACGTCGTGTGTGGGACGCTAGCGGTTCAGCGATCGGGGTGGCAGGGGGGAGAGAGAGACTTCGATGGTGGGGCTGGATAGGCGGTGATGACCCTCCGTTTAGATTCTTGAGCCCGATTAAAATGCGCATGCTCTTATTGTTGTTCCGGCGAACAATGAGCTCCGACATGAATAAATATATATACATAATCGAATGAGCAAATACATAAACGATGCGAACGCTTCCCATGTGAAGGAACCGAATAAGAAGTCCATCTAAGCAGGTTTGACATAACAATGATCTCATCTCGACAAATATTCTTTATTTCTTAAAAAAAAAAAAATCCAATGATCAGAAGGTGGGAAGGATGCTGAAGGCTCGTTTAATGTTTGCCATAAAGAAATGAGAAATTGATCGATAGCTTATCTAAAGTGATTCTGAGGCAATTTTCAATCTTTCTAGTCCTAGTTCTCCCGTTAGTGAATATGACTCAACAGTTAAATATTGACATATTGAGCATGGTATAAATCAAATGAAGATTTTTGTAACAAGGACATAGAAATCTAAATTTATGACATCATCAAACAACGTATTCCAACAAATAAATGTCCGTTGGAAAGAGTATTTGGTATTTAAACTTAGAATAAGACGTATTGTTAAAGTTTGATGGTTAAAAAGTTTACTGTATGCAGGAAATTACAAAATCTAAATATTTCGGCAAATATTCGGAAAGAGAAAAAATTAAGATAATGACATTCATGAAAAAATAAATTTGAAAGAATATTGGTTATTTTTTTGAATTTTCGTTCCTTTGTTAGGAACAGCCAAATCCACAGGGAATTGGATATTGCTCCTATTTCAGTACATCTTCAACAACTTGTAAGGAAGTATCATGGCAGCCTTCCGATGTCAAGTGGAGCCACTCATTATAATTTAGGTGCAATGACTGAAGGACGACTTACGTCCGAGGTTGTACCAAAATATCTTAATTTTGTAGCAAATATTATAATAACACGTTGTGTATAATACTTATGTATTGGTCCAAATAAATTTACTTCCTGCTTCTTGAATTTTCGATTTCCCCTCCCAACTAAATACTCCTCTCACTCCTCGGTCCTTTTTCAGTCTTTAACGAACTGCATCTTTAGTTCACATCAAGGCTTAGGAACTACATACAGTGATTGTAAATAGTGAAGTCCGGCATCTTATGGATTCCGATAAGATAGGTAAAAAACGTACACACGTTCTATAACACTTTTAGATCCGATTCATTGTAACGAAGATATTTTGGTTAGGTGTTGAGGGTGTATTAAAGATTTACAGCCTAACGCCTATTTATTTTCGGTCTACGAAGGAATGACACTCCAATGATTCTGCCTTTGATTTATATTTTATCCTTTGCTGTTCCTGATGGGTTAAGTTGAACTCTGTGGTTGGAGAAGGCAAAGAAAGGCTCTTGCTCGTTCACTCCAGGTGGGAATATTGGCCAACGTCTATCATTGGTCAGGTTGTGCAGGCTAAAGGCTAGTGAGGGATGTCCTTCCAACGTTTCCATGTTCTTCTGCTTCCTGCTTTCTTCGTCAGTTTACGTGGAACGCTCTTCTTTCCCTTGCTCGTCCAGTAGTAACCATTGATCAATGCTTATCAATAGTTAGCTTATTCCTGCTACTGGGAATGGTACTCCAACAGTTTTGATTTTGAGCGGAATTTCCTCCTTACACTAATGGCTGTCTTGGTCGCCTACGTTTGGACTCGTCGATCAGTAGGAAAACACGATTTCCTGTTCAGGACAAGAATCGCCAGGTGTAACCTATAGGTACTTGGATAATGTGATCAAGGTATTAGACTGGAGATCATTTGTGGTATTATATTAGTGATTGTTGCTAGATAGGGCGTGGATTGGACACCCACATCAATAGCCGACACACCCTGATGAATCTATCGTCAGGAAAGGAATAGAACGCTGCGCAACCCCAACTGCGCCCACGCCGACACCGACAGAACTCTCACACCCACAACAGTAACAAAATCGACGAAAAAAAAAAGGTATGTTTGTAATGCCGTCAGATTACAGTATTTATCAGGGCGCACTCTTTGATAATATTCATTATGGTGTAGTTTAGGTTAAAGGCATATATCCTCAGTTCTAATAGAAACACATGTTTCAGTTACAAGGCTGCGAAATTGGACTTTAATGAAACAGGTTCTGTAATGGTATTAGGAAAGAACGAAGGAATTTCATAATGATGAATGCTGTTCAAAACCAAGGGTTCCGCACTAGATTCTTCTGGGCTGCTGAACCTAAAAGATTTCTCATCAGCTGTACGACTCGAATGATTTCAACTCACCATATATTCTAAGTTCATCCCGAAGCAGATGCCTGTACACAGGAATGGAGAGACCTGCTGGAAATGTGACTCACTGTGTTATTCAGAGAGAAAATCGCATGGGTAGGAGAGAGGGGGGAGGGTTTCCTGAAGACTGAATACAAAAAAGTCCGACAAGCAGGAGCTGCGTAAACTAAGCGGATTTCCCGCGTGAAGTTTTACAACAGAGAAATCTGCTTACTAGTAACAGTAGTAGTAACTAGTCTCTAAACCAATTTCCCCAAGAGTCGAACAGTTACGAAAACGGCCGAACTAGCTTTCGGGGGATACTCGCGAATAGACCCGACATCAGCTGATCTCATCCCACCCGTTATCCGCACTTACTTAATAAAAATGAAAATATCTCAGATAGTAATCAAGATAGTAAAAACATGTACATAACAATATTTATAGTAAATTTAATTTACAATAAGATTGGTTCTATACAAGCTTTCGATCAGACATATATTAACAGAGATATTTCGAAATTCCCCCCTCTTAACCCCTCCCTCCCACTAGTCCGATTTCAGCGCCATTAACGAACTTGATCTTTCTTTTTCCATAAAACGAGTAACTATCGAGTTTGGTAACGATCAAACAAAAATTACGACCGCTAGAGCGTTAACACACACATTTATAAGCAATTAAATTTTCTATAAAATGGAATGGAAACATCTAGTTTAATTTCGAATTATAAATGAGTTGTATACAAACTTTACAGAAAATTGAATTGGCAATAAGATTGGTTATACACAAGTTACCATTAAGATTGTTGGAAAATCCACTAAAATCTGCTACTAAAATATTTTGATCTTTGTACCAATACCTAAATAAATGGCAGATTAGCCTTAAGGAAAATCGACTAAAATATTTTGATTGAAGACCAATATCTCTGAACCAATACTTAAATAAATGGCAGATTAGCCTTAAGGAAAATCGACTAAAATATTTTGATTGAAGACCAATATCTCCGAACCAATACTTAAATAAATGGCAGATTAGCCTTAAGGAAAATCGACTAAAATATTTTGATTGAAGACCAATATCTCCGAACCAATACTTAAATAAATGGCAGATTAGCCTTAAGGAAAATCGACTAAAATATTTTGATTGAAGACCAATATCTCCGAACCAATACTTAAATAAATGGCAGATTAGCCTTAAGGAAAATCGACTAAAATATTTTGACTGAAGACCAATTTCTCTGAACCAATACTTAATTTCTGTTGGAACAAAGTAAAATAATCCGTTTTTCTTAATAGCGTCTAATAGGTTACGGACACCAAATAGCAATTCATTTTTATGTGTTTTTTTATTTCGAGTAGAGACAGCAAAAAATAATAGTACGGTTTTAATAACAACTAAACCTATGATGGAGTTAGTACTACGAAGAAAGACATATTCCTTATAAGTGTTTCGAGCGCCGTAGGAATGACAATTGGACATTTTTTTTAAAGAAGAAGAGTTAATCTTTGAGGAAAGAGAAAGATTAGAAAAGAAATGAAATAGTAATGGGCCCGTAAGAGAGCCTTGAATTACGCCCAGGGAGAAGAAAAGTCGTTACGAGGTGCATTACGGAAGCTGGGGACAGGACCCACCGCAGCCTGGCTTATGGGAGACTTTTTATTACGGCAAATCATGTCTTGGGGCAAGGACTCGTTTTTTCCAAAAGTCTTTTGTCGTGTTCACAGAGGGCGCCATCCAATGAGGTGATCATGACAAAGTTTTAATTCCCTTTACAGGTCATCCTCTCTCTTCTCTTCTCTCTCTCTCTCTCTCTCTCTCTCTCTCTCTCTCTCTCTCTCTCTCTCTCTCTCTCTCTCTCTCTTCTCCACTCCCTCTCTCTGATATCTACTCCCTCTCTCTCACTCTCTCTTCTCTCTGACTCTCATTCTCTCCCTCTCTCACTCCAATACTTCACTCGGGGAGTCTCTCTTCCACTCTCTCATCCTCTCTCTCTCTCCTCTCTCTCTACGTCTCTCTCTCATCTCACTCTTCTCCTCCTCTCCTCTCACTCTCTTACCCACTCTCTCGTCGCCTCCTCCTCTCTCTACTCTCTCTCTCGCTCTCATCTCTCTTCCTCTCTCTCTCAAACACACACACACACACACACACACACACACACACACACACACACACACTCTCTCTCTCTTTTAGTATACTTCCCTTCAGGGAAATCAGCTATTGATGTCGTACTCATGGTGCAATTTTCGTAAAATGTCCTGAAATATCAATCAATCCTGCCTAGTACATGACGAAAATTATATAGGAAATCTGCTTAGTTTACTCAACCCCTGCGTGACGGACAATTTATCCTTCTTTTCCTCCGCTTTACCTTAAGGGTGCCCTTTGTACAAGCGGTTCTTTGCAATTTCTTTTTTTTTCAATTTTGAAACCGGAATTTTAGTAGGCCACAATATCTCGGCCCTTGCCACACAGGTAAGATTTCATGAGTAAGTTAAGCCTAAGTTCAATATATGTTTGGAGTGATGAGCAAATAATTTAGGTCGCTCGTAATTGGAATACCACTGCCTCTTCTCAGTGGGACTCCATTTAAATCTTATAATATACATAAAATTGAAATAACTTACTAGGACTCTTATTTACTTTCATATATATCATCTTCCTTATTATTCTTTCTTTTTTTAACACATCAACATAAAATGCTTAAAAGCTTGGAAAATGTCTTCTGTAGAGAGAGGCTGTTCAAGCAATGATTATTCTCCTGCTAATTTTCTTCTCTAGTTATAACAGATACGGCAACGAAAAGTATTTGTCCTATAATTTCCTCTTCGCCGGTTCCGCAATTCGGATCTTGTCTCTTGATACTGCTCAGGTATTTATTCAGATCGCCATGTCCCGAAAGAAGCTGAGTATTTTTGAAAGGAATGCTTAAGTCACTCTTCAATTGCAGTATTCACTCCATCACTCACTTCAGCAGGTAAAACAGCTTTTACATTGAGGCTTGCCATTTTTAATCCTAATTTTAAACCTTCGACCAATACACATTAAAATTAGCCCTTCCACACCCTCGACCTTTTCTTAACTCGCTGAGTTTTAGAGGAAGAAAGGATATTGTTACGAACTGTTATAAGTATTTTTTCGATTTAGTCCGACTTTAGCGAATATATTTCAGTTGCGAATCATATTAATGCCTAGGACCTGAAAACACCATGCCAAAATGGAAACCTCGCTGTCTTCAGATTATGGTATCTGTAAATAAACAAACCGAAAACATATTGACCTAGAACAATAGCAAAATTTTGATGGGGTGGGGGTGGAATCATTCCCACTGACTCTCCTCATAGAGATTCTAGTAGCCACTTGAAAACTTCACTGTAACAGCAGACACGGTATTAGGACCTCTAATACAAAAAGTCCCTCACGCAGGGGCTGCGTAAACTAAGCAGATTTCCCACGTGAAGTATTACAATAGAGAAATCTGCCTAGCAATAACAGTAGTAGTAACCTATTCTCACGAGGTCGAATAGTTAGTGAAACGGCCGCACTAGCGCTCAGCGGAAACTCCCGAACATAGCCGACGACACTCACAATACAAATGCAAATATCTCGGTTAATATTCAAGATGGTGAATAAATGTATATAACAATATTTATAGTAAATTTACTTTGCAATAAGATTGGTTCTATAACATTTTTCGATCCGACCCATGGTAACGGAGATATTTCGAATGTTTGAAAATTTACTTTTAGATCAAACAAACCCCCCCTTCCACTGGTCCGATTTCAGACATTAACGAACTTGATCTTTCTTTTTACATAAAACAATTAAATTCCGAGTTTCGTAACGATCAAACAAAAATTGGGACCGCTAGAGCGTTAACAGACAAATATATATATAAATATATCTATATATATATATATATCTATATATAGATATATATATATAATTTTGAACGGACCTCATTTTCGTCATCTCCTGGGTAGGATCGATGGACATTTGAAGAAATTTTTCGAAACTCGCGTCATGAGTACGACCTCAATAGCTGATTTCCCTTAAGGGAAATCTGCTAAAAGTCCGTCACGCAGGGGCAGCGTAAACTAAGCAGATTTCCCACGTGAAGTTTTACAATAGAGAAATTTCACGAGAGCCGAGCCAGTCAAGGAAACGGCCGAACTAGCTTTTGGCGGGAAAGTAACTCTCGTCCGTTAGGCGCCCAGATTTCATAAAAATGCAAATATCTCGGTTAATATTCAAGATAGAGAAAAAATGTATATAACAATATTTATAGTAAATTTAATTTGCAATAAGATTGATTCTGTACAATTTTTCGATCCGACGTATAGTAACGGAGATATTTCGAATTTTCGAAAATCCTACCCTCTAACCCCCCCCCTCCCACTGGTCCGATTTCAGTCGTTAACTAACTTGATCTTCCTTTTTACATAAAACGACTAAATATCGAGTTTGGTAACGATTAAACAAAAATTGCGACCGCCAGAGGGGTAACAGACAAATATATATACACACACACACACACACAGAGTTTTGAACGGACCTCATTTTCGTCATCTACTAGGTAGGATCGATGGACATTTGAAGAAAAATTTCGAAAACTCCGTCATGAGTACAACCTCAATAGCTGATTTCCCTTAAGGGAAATCTGCTAAAATCGGTAGGTCTCTGAATCGGTGGTGTCTGATGCAGTAGAGTCTACAATCACTACTCAGTTGTATCACGATGCTAATTGAGCAAAGAAGGCATATGGAAAACCAACAAACAACCAAAGAAACATGTGCTATTTCGAAACTCGCTATTGTTACATTTTGCAAGTTGTTATTGAACTGCCTAACGACGCTGGGTGGGTACTGGAGGATATGTGCAATTTAGTGAGGATCCACAATTATCGCTGGCTATGTCAGATCATTTTAGAAAATAGAATAATGGAATACTTTTTCCAGTGGGCGTATCTTAATCTGTTGGAATGCTAAACTCAAACGGAAGCCAGTCAGGCTATGTATTTAGTAGGATATATAGATTCTCGTGACTGGGAGAGGTCTTAAACGCTCTGTGCTGAAAAGATAATTGATAGAGATAGACAAATGTGAACAAGAAGAAGGAAAGAGAGCGAGAGGCGGGCATTAGAAGAGAGATGACAAAGTAGGTGCTAGGTAATTGAAAGGAGGCGACGGGGAAAAGGAGAGGGACCATTACCTCTTTTAATAAGCACTCTTATTGGTTTGACTGATAGTCTGGGGATCTCTCTCTCTCTCTCTCTCTCTCTCTCTCTCTCTCTCTCTCTCTCTCTCTCTCTCTCTCTCTCTCTCTCTCTCTCTCTCTCTCTCTCTCTCTCACACACACACACACACACACACACACACACACTCTCTCTCTCGAATAATTTGTTCAAACCTTCTTGAATACTAAATAGTAGATGACAAATATTTGGTCCGTTCAAAATTATCTTTCTGTCTGTTGTCGCTCTGGCGGTCGCAATTTTTCTCTTATCTTTACCAAACTTGACAAGTGCGTTTTTTGTAATATTAAAGATCGAGTTCGTTAACGGCTGAGGGGGGGGGGTATAGAGGAGGAAATTACGAAAATTCTGAATAACCCAGATCGAAAAATTGCATAGAACCTATGCTATTGAAAATTTAATTGTCCATCAATATTTATTCATCCGTTAATGCTAATGATCATGAATATTAACGGAGATATTTGCAATTTGCAGTTTCCAGTCTTCAGTAATCTCCCGTCCTACTCAATCAAATATCTACAACGAACTGCCATATCATGAACCACTTTAATGGAAGCTTAAATACCAAATATTTTTTTCATTGAACATTTTCTGTTTGAGGGATGGTGTGTGATTTGACTATTTAAGATTTTACCATCTTAACTCGAAAACGTTGACTCGTTCTTCACCATACTCGATATTGAACTGTTTCGTTCAACACTAAAGATAAGATTAGTTCATGACTGAAATCAGCCTTGGAATAGGGGAGGGGGGGCTGCTGGGAAATCCGCTTAGTTTACGCAGCCCCTGCCTCAAGGACTCCTCATCCTCCTCTCTTCCTCTCTCTCTCGCAATAATATATTTCCCACTGACTTTGTAATATGTCTAACTATATATCTCGCCAAGACCCATTCGCAGAGTAGCATATTCCTCCAGATATACATATATAAGTTTTTCCAGCCAAGCAAATTTGCAGTTTGTCGGCTTCGCCCGAGATGGGAATTATGATAAATACCCCAAGCTGGGGTGTATATTACTCCCCGCGTTGTAAATATTAGTCTAAAGGCGAGGCTTCCACCTCAGTATTTCAACGGGTGCATACATCACCAGCTGTATTGCAATTTAACTTGCAATATGCAGCCGCGATCTTCTCTGTTCGCTCCAGACTATCTAGAGCATGTATATATTACTTAGTTTAGGAATGAATAGTACTTTTGACTTGGACCGGAATATAGAATGTCTATAATTTTGCATCCTTTAATTCATACTTTTGTACACAATTCAAGCAGGCTCTATATTAGTTGCCTTCAGTTCAAACGACAGAGGTAAACCAAATTGTCAATATAAAACTGTCTAAATTTAATAGACGTTCAATAATCGTTATTGATGTTACTGCCAATATTTTAGTTAATTTTCCAACTAACTATAAGCCCTGGTGTTCCACAGGTCAAGTAGAAAACCAAAGGTCGACTCTAAATGACCCCAAAAAAAAACTAGAAATTCAAACTTAACTAAGTGTGCGCGCGCGCGCGTGTGCTTTTTTTGAGCAGAATGTTCATTACTCTTGAAACTCTGATCGTGACAGTTGTTTTTATCTGACTTTCCCAAAATCTTTTGAGCAAAGAACCTATTTTGACAATAACAAAGAAAACTACAAAGTAAGCGTAGTGAAAAATGTTTTTAACATAACTAAATAGATTTTTAAATTTATGACTGTATTGTCCAGATATCGGTTCTGCACTGTTACACACATACGGCTTCTTTTAGTTTGAATTAAAGTGGGAAGGTAGTTTAAAAGGTCGGCTCTTTGGCCAAGTGGTACTAAACTGTAGAATATTCATGAGAAGTGTCCCTTAGTGGAAAACTGCTAAAATAAACAAAAAGGTTTTGTTGCACTACATTTAAAATTATCTAGATTGGAAGTGATTTATCTACAGGATACCACACCCTATTCTATTTGCGACTAAGAATTTTATTTATGAGTTCATCGATATATAAATTCCTATTAAGCAAGTGAGAATCGAACTTACGCCCCTAGGTTTACCAAATGAGAGATATTAATTTCAACGCCATAACTCTCATGGCAAACCAACCCCCCCCCACCCCACCCCTACGTTTCAATTCAAAATGTTTATCAATTTATCTTTTTTTTAAAAAATGATTGATGTTGTTATTTAAAGATTCTGTAAATAGTGAATTTCAGTATGTGTGTATATATATATATATATATATATATATATATATATATATATAATTGAAACATTATTTTATATGTTTGGTTTTTAATTGTATTATTATTGATGGAATAATTACATCACATTTTTTAGAACTTATTTTGGCTTCTAGGAGGCTTACTAATAGTAACATGGAACGCTGGAAAATTACTTGCTTTTAATAGTATAATAGGACATATCTCATTGTTTGGTTTTTCTTAAATACATAATTAGGACATCATAATATAGTAAGGTAAGGCATTGTTGTAAGCGGTTTTTTATTTGATTGAACCAAGCTCTTTTTTCTAATTATATTTTTGAATTGTTTTTGTGCACCATTACTTATGGACGCTTTTTAAAGATTAAATTTCTTATCTTGTTGTTCATGGGATTGACGTGTCATTATTCTATCGCCCTCAAAATCGGCTAGAACAATGTGACTTTTGATTTTGAAGATACGGAATGTAAAAGAGGTTATAAATTTAAGAGCTGATCGATACTCCACACAGTAGCCTAGGAAATACAGTACAAACAATGTAAATTGAAAAGCTGGAAATTACGAGCCGGGAGGAGAAACCACAAGGCGGCAGGCCTAGAGCTCAAAGGTTGATGTACGAGAGTTTGATGGGTCGGGCTAAGTGGGCCGACCGCAGACCTCCGAAGAGAGAGAGACGGAGAGGGAATAAGGGAATGAGGAAGAGGGAAAGAGAGGAAGAGAGAAGAGAGAGAGTGAGAGAGAGATCCCCCTCTGCCGAATGCTATGAGACCACCCGAAGAGCTAGAACCCCCACCACTTCCTAATGATGAGTGATGCAGGTCTCAACCACGCCTCCTGTCACCACCGATATCACACCTCTCCCTATACACTAGGCTGTTATCTAACGCCCCTTCTAAGGGCCGTCCATGTACTGCTACAGCAAATTGTACACATTGATTGGACACATTTATATATAACATAATCTAAAGAAAAACCAGCCAGAATGGTGTCACAAGTAAAATAATGTATAAACTAAAACGTAAAATGACATTTATGGACGCCCAAACCATGGGTTCCCAAACTATTTTCGGCAAAAGACCTCATTTCCAAAGTTAACTGATATCTCAGACCCCCATAGCCAAATTACTTTAAGAATTCTACCTCTAGATACAAAATACCTAACAATTTAAAAACTCTGCAGTTGGTTAAGTGATTAAACTTATGGTTAAGTGAGCAAACTTCATGAAAATTGGACAAAATAAATAGACATAAGATTTAGTAAATATCGAGTGTAATTAATAATTATTAATACAATTTCCGTTAAAATACTTAGTACTTATCTACAATTTATTTATTCATTTATTTAGTAACTCTTCTACAATTTATTTGAATGATAAAATGTAATTATAAATTAGAGTTGGCCGAAAACAGGACGATGTCGCCGAGTAGCTGCATAAAGTGATCGTCCCCGGCCGTCGTCTGCCACACGAACTGCTCTTCAGACCATTTTAAAGAGTTTAATTCATCGCACTAACAATGCATAAAACGTACTATGGTAACAAATAGAAGTCGGCTACGAACGAACCAAGTATCTCTACGAATCCCTAGTGTTTTACAGCGTTGCCTAATATTACACTGCCAAAACGGTTTATCTTCCGCATTTCATGTCCTTTCTGAAACTGTTTTGTAACGGGCAACAACTCTTTTGATTGAAGAAAATGAACCACTTCTTCTTCAGCTCTGGGTAAATCCCAAATAAATAAACGATATCACTCATTTTCTGATAACAAAACAAACAGAATGACTAAATAACCTAATCAAGTATGAACAGCAATAGCGATAAGTGGTTTTCAGCAGTAAATATTTTATGTATAAATGATGAGACGTCTCCCGTTAACTATTTTGTGACTTATAAATTCTGGAAGAGTTATTTTAAATAATAAAGTCATTTTTTTTTTAATTCTCATTTAATAGTCGTCTTTAAATGTATGGCCTCCCGATAATCAATAACTACCAAATACTTAATTTGGTAATTATTTTTTTTTGCAAAAATAACATTAATATCGCAAAATCAAGATAAAAAAAGTATAACTTTTAATGTGATGGGTGAACCTGGCGATTTTCGATCAATTTCGCTAAATCTGGATCAATATTGGTGAGTTTCAGCCTAAATCTCCGCAAGTTTGGACTTGAACTAAGTTTGAAAGGAGTTAGAAAAAGTGAATATGTGGTGAGATGAGATCAATATTGTGTCCCAGTACGTGGGAAATCTGCTTAGTTTACGCAGCCCCTGCGTGAAGGACTTTCATCTATTCCATTTCCCGCCATTTTGCCTCCAATGATTCTTGGATTAATGTATATACTTTGTACGGTATAGAAAGTATTTTTAATTAGTGGACGTCCAAACTTTCATTCATGTCCACAACAACAACCAGGACGACCCCAACTCCAAGTCTCTTACTTTGAGTGTCATTCATCCGACCATCAATCAAATAGTCCGTCGATGAAGTTCAACAATCGTGTCCTTCCTACGCCCGCCGAGAGAGAGATAACAGAGTAAATAAGTCACTGTCATCGCGACGGACTGTTACACAAGAGGTGTCGCTCGCCCAGGCTCCAAGTCTTGTTGATATCAACAGTGAAGACGAGTTCGATTCTTGCCTGGGCAAAGGAAATTCTTTAGTGACGAAATTCATTAAATAACACCCTAAGTCCCACCCAGGCTAGAACAGGGTGGTAACCTATAGATAACCCGTCCCAATTAGCCTTAGTTGCAAAAAGTGGACGTTAAAAATAATAATAATGAACATAGTTGAGTGGTGAAATGTAGGTTTATGAAAAGCCCACCATACTTAAGGCTGCTTAAACGTCACGACACATTTTATTCTCTGTTTCTACATCAGTTAGAACCTAATGTAAACAAAACATGTGAATTGAACTCGCCACTCTAGATTTACCATGTGAGATTAAGGACACTTTAACCCATATGGCTGACCTTGAGACCCATTGACTTATATATACTGGAAACGGAGCCCGTGAACATATTAGGAAATAGAAAATATATGGTAAGAAGAGAGCAACAATGTGTCGTACTGCTGAGTGGGAAATCTGCTTAGTTTACTAAGCCTTTGCGTGACGGACGTTTTTATTTATTTTCATGCTTTTTTAATAGTCTTAAATTTATTAAAGCTTGGCATTCTGCATAAATTATGAAGAACTCCATCTTAAAGAGGGCAATATATAAGAAATTATTCTTTGACCAATCTTTATGACATAACGTATATTGTATACTTTTTATAGTATTCGTCTCGTGTACAAAAAATTAATTCAGACATGATAAAATTAAATTCATTTATTTTTAAATAAGGAATATTTTTTTATTCATTTAATACACTCGGGCAATGTGTTAAAGAGTTTTAAACTTGAAAATGGTACTCTTTCCTCCAAAGAACTATGTATTGATATTGTACTCACGGCGCGATTTTCGAAAAATGTCTTCAAATGTCCATCGAGCCTACCCAGGACATGACGAGAATGAGGTTCGTTCAAAACTATATGTATATATGTTCAACTCTAAAGATCATGTTTGTTATTGGTTGAAATCGGACCTGGGATACGGCGGTTTAGAGGGAAGTAATTAGAAAATTCAAAATATCTCGTTTATTATTGGTCGGATCGTAAAATTTGTAAGAACCAATCTTGTCGAACTATTGATTTTCTACAGTTGTTGTTCTATAAATTTCTTTCGTAACTCAAGTGTTAAGCGAGTTATTCGCACTTTCATGTTTTCTGCCTTGAATAACCCCCACGTATACTTATCAGGTTTTCACACATAAATAGAAAATATGTGGTAAAATGAGATCACAAGCGTTTTATACCAGTACATTGGAAATCTGGTTAGCTTTTACCAACTACTTGACTAAAAAGACACCCTGATTTGAATTCATAACAGTAATCATTTTGGTCAGACACGAAACTATGAAAGGTACTTTTGTACTTTGGTGAGACTCTGCCTGGAGTACCCCCCAAAAGAAGTGGCCAAATTAATTCACACCAGATGCAGCTCGAATTGCTCCTGAAAGGGCGGTTAGTCAAATGGACGGAGAGAAGTTAAGTGCCAAAAACTCGGCTCCTATTCAGCTGAGAGATATACATCAAAGCGGTGAGCTGGGTGTTGACGGGACCACCCTCCAGGTGGGAGAAGGGGATGCATGGAAGAATTAGTCGCGGGGACCAGGGAGGTCTTTGTCCCTCAGGCCCGGCCAAGGGGTGGGATACTATTGCCCCTATTTCACTCTCAATGGAAGGCCGGCGTTGGATCACCTGCGGGGATTAAGAGATTTCTTGATACGGAAGGCCTAACCTCATGAATAACAGATAATACACGTAGAGGCCTTCAGAACCGGATTCCCGCTCAAAAAGCCCCAATAAATCTCGCCTACAATCCTACACATGTTTCCTTATAACACGCATTCAGTATGAAAAGAAGATAATAAAGTACCAATTGAATGTTTACAGTACATTACAATTCTTATTGATAAACAGCATTGCGGAAAACCCAAACAAAAATGTCCGTCACGCAGAGGCTCAACTATGCAGAGTTTTCAAAGTGTTCGTCGGACACTTATCCGTTTTAAGCAACTAACAAATCTTTAGTGTGTGGCAGAAATGATTAAATATCGAGTACGGTATAATTGAAATAAACATTTTCGAGTTTGAATATAAAATTTTAATTGATGGTGACGTCTCACAACGAATTTAATATACCTCAAATAATAAAGAACTTTTGAAAATAATATTTGGTAAATAAGCTTAGAACAAAGTGTTTCGTGATATAACATTCTTACGTCAGTTAATATGACATGAGTAGAAGTGGGGGGGGGGGTGTATAATTAAATCTGAAAAGTAAAATACACACTTATCTAGGTTAATATCTATTCATGGTATTGTGAATACGTAAATGACATTTGCAGGTGATTTAATTTTCAATAAGTTTGTTCAAGCAAATTTTCTGTCCGACTTATAACTGCACAGATATTTCACATTTTCAAATCCCCCTTTCTGCGATTAAAGAACTTGAATTTTCTTTTTACATCAAACAACAAATAAAAAATTGCGACCCCTAGAGCTTTAACAGACCAATATATATATATATATATATATATATATATATATATATATATATATATATATAATTCTGAGTGGACCTCATTTTCCTCATCTCCTTTGTACGATCGATAGATATTTGAGGCAATTTTTCGACACGCGTCTTGAGTACAACTTCAATAGCTGATATTATATTCAAAGGAATTCTGCTAAAATGGGATTTCTTTTGCCATGAGCAGTATTTGGTATCTTTAAAGAGTCCAAAATATACGGGGGGAAATGTTATGGATTATCCACAAGCTTTAGCGAAAGTTATCTTAGACGACTTCAGGCGAATGTCATGTTTGACAGTTAATGATGTCACACTTGTCAAAATATAAAATATTTCTACAATAAAAGGAAACAATAGGAAACGTGACAGGCTTTGTTGTGACAAGGAAGATAAAGCATGGACTTGCTCTTCTATCAGTTCAAGAGCACGAGTAACGGCAGAAAGGAAAAGTGAAATTTATTTTCTCAAAAGCAATGGAGAAGAAATTTTCATCGTTTAGTTACTCCAGAATGTAATTATATTCGTGAAAACTTGTCTGCAGTTCCATTCGTCAGTGGTAATCAGCTGATAGAGAATAACTGATAATGTATTTTTAATGACCTAGTTCTTATCACTAAACAACTCTTGAAGAACTTTGTTCAAAAGTCAAGCGAAGATTTAATTTTATTGTTATTTGGTTCTTACAGTATTTCAAACTATAGTTTAGCGAACAAGAGTATCTAAGTAAACCTTTCGAAAGTCTATATATCTAAAAATGAATTACTATTTCACTTGGTCACGGAATCATGCGTCAGCGGATAAACCAGTTTCGCTAATTTTTTTTTGTTGTGTTTGTTATTGCCAAGAAAAGGTTCTTATGAAAGAAAAAATTATGAAATTTTCGCGGAACATTAGGAAATTTAAGAAAACTTAACGACCTTATTAACTTTTCCACCTTCTTAGTGCTTTTGACGGTATAAACTTTTCTAATATAACCTTATGGAGTTTGACGGAACTGTCAATAGTTTAAAAAAGTAGGTTAAAAATGTTTAACTGCCTATATGTTTAACTGTCAGTAGTTTGCCGTCACTACAGTGATTAACAGAATGCGCAGTGCAAATATAGTTTCAAATGGAGAATTATATTGAAATGAAATAATTAATTTATCATTTTTTAGTACACATTTCCCAGTGAATTGTACAGTGAGTTTTAGCAGATAAAGGTCGTACTCATGACGCGATTTTGGAAAAGTTTCCTGAAAGTCCATCGATCCTACCAGGGAGATGACAGAAATGAGGTCCGTTCAAAACTATATATATGCCTAACGCTCTACTGGTCGCAATTTTTATTTGATCGTTACCAAACTCGATATTTAAACGTTTATGTAAAACTAAAGATCAAGTTCGTCAATGGCTGAATTCCGACCAGCGGGAGGGAGAGTTTAGAGGGTGAACTTCGAAAATTCTTAATATCTCCGTCATTATGCTTCGGGTCGAGCAATTGTATAGAACCAATCTTTTTGCAAATGTAATGTTCTATAAATGTTGTTATGTACTTTTTTTCACTTTCTTGATTACTAACCGAGGCATTTAGATTTCTGTTTTCAGTGATCCCCCACTCCTGCTCATGGCATATTAAAAATAAGCTGTTCTATTATGAAGCACATTATTTGAAGCCTAAATACCAAATATTGTTCTCATTGAACTTTTACGTTTTAAGATAAATAAATGCAAATACATGACGCACGTGGGAAATCTGCTTAGTTAAAGGAGCCCCAGCGTGACGGACTATTTAAAAATATAAAAGTTCGTCACACAGGGGCTGTGTAAACTAAGCAGATTTCCCACGTGAAGTTTTACTCTCATCCGTTATCCGCCCCGATTTCATAAAAGTGCAAATATCTCGGTTAATATTCAAGATAGATAATAAATGTATATAACAATAGTTATAGTAGATTTAATTTGTAATAAGATTGATTCTATACATTTTTTCGATCCGACGTATAGTAACGGAAGTATTTCGAATTTTAGAAAATCCTCCCCTCTAAACTCCCCCTCCCAATAGTCCGATTTCAGCCATTAACGAACTTGATCTTTTTTTTTACATAAAACGACTAAATATCGAGTTTGGTGAAGATTGAACAAAAATTGCGACCGCTAGAGCGTTAACAGACAAATATATATATATATATATATATATATATATATATATATATATATATATATATATATATATATATATATACAGTTTTGAACGGACCTCATTTTCGTTATCTACTAGGTAGGATCGATGGACATTTGAAGAAAAATTTCGAAAATTCCGTCATGAGTACAACCTCAATAGCTGATTTCCCTTAAGGGAAATCTGCTAATAGTACCTATTTATATTTACTGAAGTTGTTAGCCGTCCATAGGAGTAAACAGCTGACTAGATTATATGAACATCTTAACACCCATTGGTCAGGTCACATAACCTTCTAAACAGCTGATTAAATCTATAAAAGGTTCTAATACAGCTGGTTAGGGCATTCAGACTGTTAAACAGCTGATTACTCAACATAAACAGCTCCAGCTGATTAGTGTGTATAATTGGCGGCTAATAGGGCAGCCATGTCTATCTAATCTAGCCTATGAATGGTCTCACAGCCTTCTTAATTACTTCCCGACAGCGATATAAGCCCTCTTAGATGGACTGATGGGCGTCACGCAGGAGTTGTGTAAGTTCAGCGAATTTCCTAACAGAGTCATATCTCAAATCTAAATTCATTATTATTAGTATTTATTACTAGCTGTGTCGTTGACGGGATGAAATAGAAATTGTTTCCTATGTAAATATAAAGGTTGAATTAATTTAATAAGAAACTTAAAAAGAAATCATCCCGTTATTTTTTATTACTTAACAGAAATGGTTTGTAACAAGTAGAATAACTGCAGAGCCATTCAGTTTCAATACCCCTGAAGTAAAATATGGTAATTGGACGAATTGAATTCATAATGTTTTCCCGTCGAAATTTGACTAACTAAGCTCTAACTAATCTTTCTGTTTTCGTGAAATTGCCGTGATATTGTTTACGCGCGAGGCAAGGAATATCTATTGGACGAATATTGATGAACTTATTATTGTTCATGTCATAAAAATTTAGTTTTCCTTAAAAAAATAACGAATACATCAGCTTAGCATTTAACTTGATCTCATATCCAGTGTGAGATGAATTCGAAGTACTTAACTGGCTGTTACCCGTTGTAGCGGGGTGAAATAAAAATGGTTTCCCGTGGAAGTTTATAAAGTTTGTTCCAGTTAAGCCCGCATTCCTGGGAATAGAAAAACGCCATAATATAGCCTATAGTGACACAATGCTTTCCCTAAATAAATACTAACCTTTCGAAATTACTATACGACAACAGTCCATAGATTGACACATTAATGTACCATCTGTTACAGACATATATGTACAATAAAATTCAAATGCACACTAAAAGATTATATTGAATATCTGGCTTTCTGGTTTTATTGCTGCACTGGAGAAAAGCTAACGGCGTTCTTGCTGTGACTATATATATTTTATCTTATGTTTAAGATTAGGTGGTTTTAAAAAATTATTTTATTTTAAAAAAGTAACAACCTCAAAATTTATAAATATAAATAACGAATTAGGACTAAAATTAATATTCTAAGGACATTTTGTCGTGTAACCCCCTCCCTCCTAGTAGAAATTTCGGATTTTCATATAGCCTATTTCATATTGCGATAGTTGACTTACAAATATAAACTTTTACAGAATTCCTCCTAGTTGTTTTTGAGTGATTGAGGAACAAACGGGCGAATGGGCAGATACAATTTCCAATTTTGATGGCATTGTTCTTAGAATGTTCAGAAACGTGAAAAAAAAATTGTATCCCCACCGAATTTAAATAGAAAATCAGACAAACCTCAGAGTTTTATTTATAGAGATTTACATACTTCGCATCATTGTTAATTTGATAATTAAGCTAAATGGAATATCTCTGTAATAATCTTGTTCATGGTGAAAGTGTCCTTTGCTATAATTTTTAAGGAACGAAAATGATGAAGCTATTTGTAATTATACTGAAATGTATTTGTCATTTGCCTTGTGGTCTCCTTAAAAATAGTATTTTTACGTTAATTGATAAATATGAGTTTTAAACCACAGATGTAATTTAAAAGTTTAATTTTGTTGTCAACTTACTTCTGTCAAAAGAACTTGTAACTTGTAGGTAAAGTGAGGTAGGTTATTGGAATCTAGTAGATTCTAAACATACGTAATATTTCCTTTGTAATACTTCCACGCATTCATTTTTATTTCTGATTCTAATGAGCTATAAGTGAGAAGCTATTAATACTGTGGGGCCTAAGAGCCACTAAATAATTTTATTAGTTCAGTCTTAAAACTACTCATTCGGACAAACACAGAAGAAAAGGAGAGAGAGAGATACAAAAAAACTATATTAAAAGCGGAGTAAGATTTTAAGAGTGAAATATAAAACAAATGGTTCTGGCCATAAAACGGGACAAGGCATAAAGGGGAAGGCGATGAACCGACAGAGCGTAGCGAATCCCAGGGTTGGTATTCTGACCTGCGACACGCTTTTTGCTCTCTAATACGGTCACACACCGGGTTTTTTGTTGTAGTTTTTACACTTTTTTTTTCTGTTCCGTCCTTTCGCGCATTGTTTTATTGGCCATAATCCATCAAAGCCTCCAAGAACTCCTTCCCTCTCGATTTGGTGTGTCTTACAACCTATTAATTGCCTTCCAAACTAGCAGCTGGGACGTCGTAACGTTATTATATCGCTCCCTTAAGGAGTCGGCAGTGACGGTATTTCATTTTTGAGTTCGTCCGTCACATACGGTTGGATTAAATGTTGCCCAGCTGTCGAGAAGATGCAGAATCAACGCATTAGAATATAAAGGAATATACAAACTGAAGTCATTCAATGGGGATATCGCCAACAAAAGTTTTAACAACAAATCAGGAGCAATATTCAGGCGACTGAGAACTTTACTAAAGAAAAGAAAGACACCAGCAAACGGACAGTCGTACTGCGATAATATCCAGAAGAAACGGCGCGCAGAGTATTATACAGGTTCATTATATTTATATTGCAATATATCTAGGGTATGACAGAATTTAGTACGCAAACTTTGACAGATGATTCTAGACACAATTTTCTACAATAAAGTTTATATATGCTCTGGCCCGGTTCTCATTTATTTTGATGATATTATATTTTCTTTTTTTTTCAAATTGGTGCTATTTTTTCCCCATATAACAAGCCATAACTACAGAAATGATTTCAATATCGGAATTCTGAGTTTACTATTCGAAAGTGCAATATATATTTCCCTTAAAATTATACCCCAATCATAAGCACATGCCGTTATAAAGGAAGAACTTAGGGGGTTTAATGAGAATAAGTAACGACGCTTTCTTTCTCTGTAAACTTTCTTCTTTTATTACACCACTACCTGAAGAAATGATTTTAACACCCAACCTTCAGAAAACTTCTACATTTAGTAGTCAACAATATTCTTCATCGCAAAGTTATTCTGAATTGCAAAAACGGATTTTATTTGAGTATTACTGAATTTGAACTTTTTAATACAATGTTTTAATTTCTACCAATATGACCTGATAATATCTGCGATAAAAAAGTGGAGCTCTGCGAAACGTATGTGTATGAGTATATATATATATATATATATATATATATATATATATATATATATATATATATATAAGTAGGTGGTCTACAATTGTCGTACAACAGGTTTATCCGAAACTCAAATATTAAGAGAGAGATTTTCATGCCAATGTTCAGTAAACCATCACTTATATCTTTCTAGATAATCGGCAGGTAGTGAAAACACGTACATTACAACATTTATAAAACATTACATTTGCAATAAGATTGGTTCTATAGAATTTAAGGAGCTCAGGTTAACCATGTGAGTGAAAGCGTTGACTTTAATCTCACATGATAAACCTAGAGTGGCGAGTTCGATTCCCGCCTGGGCAATAGGAATTTATTTAGTGACGGAATTCATTAGGTTAAATCCTTAGTCCTAACCTGGCTAGAAGGGGGTGGTATCCTATAGAGAAAGCGTCACAACTACCCTTAGTAGCAAAAAGTGGACGTTAACACGTTCAGGACGGACTTCAAAAATGTGGTCTATCCACAAGTACGGCACGGGGTCAATTGACCCCGTACTTATGTCTCCTTTTAATGCGCTACTACAACTCGAAAAATGAACTAAATTGCTATATTCAAACATTTTTTTACTCTTTGGACATCAAAAAATATATGGCAGTCGCCGGCCGTATTTTCATCAATTTTTTGTTACGTGACTTAGAAATGAATATTCACCTTACATTTTTCACCTTGTCGGGAACTTTTTTTCTCCTTTGTGTGATAATTTTGGTGATCAACAAAGGATTTTAATTTTTTTTATACTTTAAAATGGGTGAATATGATTTAACATTAAATTACGACACATTACAATCAAAATTTATTAGTTTATAAAGATAAAATTACAAAACGAGAAAACGAACTAGGAACTAGGAATTTAGTTTAAACAAATAATTGGAAAATAAACATAATAAAGAAAAAATATGAATAAACAAATAATTATTTTGTAATTAACAATTCTTCATTATCACAATGGTTAGGACATAGATTTATGGCAGTTGTTGAAGCATTGTAGACAAAGTGACTTAATGTTGCACTTTTCACAATACGTTCTAACTTTTTTGTCTGCTTATTTAGAGGACAATTTTTTTCTTAATTTTTCGAAACACCCGGAACACTTTTTTAATAAAGCTATATCCACTAATTGTTGGCTACGTGATTTGCTCATTATACAGATTAATGTTTCGAAACAACAGCAAAAAGTAAACTGAAAGAGGAGGGATGCGTTCTGTTATTTACATAAGCCTTGTAGATAATAGAACAAGTGGTTCAGAGGAAAAGCACAGGAAATAACACGGAGCTATATGAGCCCGTGCCAGACTAGAGCCCAAATACCACTCTTCAGGCCGGCACGGGGTCATAAAGCCCCGTGCATTTTTTCAATGATATACGACGTATTTTTTGGATTTGAAATGCATAAACGTACTATTTTTAATTATATTTACTAGTACAAAGCAAAAACCGTCAAAGTATTTTTTGAACATTTATCTTCAAAACCGATCCGTCCTGGGAGACAGTTACGTACGGGGTCAATTGACCCCGTGCCGTCCTTAACGTGTTAATAAATAATTTAAATATTTTAGAGTTTTACGACCTAACGCATAATAACGGAGAAGTTAAGAATTTTCGAAATTCCTTCCCTCTAATCTCCCCTCCTACTTGTCGGATTTCAGCCATTACCGAACATGCTCTTTCTTCTTACTCAAAACGACTATAAATAGACTTTGATAAAAGATGGAACCAAAATTGCCACCACAGAGAGCGGTATCAGACAAATATATATATATATATATATATATATATATATATATATATAAGTTTGAACGGACATCATTTTCGTCCTTTACTATATAGGATCGATGGACATTTGACAAATTTTTCGAAAATAAAGTACGAACTCAATAACTGCTTTCCCTTGCAGGAAATCTGCTAAAACACCCGCGTTTACTCTAATTCGAAATTCGCTCATAACACCGCTGAAATGGTATATTTGCCAGTGGGGCGAGTAAGAGCGGGCTGAGAATGGGGAAGGCGAGCAGAGTGAAGTCGGAAGTGTCTTGACTATTCTCTCTCTAGGTGTATGATTAACATTAATGGAACTGAAGAAAGACATTCTCAGCGGGTAGTCATTCATCTCTGGCTGGTAATTACCACTTCACAGCCCGGCTTCTAGCTAATTCCCATGACATCTCACTGTTCCAACAGGTGTGTCTATGGAATCCCATCACCTTGCAACCATACTCATAGTCGGTAAACCTAAAGCATTATACATTGGTGTAACTCAAAAAAAATCATATCTTAATATTTTTTATTATTATTTATTAATGTCCACTTTTTGCTGCTATTGCTAATTGGAAATAAGGATTTTAGCAGACTTCCCTTAAAGGAAATCAGCTATTGAGGTCGTACTCATTTGTCTGTTAACGCTCTAGCGGTCGCAATTTTACTTGATCGTTACCAAACTCGATATTTAAACGTTTTATGTAAAAATAAAGATCAAGTTCGTTAATGGCTAAAAACAGACCAATGGGAGGGGGGGGGGGTTAGGGGAGGATGTTCAAAAATTCCTCATATCTCCGTTACTATACGTCGGATAAAAATATTGTATAGAATTAATCTTATTGCAAATTAAATTTACTATAAATATTGATTTATAAATTTATTCTCTATCTTGGATAATAACCGAGAAATTTACATTTTTATTAAGTGTGTACGGATAACGGACGAGACAAGATCGGCTAATTTCGGGTCTAGTAGTGAGTTCCAGCAAAAGCTAGTTCGGCCGTTTCCGTCGCTCTCGTGAAATTTCTCTATTGTAAAACTTCAAGTGGAAAATCTGCTTAGTTTGCGCAGCCCCTGCGTAAACTAGTTGTATAGTAAAATATCAGGAGTTTGTTTGGATTTGAACTTGATCATCATTTCGTTCGTGTTAAATTACGTATATTTGTCAAATACTGAGTAAGTGAAAATGTGCCTGAAAGACTTGTACGCTAGAACTGCAAGCTTATTGCTGCTTGCTGAGCTTTTTAAATGTACAACTGAAACTTCCTTCTAAAATATTAGTCATTTTTGTAAAAAGTTGGCACACGTAATACAACTTATACAGTGTCTAGAAAATTTCAAATAAGAACTTGTGTTAATTATTAGGGGTTGACCCCCAAAATCAGTTTCCGTGTATGTCGACCCCTGAGAAACCTAGTCTGACCACTTTAGGAATCCCGAGCTTAGATCAACCAAATAATTGCTAGAAATATTATATATGAAACTGAACTCATTCAAAAGTAATTACTAGAAATATTATATCTTAAACTGAACTCACCCAAAATAATTGCTAGAAATATTATACTCGTATATGAAACTGAACTCATTCAAAAGTAATTACTAGAAATATTATATCTTAAACTGAACTCGCCCAAAATAATTGCTAGAAATATTATACTCGTATATGAAACTGAACTCATTCAAAACTAATTACTAGAAATATTATATCTTAAACTGAACTCACCCAAAATAATTGCTAGAAATATTATATATGAAACTGAACTCACCCAAAATAATTGCTAGAAATATTATAACTAAAACTGAACTCACCCAAAATGCCATCGATGGAATGGTTCTTCCTGAGATCTGAATCATCCCTCCTGCCACCCCTCAGAAGCCTCGATATAGAGCTGACAGATGGCGCTGTGTTCTTGTCGCACACTCCCTCCTGTTGAACAAAAAAATATATATTTACCACTAAATTGGAAAAATGTCACTTATTTTTTAAATTTGACTACTATTTCTATTACATTTTGTTGTGATCTTCTCTTCTGCTCTGAATGAATTTGGTTTGGGCCCCGTTTCTATCAACAGAAAAGTTGTATTTAGTCAAAATCTTATTTTTCGGGTTACGTATATTGCTAAATTAGTATTTAATTTCATGGGTTGCAAGGTACGAATGAAAGTAAGAAATCCCTTACTAGTGACAAGAATTGTACGTTAAAACTAATTTGATCATTGTTTATCTCAAAAAAATAAATTCAGCATTTGCTGCAAAGAAGCAATATTTAAATATCTTGGAATTAAAGTGACATTATAGTCTTTGATAGCAGAAAAGTGACATAAATGAAAATCTACAAGAAAAGTTGGAAACTATTGTCTTCCTTTCTTTGACAAGTTAACATCTGTGTGTTTTAATTTGTCATTTTCGTCGTTGACTATCTTTAAGTCGATAAAATGGTAGAAGGTCGATAAACTTAAACAAAAAAAGATTTTCGAAAAATGTCCCCAAATTCCCATCGATCGTACTTAGGAGTTGACGAAAATGAATCCCGTGTGTGTGTGTAATATATATTTGTCCGTTAACGCTCTAGCTGTCTCAATGTTTGTCGAATCGTTATCGAACACGATATAGAAGCGTTTCATGTGAAACTAAAGATCAAGTTATTAAACAACTAAAATCGGATCGGAGGAGCGGGTTTAAGGGTGACTTCGAAAAAACGAGATATCTCCATTACTATAAGTCAAATCAAAAAATAATATAGGATCAATATTTTTGATCACTTAATTGCCTATAATTAATTGTTATGGAATATTTAGTTTTCAGCCTTCAGTCAACTCCCTATCCTACTCATGTCATATTAACAATCCCCTATTATAGCATGCATCACGTTATTCTAAGCTTAAATACCAAATATTTTTTCAAGAGGCCTCTATAAAAGACATACACGTACATTCGTTGTGTAATGACGCCATCAATTTAGAATTTACGTTCTTGACGTCAAAATGTTTATTTGATCTAAGTCATACTCGATATTTCAGCATTTAAGGCAACACCTAAAATTTGTTATTGGCTGAAATCGGACTTGGAGCAGTGGGAGCTTAGAGTGGGGTAGATTCGAAAATACAAAATATTTCCGCTTTAATGAATTGGGTAAATAAATAAAATCGGTCTATAATTGGTTTACAGAGCCTATGCGAGACGGACTTTTTACTCCTAAATGTTTCAGACCTCCCACCGGGTTTCTTCATAGCCACAAATTAAAAACACCATTCCGAACTAATCACCAGCGCGCTATTCTCCCAGGTCGGACACAGCTATAACGCGGGTTTTTGTTTATTGATCTCCAGAGCGATGTCTCCAACTTTTAATGTAGATTTAAAGATGATTTTATCATGAAAATTGTAATTATTTTAAAATACCTTGATAAGCCTATCCCGGATCTCCCAGGAGAATATGCCCGGGGATTCCCTCTTGTACTGTTCGATTCTCCTCTCGACGTCGGGTGTTGCTACTCGGGGTTTGCTGCCTCCGATCACACCTGGTCTGATGCTTCCTGTCTCCTGGTATCTGCAACAAGAAAAATATAACAGTTATGTTCGGCCTTTGAAAATTTTATCTGTTTGACACATTTGGCTAATACCTATTGTTGGAATTGAATTTCGAACTGAACTACAAATAACATTAAGATATAATTATTAACAAGCATATTTTAGAATTCTTGTAGATACCCTCATTAAATATATATCTATTTTATTTCTTTAAATGCCTATTGTTTTTATTATTTTACCTGTTGAGTATTTTGGAGACGCATCCATGAGATACCCTCAGCTGCCTGGAGATGACACAAGGCCTGATCCCGGATGCGGCCATCTCTACGATCTTGAGCCTGATGTGGTTAGGCAGTGGTCTACCGTTGATGAAGACACCTCCCAGCTGGTTCACCCTACCCTGGCCTGTCAGGTCAACAGGACCAGCAACACAAGATAATAACATATAAGTTAATGATACCGACGAGAAATAATATATAAAAATAAAATAATGATGATAAACAGTTAATGGATATTGAATAGCCACATATGTGGGCTGATCTGCAAGGGACATTCGTTTAGAAGTAAGTTAAGGTAAATTTCCAGGTTCTGGCGAGGCCTTATAATTAATGCTCAGGCTAGACAAGGGTTTGTAAAACCACGATTCCACTTCCACAAGGGCTTATAAGAAACAGGTCCTATTTGAATAGGGCTTGTAAGTTTGGTCCCGGATCTTGGTGGCAAGAGTTTCTGATTTTAAGACTTAAAGACCAGGATCTAAATGAGCAAACGCTTTTGAGGGACAGGTTCAACAACAACAAGAGCTAGGCTGTTAATTTACACGGTCAACGCTAGTACGGCAAAGATTGAACATGGACAAATTCTAGTTTAGTAAAGGTTTACATAGACAAACGATGGAAAGAAATATCTTACATGGATAACGCTAGTAAAGCAAAGGTTTATATAGACAAACGCGAGTATGGCAAAGGTTTACATGGACAAACGATAGGAAGTTGCAGATTCAAAATGGACAAACGCTTGTAAGGGAAATGTTTGAAATGGACAAACACTAGTAAGGACACGGGTTGTCATATGGACAAACACTAGTAAGGCAAAGGTTTACATGGACAAACGCTAGTAAGGCAAAGGTTTACATGGACCAACGCTGCTAAGGAAAAGGTTTGGATGGACAAACACTAGTAAGGCAAAGGTTTAGATGGACAAACACTAGTAAGGCAAAGGTTTAGATGGGCAAATGCTAGTAAGGCAAAGGTTTGGATGGACAAACACTAGTGAGGCAAACGTTTAGATGGACAAACACTAGTAAGGCAAAGGTTTAGATGGGCAAATGCTAGTAAGGCAAAGGTTTGTATGGACATACGCTAGTAGGGCAAAGGTTTACAAGGACAAACGCTAGTAAGGTAAAAGGTTTACATGGACAAACATGGGTTTCATATGGATATTCTTGCGTTGGTAAGACAAATGTTTTCTATTCCTAAGCACTTGCAAGGCACAAGACAATGACTTGTAAGGCACAAGTTCCACACGGACAATCCCTTGAAACTTTCCGCCTTGTAGCAATACAGACAAACGCTTACAAGGCCCGTCCCACTTTTGTATACAGCCTTATAAAGTATCCTAAGACTTGAACTGGAAGCAATATTTTAGTATGCTTTTTATGGCTTCTAATATCTAGGGCTCCTGCTAGTCCTTAACCCACGTGAGTTAAGACGATGGAGATAATATTACTAGGTAAACCTGGGGTCGTGAGTTTGATTCGCACCTGGCCAACCTTACCTCGCTATAAAAGGTTGGCAACCTGTAAATAATCCGTCCCAAGTAGCCTTAGAGTCACAAAAGGAGACATTAATAAATATTATTTTTATTGGGTCGATAAATTTTATTAAATAGGTACTTAGCATATGTTCTTAAATATTCCCCGCCGTTTTATGACCATCCTGTCATCTGGTAAAAGTTCAAGGCCGAATCTCAAATAGGGGCTCAGGTTAGCCATGAGAGTTAAAGCGTTGACCATAATCTCACATGGTAAACCTAGAGTGGCAAGTTCGATTCCCTCCCTATGCAACAGGAATTTATTTAGTGATGGAATTCACTAAATAAAATCCTTAGTACCACCCTGGCTAGAAAAGGGAGGGAACCTGTAGATAACCCGTCCCAATTAGTCTTAGTTACAAAAAGTGGACGTTAATAAATAATTTTTAATTCAAATAGAAAATATGAATTTGAGAACTCTTTGTTGAGAATTCAGTTCCTTCGTAGATTGCAAACTCTGGCCATTATAAGTCCTTTACCTAAATCCTTTAAATTAAAAAAAAAGTAGTATTGTTTGCAGATGAAATCTATTCATCTTTCGTACACGTCAGCACTTAGATTTGATCTTTAACTGCATTTTTTCCGTGTCGAGCTCATGCACTCAGACTTCTTAAAGGATCGTGAATGCATTATATTGTAATATGCCCAGATGCATACTAATTGCATTTCTTATCGAGCTCGCTCGTCAACTTATCGTAAAAGAAACCTATTAGCGGCATAATGAAGGGAAACTGTTATTATGCACTTCTTGCAACTTTTAAGCCTTATCTTAATACAAATTTTATCCTTTGAACACATGATTATATAACGTGAATATCGCTGAATCAATTGTTATTTTAATTTCCTTTAGTTAATTGTTGAGTTATTAAATATGTAGCGAAGTTTAAAGTTGAGGTTCATTTAGTCTAAGAAGTGGGAATAATTAATTATATTACAGAATATAATTATTTTTCCAAACATTCTGACGATAGGAGGATATCTTTTTTAAATTAAATTTAAGTCCAAAACATTCAATTAAATATCTTGGAGAAAATAAAATACTGCTATTTCGTAACTAGTATTAATGATTGCCAAAATACGTTACCGACAAGTTATTGACTATTTAAAAAGAACTATGCAATAAAAATGAGCAATTCTCTTCATAGTTGGCTTATGAAAGAGTTTATCTCTAGCACATCAGAAACTCGTAAGACCATAATTTCATAAACATGATTTACTCTGTGGATTTCATTCTCAAATTATTTAATAAGCCTTGCATTATATATAAAAAATAGTATTATCCTCATTGTTTACAGAACAGTAAAAAAATAAAAAAAAAACAGCTCCTAATTTATGAAATTTTTATATAGTCGTCTCAATTAGTGACTAAAAAATAAAATTTAGCATTTAAAATATATATGTATATAATGAAAAAGGTGCGTGCGAACCGCCTGATGGATCGCCGAAACGAGCAGACGTCAAATCAAAAGAATAGTAAACGAAGGAGTTTTATCCTAGATCGCAAAGTAAGGTTCGAAACCAATATCAACCAATCAACAGAAGTAGACGAGGAAAAGAGGAGGATTTATAAACCTTGTTGTGGGCACTTCAAGGAAAAATACTCATTTGGTAAATGGAGAGTGAAAGATTTGCTGATAGGTGCAATATGCCAAAGAACAGCCTAAATTTGGAAAGAACTGGGATTATCCACAATGGACCTCCAGACTTTATCTACTGTGGTGTCAAGCATTCGGCGAGAATTATAAATTATCATTTATATAAATAAAAGCACCATATAAAGCAGCTCTCCTTTCCACATTGCCCATTAAAATTTAATTGGAATATCTTGTTTTAAAAATAATTAAAAGAAAAGAGATCTTTTTAATATTACCCAGTTAGGCAGATAAGGAGGCTGTCACTCATGGGAACCCTCCTGAAGGAAGGCAGCTTGTTTTCGTGCATATATATATATATATATATATATATATATATATATATATATATATATATATATACATATACGATGTTGAATGTCATCAATTTGGAAGAACCTAAGGGCTTTTGACGATTTTTTTATCGAAAGTCGTGTCACGAGTACAGCCTCAATAGCAGATTTCTAATAGAAATAAGGCCAATAAACCTATTTTACCCAACTAAACGACAAATAAATTACTAATAAGGAGTGTTATTAGAAATTCTAAAGACACATACAAGCCTGGCTGAGCTACAAGAAGCAGAGCAAAATATTCATATTGTCTATTTAATAATGTATATTCTGTAAAGAAGCGATGATAATTTTGTTGATTTGTTGTCGCTATTCTGACGGTGTGGAGGGGGTATGAGAGCGTGACAGAAATTACAGAAGAACAACTTTTGTATTTAAGGTTCGACTGTTCTAAATTCAACGGGAGTTTGCTTCTTTCTCAATATATAATTTAAGGGCGAAGGACTAAACTAGTTATGTGGCTAGTTTAGCTAAGTACGAAATTATGTTTGACAATGTAAGTAATGTCTCTTTAAAACTTATTATTTGTTTTGACGTTTTCCTTGTGAGTGACGTTTTAAAATTAACTATTGTCTTCTTCTTTTTTTTGTCATTTAGTAGACAAGGACGTGTCGCTTTAGTTATTATAAATGCTTTGAATATAATAAGGAAAGTTGTTCTGCTAATATTATATGAATGTATGAATAAATATTGTTTAACCGTAGTCAAATTAACATAAACATTAAAATAAATCTGAATGGTTCATCAGCAAGAACATTCTTACCCTCAACAGTGAAAACAACTTCCATAATTGATCATAGTTAACAACCTATTGGGGTTAGAGTTAAGGCGTGGGCCTTAATACATTCGGTAAACCTAGAGCCGTTGGTTCGAATCCAGCATGGTTTCGTGGAATTAGTCCTACCCTTATAAGAAAAGAGTGGTTATTTGTAGACAACCCATTCCGATTAACATTAGTAGAATAAAATAGACGATAAGAAATAACACGATTACTTTTATGTAGCCAAAAAATAATGGAAAATGAAGCGTGCTGATTTTTTTTGGCACATTTCCTGTTTCGGAATGCTAAGCACTCAGTAATACCCCCTGCCCCCACTATAAATACTTAATTATGTTGTAAGACTTAACCAGGACCTAAGCAAGTTTTGATGCCCCTAAATGGCAAATACAAAATTTGTAAATTAAGGGGGCGATAACCCAGCCCCTCGCCAATGAGAATCTCATTTCGCCTATCAAAAGCATTATAGAATAACTTATACCATATGTGGGTGCAAAATCCTGCCCGCGGGTCGGATCCGGCCCGCGAGACATTTTGAAGAACCCAATTAAACAAAGATATTACACTACTTACTCCAAATGAGGAAGATGAGGAGAGATTTGTGCGTTGGGCAGTACTTATAAATGCTAACAGTTCTTTTCAATGATGAAAGTTAATAAATTAAAACATCGAACAAGACTGACTTTTCGTTTTTGTATCAGTGGAATCAATCCAAACACCGATGGATTAGTTTCCCAAATTCAAGTGTCTCATTGATTTCGTTTAAGTGTCTCGTTGAGTGTCGCTATTTAACTTTCGTTCTTTGTAATAATTTCATATTTTACGATTTAATTATAATGTTGTATCTATTTTTTTAATTTCATTTTGTTACTTAAATAAATTGTATTCTAATTACATTGTCGTATAATTTCATGTCTGATATCTATCGTTAATTATTATAAACTCTACTTTAAAATGCACAACTTTTAAAAGCGGCCCGAGAACGTAGTTTGGCCCACGAAATTTCAAAGCTTGCCCATACCTGATCTATACGATCAATGATGTATAAAATATGTAACGTACTCTGGTTAGTTATGAGAGTTAACGCATTGGTGTTAATTTCATGTATTTACTAACAAACTCATAAAATAAGGTCTTTAGACCCAACCCGGGGAGAAGAAAGCATCCTGGTGGTAATATGTAGATAACCCGTCACACTTACCGGAGATGTTTTGCCTCTGTATTGTAATAATTCTTGTATGTTTGCATCTCATCCTAATTGAGACCAATACAAGTATTTTAAGGCACTAAAAGAAAATTGGATCTTCAGGTCTTACTAACGCTATTTATTGTTTTAAAGCAAGCCTAGCAGGAGAATAAAAACTTTTAAATATAAGCCTTAGCCAATGTGGCATTTGTCAACAATAGCCCCTCAAGACGTAAGGGTAAGAACTTCTCCTTTTTTCAGTCTTAAAGTTCTTTAATAATTCTTTGATAATATCCGTGTTTATTAAAAAAAAGCAATTAAGAATTCTCTAAATTCCGAAACCTTCCCCAAATTCGCCAACCCTTTGAAGTCCTGTGTATATCCCCGAGTTGTAGAATGTTTTTTTTTTTTTTTTAAAGTGAGCCCTGCATTTCTTAAACGCGTTTTCCAAAGCGCCCATTGCCGATGCATGCCTGAGCGTTGGATCGTCCTCCGATGGACCATAAGTCGGCTGATTGATTGACAGGTGTCGCAGAGATTGGAAGGCGACACGTACTCCTGGCAGGAGGCAAGGATGCACGTCACGACCTCACTAATTCAGGGCTATTCTTGCCGCTATAGTCCATCGACCAGCACTTCAAAGGGGCCGCCACAAATCCCCCTTATCACTCCCTCTCACTCATCTCTCCCCCTCTCACTCCGGCTTGGAAATATGTACGCGAAGAGCCCAGCATCCCAGGGTGGGCCGCTCGTCAGAATGCGCGACTCGTCACTAAGTTTCAAAATGTTTTGTCATCTTCAGGATAGAAATTGGGGAACAGCGATAGATCAATGCCGTCGCTTCCTTTGAGAAGATTTGCTTTTGTTTTCCTCCAGCTCCTCACGACTCTTCCTACTTATGAAGTGTAATACGTGATCATTTATACTCCAGGCTAAGAACCTCAGGTCTCAAGCATTTCCCATGTCCGATTGTAAGCAAAGCAATATTAATTGTTAAAATATGGATTTCTATTTTGGATACTATACTTATAAACCTAAATGTATCTAAATCATCCATGTAAGGGTTCGCCTAATTCGACTACTCACCAAGACCTAACCAACTTAACCAAATCTGCAATATTAAATGTCAAATGCTAAGGACAATTAAAAAAAAAATTCCAACCGTACATCCAGCTTTCGCTCTTCAAAACTCAAAGAAGTCGTCCTAACTTCGAATCTGACAATGGAAAATAACACATAGTACAAAGTAAAGCCAAACTTTATGTTGACTTAATTTAATAGCTGTACGAGGTCACGTGTTGCTCACATCATATCTTTCAACATTTACCTACATTGCAAATTGGTAGACTATCTTCCTAGATTTTTCTAAAAATTTACAAATTAAAAATGTATTTTTTAAAAATAATAAAATTTGTCAATAGAGAAGATTGGTTGAGTTTAACAAGTCAAAGTTTAAAACCACACATTATATATTATTATTATTATTATTTATTAAAGTCCACCTTTTGTGACTACGCCTAATTCCGACGGGTTATCTACAAGTTGCCACTCTTTTAGCAGATTTCCCATAAGGGAAATCAGCTATTGAGGTTGTACTCATGACGGAATTTTCGAAATTTTTCTTCAAATGTCCATCGATCCTACCCAGGAGATGACGAAAATGAGGTCCGTTCAAAACTGTATATATATATATATATATATATATATATATATATATATATATATATATATATTTGTCTGTTACCGCTCTAGCGGTCGCAATTTTTGTTTGATCGTTACCAAACTCGATATTTAGTCGTTTTATGTAAAAAGAAAGATCAAGTTCGTTAACGGCTGAAATCGGACCAGTGGGAGGGGGGGTTTAGAGGGGAGGATTTTCGAAAATTCGAAATATCTCCGTTACTATACGTCGAACCGAAAAATTGTACAGAATCAATCTTATTGCAAATTAAATTTACTATAAATATTGTTATATACATTTTTTCTCTATCTTGAATATTAACTGAGATATTTGCATTTGTATTCTGCGTGTGGTCACCAGTAGGCTATGTTCGGACTTTCCGCCGAGAGCTCTGGTGGCCGTTTCCATAACTATTCGTCTCTCGTGAATAGGTTTAGAGGTTAGGTTAACTGTTTTTTGGGGCTAGAAACTACTGGGTTATTACGCCCTAAATAATGTTTTAGGTTTAGAGGTTTCTTACTACTACAGTTGTTATTAGGCAGATTTCTCTATTGTAAAACTTCACGTGGGAAATCTGCTTAGTTACGCAGCCCCTGCGTGACGGACTTTTTTTAGCCAGGGTAGAACTAAGGATTTTATTTAATGAGTCCGTCACTAAATAAATTCCTATTTATTTTGAACTCGCCACCATGTGAGATTAAGGGACACATCATATAACAACGAAAGTTATTCTTAGGTCATTTATTTCACATTATTTAAGTCATATTTCAATATCCACCATTTATAGTCAACATAAAATAGTTATCAAATGAAAAATCACCACTTAAGACTCATTAACATTTACCTATATTGCAGATTGTAAGACTGTCCATCCAAAATCGTGGCGCATCTTTCAATATATATATATATATATATATATATATATATATATATATATAAAATGGTTGTGTGTTTAATCTGTGTGAAAATGATAACTCCGTAAGTGGTAGATCTTAGAGTTTGTGAAATCATTTTAAAGTTAGTTACGAGAGAGCCCACACCTTCGGCCTTGGCAAGTGAGATGTGGTAATAGCTTCATGACGAATAGGCTTAACGCTTCTAAAGTATCTACTCTTGTCTTGTCTTGTCTAGCTCGGCCTTAGAAGAAAAATGATGTTTCGGAAAATACAGAAAATTTGTTTAATACCACATTTAATACGACATGCAGAGCAAGCTTTGGCGGTTAGGATGAACTAGTGTAAATATCATGCAACTACATATACACACACACAATATACAATTTCTCTCATGTAAGTAATGGCCACACCTATTCCCTATTTCTCTATTAGTAAGAATCCATGTAAACAAAAAATTGAATTCAAGCTGACAACGAGTAATTTAGTGATAAAATGGAATAATGTGGAAAATCAATGAATATGAGTACATGGGTTTATGGAACACTATAAAGTCCGTCACGCAGGGGCTGCGTAAACTAAGCAGATTTCCCACGAGAAGTCTTACAATAGAGAAATCTGCCTAATAACAACTGTAGTAGTAAGAAACCTCAAAACCTAAAACATTATTTAGGGCGTAATAACCCAGTAGTTTCTAGCCCCAAAAAACAGTTAACCTAACCTCTAAACCTATTCACGAGGGACGAATAGTTATAGAAACGGCCGCCAGAGCTCTCGGCGGAAAGTCCGAACATAGCCTACTGGCGACCACACGCAGAATACAAATGCAAATATCTCGGTTAATATTCAAGATACAGAATAAATGTATAGAACAATATTTATAGTAAATTGAATTTGCAATAAGATTTATTCTATACAATTTTCCGATCCGCCGCATAATAACGGAGATATTTTGAATTTTCAAAAATTCCCCCCTCTAAACCCCCCCTCCCACTGGTCCGATTTCAGCCATTAACGAACTTGATCTTTATTTTTGCATAAAACGTATAAATATCGAGTTTGGTAACGATCAAACGAAAATTGCGACCGCTAGAGCGTTAACAGACAAATATATATATATATAAATATAATTTTAACGGACCTCATTTTCGTCATCTCCTGGGTAGGATCGATGGACATTTGAAGAAATTTTTCGAAACTCGCGTCATGAGTACGACCTCAATAGCTGATTTCCCTTAAGGGAAATCTGCTAAAAACTTTACTTCTTTTACTACATTACATTTTATCTTATGGCACTTTCGAAGTGTCGGCACCCCACTGGTTAGAGATGTTTAAGACACAAAAACGTCCGTCACGGAAGTGCTGCGTAAACTAAGCAGATTTCCCACGTGCGGGAATGTTAAACTATTGATACATTTATTATAATAACACATATTCTTTATTAATAAATAAAATTCCGATGAGTAGAATTCGAGGATTACTGACTACCGAAAACACTATTAACATTTGAGTTACGAATTTTGAAGTGAAAACTTCTTTAGGCACGTTGTGCACCCCGTAAGGAAGCATTTGCGGGAGAGGAAAAAAGTATGAAATCGCGACACCGCCACCGCCACCGCTAGTACTAAGGTTTAGAAATAAAATCATATGGTATTTTATAACCTAATCATTTGATAGTTTATTTACAATTGAAGTGAAAACTTCTTTAGGCACGTTGTGCACCCCGTAAGGAAGCATTTGCGGGAGAGGAAAAAAGTATGAAATCGCGACACCGCCACCGCCACCGCTAGTACTCAACTCAAAGCTAAAGGAGCTTCTTTTCTTCATAACTCCTGAACCAAATTAGCTAGAGCTTTCGTTCGCATACCATTTTAAAGAGGACAAAACCAGCATCATTTCGTTTACATATACTATATATCTACCATTTTTACTTTCATAGATATTTTAATCCGAAGTTTAAATAAATTCGAATATTTAAATAAATAAATTCGAATATTTAAATAAATAAATTCCGAATATTTAAATAAATTCCGATATTTAAATAAATTCGAATCAAAACTGTTTGTATCCTACTTTAGCTACCATATACCGATTGTATCAGTTTTAGAAATTGGTGATGATGCTGGCAGTGATGATGGTGCAAGAGTTGTTGAAATTATGGATAGAAATTGATTTTTCTGAGTGTACTTTACTTATTTTTGTAAAGCATTTGTAATAATTGTGAAATGTAATTTTTTTCTTTTATGTAAAATAACTGAAATAATATAGTTAAGTATAGTATTTTATGTTGATAAATAAAACAATTCGTGGTACATTATTTTTTTTTATCACTATTATTTTTGTCATTTCATTTTTTCATGTAAAATAAAACATAACTGTTACTTATTGATAAATAACTAAAAATATTTTTAAAATAAGACTTCCTAAAAAGTTTTTACTCAGCAATGCCAAAATTGAGCGATCAAAGCTAAAGGAGTTTTCACTTCTACCGGCAGTCCCCTGACTGCTTTTTTTCTTTTTTTTTTTTTTTTTTTTTTTTTTTTATTAACGTCCACTTTTGTAACTAAGGTTAATTGGGACGGGTTATCTACAGGTTACCACCCTTTTCTAGCCAGGGTGGGACTCAGGATTTTAGTTAATCAACTATACAAAAAAGTATTTAAAAACAATTGTTTAATAACGTTGGTCCATATCCAACCCATAATAACGTTGATATTTTGAGTTTTCAAATTCCCATCCCTCTATTTTTGAGCTTGATCTTTAGTTTTACTATATCATACAAAAATGCGACCGCTAGGCCTTTAACAGACAAGTATGCATATTGTTTGAAAATATACCCATACTGGGATGAAGAGCGAAAACTCCTTTTCTTCCTTAAAACATCTTAATGATTGAAGGCGCTCGTATTGAGTTTGAAGCTCTCTAGCTCCTTAGCAAGGTTGTATAACCACAAGTTAATGCAAATGTAGTTTCAATGAAATTTACAAAGGTAGTTTTGAAAGTTGGTGGAACATATAAGTTAAAGAGAAATGAACCACTAGACATGGAGCTAAAACGTTTTGTAGATTTAAATCGGGTATGGGCAACCTTTGACAATTGGCGGGCCAAACTTTATACGTTCGCGGGTCGCTTTTAAAAGTAGTGCATTTTAAAGTAGGGTTTATAATTTTAAACGATAAATATCAGACATGAAATTATACGACAATGTGATTATAATAAAATTTATTAAAATAACAAATTGAAATGAAAAAAATAGGTACAACATTATAATTAAATCGTAAAATTTGGAATTATTATGTTAACAACGAAAGTTAAATAGCGACACTGAAATCAAAGAGACACTTGAGCTTGAATTTGGGAAACTAATCCATCGATGTTTGGATTAATTCCACTGATACAAAGACGAAAAGAGTTTACCAAATTATCGTCAGTCAGCCTTGTACGATGTTCTGATTTATTAACTTCCAACATTGAGAAGGACTGTTCGGATTTTTAAGTACTACCAAACACGCATATGTCTCTTCATCTTCCTCATTTGGAGTAAGTAGTGAAATGTTTTTGTTTAATTGGGTTTTCAAAATCTCTCGTGGGCCGGTGGTTGCCCACATAAGATTTAAATAAATAAGATGTTTTAAGGAAGAAAAGAAGCCTTTGTTCTTGGCCACATTTTCAAATAATTCAAGATAATAAGATATTTATAATTTGGTTGGATTGCTTGAAATTTGGAAGATATTTCGAGTATTACAATCTTCCCCTAGGAGAAATCTGCTAAGAAACATACAAAACGTTTGAGGCAAAACTGATAGAAAAGAGTTGAAGTCAGCTGTTTGTATGTATCGACCCTAAGTGGATAGCCTGACTTCCCAGCGGCACATATAGGTTTCGTGGCGCATAGAATTAGAGCTGGAATTAAACGGAAGCTAGTACATAATGGTAACTCATGACCAAATTATAGGATGAAACGACTTCCGAACAGTAGCATACAAAATGCAGACTATTTCCAGTATTAAACAGTTATTAAATTTAACGCATGAATATTAAAACAGACGAAAATGGCAGGTTCATAACCCTTCATAAAGGTAATTAAAAAGTTGGTGTAATTTCCAGCAGATAGCGTTTGTAATTAACCTTTTGTGGGCATTTTGCCTCTCCCTCTCTCTCCGACCCCTCCTTCTCCTTTTCCCTCCTGTCTATATATAAGCAATATATATGTAAAACCGTCGACAGAGCGAGTACCTGACAAATTGTAGATATAATTAGGTGCGGTATGACTAATAACACAGCTCGCCGAGGTAGATGGGCAGATAGCGGGAGACCTGCTCTCGGGGGGCTTATCTCAAAGGAGGATCTGCCGCCTTCACTGATGTATACAGTCATCTCATTAGTCTGCTCCTGATGCAGCTCTTGTCCCAGCCTACGAAACGTCCGCCTCACTCAGGCAGTCGCAGCTTCTACTGGGCCCCGAGTCTGAAGGAGTTATCATAGAGTACGAATTGCGAATATTTCTCTAGTTCATAGTCAAATTCAAGCATTTTTCTGTTTTAGCAGATTTCTCTTAAATCAGCTATTGAGGTTGATCCGAAAACGCGATTTTCGACTGTGGGTCTTTTTTAACAGATTTTCCTTAAAGGAAATCATTTAAAAATAATTTAAAAAAACTATATACAACAATTACTACAGTAAAAACAAACAAAAAAACATTTACTTTATTTTAATAATTATATAGTTTGGATTCTTTTCCGTCTGACGTAAAGACTTCTAAATATAAAAACATATATGCAGTTTATTTTATTCTTGTCCATAAGGGAAAACAGATTACCCATGGATTGCTGAGACTTTTCAGGAGTTGGTTTCTTCTTTCTGCTAAAACAGGGCATTTAAGGATGTAGTGCGTAACGGTGTCTTGGTTGTCTTCGCAAAGAGGGCTTGGCTTTTCTGGATCGAATATGTAAATTGTCCTGCCGACTATCAATCTTTGATTTTTTTTTTACCTAATAAGCGTATTTGAGATATAACTTCGGTCTTAAAAAATGGCACATACTCCTCGCCTCTGCCAAGAGAGCTAATTCTTCTAAAGTACTGGCTATATGTCCTGTTTAAAAGTCTTTCAATATCTAACGAAATTAATTGGTTCTCGAGAGCCTCTAAATAAGTCTTTATTTTTTTCATTAATATTTCCCGCTCTTTCCACCAAGTTTCCTCCTATGCACCCAAGATACCATTCCAGTTCATTCTCCCAATTAAATGGCGTTGAATAATTGGCAGATAATTCCTTTAGGCGCATGTAACGCAGTCTTGATAGATCATCTGCCGACTTCTCTTGTAGAGCCTTCCACCAATTCAAAATTCTCTTGAAAATTTTCAGCCGGGTGTGTGTAGGGTTCAATTCTATTCTAATGTAAGCATTAGGAGTGTTTTTAGGAAGACACATAAGCCATTTAAAGAAGTTTAATTGAGCTTTCTCAATCTTATCTGAATCAACAGAAGCCCATATGTCTGATACATACATGAGTATCAAAATCACTAATAATGTCAGAAAGTAACTGGTGTGGCCTAAGTAAAAAAGAGCCCTAGATTTATTATTTTGTTAAATATCAAGAATGGAATAACCGGATATGTAACTGCTTCACTCAAACTAAAGATCATTAATGATTAAAATTTGGCCAAAAATAGAGGGGAGGGGGGGGGGGGGTTAGAGGGTCGAATTCGAAAATTCAATATATCTCAGTTGTGAAAAAAATTTGATAAACCCAGTCTTGTGAAAAGGTCGATGTTCTACAACTGATAATTTTTTTTTTTTTTTTTTTTTTTTTTTAGGAATGGATGTCTATTTAGAAGTCAAATTATAAATACGTCAATCTCTTAGGTATTATTTGTTTTATTCGAAAAGAAGTAAGTAAATAAATGAATTCCGAATATATTTGTTATTATCAGAAAGCTATTTTTAGGTCATCGCCAAGAGCCATAGGAATGCCAAAACTAATTAAATCATGTACTAAGTTAATCAAACCTTTATATTTCGACAAGAAACAGTATTTTGACATTGTTCATCAGCAACTTCGTTTGTCCAAAAAAAAAAATCTAATACAGGAGACATAAAAAACTGATTATATCATTCAGTAAATGAAAATTTTGATATATTTCTTTCAATTACCTCAAAGTACAGGTGAATAATGTAAAATAATTTTGAATATAGCCTTGAATAACAGTACAATTAATATGAATATGCAAAAATCAGGGTTGATAATTTTTTTGACATTCGGGGTTGCTGATCAACACCGTCGATTTATTTTTGTCCCTTGAAACACAGTTTCCTGTTCCTGTTTTCCACGCAGAGTATCCCTCTAACGTGGGAATTTATTTAAATTTTGTGTGCTCCGTCCTTTGGATAATACAGACATTTCAATAATTACATTATAGTATTTCGTATACAATAATTATAAAACAGTAAAAAAAACATGTAAACATTACATATGTATATAAACAATAGGTGTAGATCTACAAAAGTTCTTCACGCAGGGGCTGCGTTAACTAAGCAGATTCTCCACGTATTTGCATTTATCTCAAAACTAAAAAGTTTAATGAGAGCAATATTTGGGTATTTAAGTTTCAAATAGAGTTCTTCATAGCATAATAGAATATTGTTAATATAAGATGAGTAGGAGTGGGGCGTTACTGAAGACCGAAAACTAAAAAATGGAAATATCTCAGTTAATAATCAAGATAATGAAAAAATGTACATTACAACATTTATAGAACATTACATTTGCAATAAGATTGGATCTATACAATTTTCCGATCCGGACTCATAATAACGGAGATATTAAGAATTTACGAAATTCTGCCCCTCTACCCCCCCCCCTCTTGTCCGATTTTAGCCGTTAACGAACTTGATCTTTCTTTTTGTATAAAACGATTATATATCATGTTTGGTAACGATAAGACAAAAATTTCGACTGCTGGAGCGGTAACAAACAAATATATAGATAGATACATACAGACACATATATATATATATATATATATATATATATATATATATATATATATATATAGTTTTGAACGGCCCTCATTTTTTTCATTTCGAAAATCGCGTCATGAGTACGACCTCAATAGCTGATTTCCCTTAAGGGAAATCTGCTAAAAAGGTGTCCAATTCTTGTATAAATGCAGTAAATCCTTTGTTGAATTTGAATAAACGTTTTGGTTTGTCCGTCGGTCAAGTTCCGTTTTGTAAGTTAATGTATTTTGTTCTTGGTCCGTGAAGTAATGTACAGCCATATAAGAGGTGGTCATATGTCTGTTCAGTCTCATTGTCACATTTGCATGTATTTGTGTTTGTTAGTTGAAATTTGTACAAGTAACGTTTTGTAGGTCCGTGCCCTGAACAAATTGTATTTGTTTAGAATATTGCTTAGTGTTATTTTTTGTCTCTGTTATATAGTTAGTATTTAATTGTCGTCCGTTTGGAGTGTTTGTCCCATTTTAGCAGATTTCCCCTAAGGGAAAGGGGAGGATTTTCTAAAATTCGAAATATTTCCGTTGCTATACGTCGGATCGAAAAATTGTATAGAATCAATCTTATTGCAAATTAAATTTACTATAAATATTGCTATATACATTTATTCTCTATCTTGAATATTAGCCAAGATATTTGGATTTTTATGAAATTGGGGCGGATAACGCATGAGAGTGAGTTTCCCGCCAAAAGCTAGTTTGGCCGTTTTCTTAACTGTTCGGCTCTCATGAAATTTCTCTATTGTATAACTTCACGTGGGAAATCTGCTTAGTTTACGCAGCCCCTGCGTGACGGACTTTTCTTTATAAGATTCGTTTTAATGGTCTTTTGAGTCATTTTAGAGTATGTAATAGGTATTGATGCGTCTCTTGAAGCTGTATTTGCAAGTTGGTCTGCTGCAAAACACAGCTTGTGTTGCAATTATAAAATTCTTTATAGGTTTTATAAATATCCAGTGAATAGGAATTAAAACACTATTAGTACCGCCAATTGGGAGCATTATACAAAGAACAATACTGGAATAAAAGTAAATCACATAAATTGTAAACATTAAAAGAGCGTTTTATTTTCCAAAATGATTTCATAAATAATAATGGAGGTAGGTATTTAAACAATGGCCAATTATTATTATAATTACCTTGACAAATCGATGGGGGGTATCTCCGGCCATATTTGAAACCAACAATTATGATCAAGGAAGCTTTGAATATTTGAATAATATACATCCTATTGTCAACTAGAAGCTATTCATTCCTAAATTGCACATTTATCGTCGGGGAATATATTTTAGATGATTTAATGTTTGGTCTGTGTGAATTCTTTCTATTGTCTAAATGGATATATTAGCAGATTTCCCTTAAGGGAAATCAGCTGTTGAGGTTGTACTCTGACGCGATTTTCGAAACATTTCCTTAGAAGTGTGACTTTACTCGCATTAAGCACAAATAATTCGCTTAATATATAAACTACGAAAAAAAAAACCTATAAAACAACAATTGTAGGACATCAACTGAATAACAAGTTTGGTTATATAACATTTTTTGATCCGACTCATAATAAGGGAGATATTTTGAAATGGCGGACCTCCCCTCCCCTAAATCCCCCATATTTCAGCCATTAACGAGTATGAACATTAGAGTTGAATTAAACGGTTAAATATTCATTATAGTTTATTTGTTTTTTATTATTTATGTCCACTTTATGCTGCTATGGCTAATCGGGACGGATTATCTACAGGTTACCACCCTTTTCTAGTCTTTTACCACCCACTTCATTATAGTACAGATCAAGTAAACATTTTCGATTCAATACCAGTAGGTCCTAATTCATCAAACTGTATATACTATATATTTATCTAACACAGTAAAAGTCCAATAAAGACAATATTAGGTTTTTAAGATTCGAATACAGTAGTTCATGATATAAATGCTTATAGTATTGTTAGGAGTGGAGGCTTACTGAAGGCTGAAAACTAAAAAGTTCGTCACGCAAAAATTGCGACTGCAAGAGCGTTAACAGACATATATATATATATATATATATATATATATAATTGTGAACGGACCTCATCTTCGTCAACTCCTGGGTAGGATCGATAGACATTTGAAGAAATTTTCGAAAATCGCTTCATGAGTACGACCTCAATAGCTGATTTCCCTTAAATGAAATCTGCTAAAAGTGCTAATATATCCGTTAGTAATCAAGATAGAAAAAAAAATTATATTAAACATTTATAGAAAATTAAATATGCAATAAGATTTGCTCTATACACTTTTCGCTCCGACGTATAATAACGAAGATATTTCGAATTTTCGCCATTTCCCTAACCGTTTACAATTTCAACACACTAGCTTTGAAACTTTTAGTAAAATTAGAAACATAACACATATGTCAATGTTAAAAATTTAATTATTTTTATATTTATTTATATCGACAGGTTTTTTTCAACATGTTCCGCACTGTAACAAGTACTCACGGTATTTTTTTCAATTGGTTATAATCAAAAGGACTCCGTAAATGAATTTTTAAATTTATCATTTCTGATGGAATTGATCCTAATACTTTTGAGAGCGTACAAATACCAAAATTTAGAATTTCTAGCACTTAAAAGTAATAAATGATTCCATTGGAGGCATTACAGAAATCCTGGCATTAAAGTCCCATGTACACACCCACCCTTAGGGGAATCTCTCAATGATAGCTGCTACTGGCGAAATCTTGTCCAGTAGGGCTGGAAGGGGGAGGGGGAAGGGGCGTGGCTTGTTTCCACCAATCAGAGCAGGCCTTCTTCCTCTCCTAGAACAGCTGTTTCCCCATACCTAGTATACCTCCTTATATTCAAGAAGCCCTTCTGACCATCAACACAATTATTTTTTCTAATCTTTACTCCTTCGTTTCCGAAATCACAAATTATCGTTTGCGCCATTCGTAAATTTGAAATTTCCAATTAAAAATTGGAATTAATTTTTGTAATTAACTGAATAAGACGACCATTGCCTGGGTGATTAACATGTGTGAGTGACAGAAGGTGTTTGAAACACATATAATAGGATCTCGTAAATATAAATCAGTTATTGTGTTTGTGTCCGTTTACTAAACTAATGACAGTTTACTGAATTTTAGTAAACTCTCAAAAATGTATAGTTAAAACCTTACTAGATGAAGAGAAAGAAAGAAGAAATATTCTGTACTCAATACTCTTTTCTTTTATGGGGACGAGCTATCTACAGATTGTCTTTCTAGCCAGGCTGGGATGAAGGATTTCATGTAGATAATAATATAAAAATAAAATATAATATTTACAGTAAGTTATCCTTAATTACATGACCCTAAAGAAATGGCTATTCTTGTGTAATAAATGCTCTTATTACCTTTATAAATCTCTGGAAAGTTTTAATTGTGATACAAGCTGTGTTAAGCCAGATTAAAATAAATACGATTTTTTGTCAAACCTTTATTTAACTTAACACATGATTTAATTCTGTTTAGGCATTCTTACATTACATGATTCTTACACGTAGTAGTAAGCGATAACCAGTAGTCAGACATAAGTTTTGAATTTCATACAGAAAACAGCTTTCTGATAATGAAACACATGTTCTGAATGCAATTATTTATTTTCTTATTTTCAATCAAAACAACAATACCCGAGAGGTTGACGTTTTAGCAGATTTCCCTTAAGGGAAATCACCTATTGAGGTTGTACTCATGACGGAATTTTCGACATTTTTCTTCAAATGTCCATCGATCCTACCTAGTAGATGACGAAAATGAAGTCCGTTCAAAACTGTATATATATATATCTATATCTACATATATATATATATATATATATATATATATATATATATATATTTGTCTGTTACCGCTCTAGCGGTCGCAATTTTTGTTTGATCGTTACCAAACTCGGAATTTAAGTATTTTATGTAAAAAGGAAGATCAAGTTCGTTAATGGCTGAAATCGAACCAGTGGGAGGGGGGGGGGGTTTAGAGGGGAGGATTTTCGAAAAGTCGAAATATCTCCGTTATTATATATCGGATCGAAAAATTGTATAGAACCAATCTTATTGCAATTTAAATTTACTATAAATATTGTTATATACATTTATTCTCTATCTTGAATATTAACCGAGATATTTGCATTTGTATTCTGCGTGTGGTCGGCCTTTCCGCCGAGAGCTCTGGTGGCCATTTCTGTAACTATTCGTCCCTCGTGAATAGGTTTAGAGGTTACTTACTACTACAGCTGTTATTAGGCAGATTTCTCTATTGTAAAACTTCACGTGGGAAATCTGCTTAGTTTACGCAGCCCCTGCGTGACGGACTTTTTTTCTATTTGAGTTCTAAGTAGTCACCCATTCCTAATAAATAAAAAAATATGAAAAGAAGTAAAAATTCTACATCAATTGTAGAACATCGGCCGTTTAACAAGATTGGGTTTATCAAATTTATCTATACGTATAATAATGGAGTTATATTGAATTCTCGAATTGCACCATCTGAACCCCCTCTCCCCTATTTCACGTCCTGTTTCAGCCATTAAAGACAATGAACTTTAGTTTGAGTGAAACAGTATCTCGATATTTGACTAAATAATAGATCAAGTAAGTCAAATAAACATTTTTGAGTGAAGAAGGTAAAATCATCATTGATGACTTCATTGCACAACGAGATAGCTAAAGTATCTCGCACAGTATTTATGGTTTCCTCATTATAGTAATTGTTACTTATTAACGTGCACTTAATGCTTCTAAGGCTAATTTGATAGGGTTATCTACAGTTTGCCACTCTTTATAGCCATGGTGGGACTAAGGATTATATGTAATAATAGAAAAATAAAATAAAATAAATAATATCTACAGCAAATAATTCATAATAACATGAACTTAATGAAATAATTATTCGTTTGTAATAAATGTCATTATTTTGAGCGCACTTGTTACTTAATTATATAGATCTTTGATTTTTTTTATTATCTTGGAATCAGTATTGTTTTCTGTTTTTCTATAGTTGGCTATTCTTGGTTGTTGTGAAATTACACTAACTGAATCACTAAAAAACAAGGTTCTAACGAAAGTGGAACAAGAATGGATGTCAACAGATTGCAAGTTAACGTATATCAAAAATACAACGGTGGAACGGTCATCAAGTAATCGAAGTTCAAGAAGTGAAGAGGTGGTTCTTGCTCGATTGCGACATGGCCATTCACGTCTAACACATCAGTACCTTATGGCAAAATCTGACCCACCAACTTGTTCCCTATGTAATAGACTACTAACTATAAAACACTTACTGACTGCAAAAGACAACATAACATAGACCTGCCTTACAATCTGGGCGAACTTCTTAATGAAAAAAGTACTCATCTGGACGCTTTGTTGGCATATTAAAAAGTCCGTCACGCAGGGGCTGCCTAAACTAAGCAGATTTCCCACGTGAAGTTATACAATAGACAAATTTCAGAATAGAGAGTCGAACAGTTTCGGGATCGGCCCGAACTAACTCTTGACGGAAACTCACGACTAGACCCGAAGTTAGCCGATCTCATCTCAGAAGCTGAAAACCGAAAAATGCAAATATCTCGGTTAATATTCAAGATACAGAATAAATGTATATATCATTATTTATAGTAAATTCAATTTGCAATAAGATTGATTCTATATAATTTTTCGATCCGACGTATAGTAACGGAGATATTTTGAATTTTCAAAAATCCTCCCCTCTAAACCCCCCCTCCCACTGGTCCGATTTCAGCCATTAACGAACTTGATCTTTATTTTTACATAAAACGTTTAAATATCGAGTTTGGTAACGATCAAACAAACATTGCGACCGCTAGAGCGTTAACAGACAAATATATATATATATATATATATATATATATATATATATAATTTTGAACGGACCTCATTTTCGTCATCTCCTGGGTAGGATCGATGTACATTTGAGGAAATTTTTCGAAACTCGCGTCATGAGTACGACCTCAATAGCTGATTTCTCTTAAGGGAAATCTGCTAAAAAGAGAAACAAAGTGGTCATCATTAAACAAGTCAATTTAAAATTAAACCTCACTAAATTGATCCCAAATATTGAAATTGTATTATGGAAGCAATAGGTTCATGCCTCCCATTAAAAAGCGTTTTTCATACTTTTTGATTTTATGTAATACATAAGTGCTAAATTTTATTTGGGTTTGTTTTAATTTCAGATTCATCAAGAAATATATAAAGATTAATGTCTGTTTTATAGGTTTTTTTCCTTCTATATCTCACTTATAATTAGACGTTTGAAGTTGATGAATTTTCAAAAATTCAATATTAACCTATATTGGTCCTACCCAAAACCAAAAACATGGTAACTCTATGAGACAAAGAAGTTTGGAGACCTCTGCTTTATTTTCTTTTAGGGCAACTTAATTAAACAGTATTTAAATCATGGATTTGCAACTTACTGAGGTATATATATATATATATATATATATATATATATATATATATAATTTTGAACCGACCTCTTTTACGTCATCTTCTGGGTAGGATCGATGGACATATGAAGAAAATTTTCGAAAATCGCGTCATGAGTACGACCTCAATAGCTTATTTCCCTTAAGGGAAATCTGCTAAAAAGGAAATATTAAATTCAGATAAAATAAAAATGAGTCTTACATAAACTAATAAGAATGAAATTAAGTTTACAACTCCAACCTATTCATAAATTTCCAGGGGAAATTCCACTAGATTACAATTTAATACTTCACCAAATCATCTGCCTGAATCATTGTACCAGGTATTTCATAATAGTTCTTAAACCATTAAACGCACTATCTTTTCTTTGGAGTTGAATTTCAAAAACTTCAGTGACTGCTGATTTAACAATAAGGGCGAATTTTAATCAGAATACTCTCAAATTGGGCCAAAAGGTTCGACCAATTTTAGTAGAATAACGACAGTTAAACACAAAGCGCAACAGGCTCTGTGAATAAATAAATGCTTTAAAATTAAAAACCCAGGTACTCAGATTAGCTTTGTGAGTTAAAGCATTGGTCTTAAACTCAAATGGTTAAATATAGAGTGGCGAGTTTGATTCCCGCCTGGGTAGTAGAAATTTATTTCGACGAAGTCATTGAATAAAATGCTTCGTCCGACCCTCGATAGAAAAGGGTGGTAACCTATACGTAATGCGGTCCAAATTAGCTTTAGTAGCACAATGCGATCGTTAATAAATAAGTGATCTATCACTAATAAATGAAGGAATCTAGAACAAGACCGTAGTTAACTAATGAAATGTGCATTCTCTTAATTTGATCCGTGAAAGGCTATTACAAGAAACGAGAATGTTAAAAATCAGTAATTGCCTAAAAATGTCGAGAGAGGGAATAGGACGGACGGAGTATAAATGAATGAAGACTGGTCAAACTGCCCAGGTCAAGATTCATTAAAGAAATCTACTAATCCCGGGGCTATAAAGCAGGAACCTGCCGAGAGGCTGCCAGCTGAACTAGCCACCCGCTGCGATCAAAGGAGTGCCGCCCGTCACACTGAAGGCAGTAGCTGCCGTGTCCGGGTGTCGATATCTAGGCTCTACCATCAGCTGCTATGCTGGGGTCTTGGCTGTCGGATGGTTAGATAATGCAAGGGGTCTATGCTAGGGGCTTAGCAATAAAGAAGAGGGGGTCAAGCTAGGGGTTTAGCAATAAAGAAGAGGGGGTCAAGCTAGTGGCTTAGCAATAAAGAAGGTAGGTCCAAGCTAGGGGCTTGGCAAATAAACGTGTGAGGGTTATATTAGGGGCTTAGCAATAAAGAAGAGAGGTCAAAGATAGTAGCTTAGCAATAAAGAAGGTAGGACCAAGCTAGGAGCTTGGCAAATAAATGTGTGAGGGTTATATTAGGGGCTTTGGAGTTTAAAGGTTAGCTCATGCTAGGGGCTTAGCAATAAAGAAGTGAAGATCATGCTAGGGGATTAGCAGTCTACGGGTTAGATCATGCTAGGGCTTTTAACAATTAAGAAGTGGGGATCATGCTAGAGGCTTAGCAACTTACGTGTTATATGTTACGTGTTATATTCTTCCTTAACAGTCCTTGTGTTGGATCATGTTAGGGCCTTAGAAATTAAGAAGTGAGAATCCTGCTAGGTGCTTAGGAATTAAGAGTGAGGATCTTGCTAGAGACTTAGCAGTTAAGAATGAGGATCTGCTAGGAGTTTTGGCCCCGTTATTAAAGGCACTTGGATTATAGTAAGGTATTTTGGAAATAGTGGCTAGATCGATGATTCCAAAGTACTTTATGTGGCCCCCAGGGGTCCATTAGGGATCTGTGGGGTCGATCTCATTTGAAAACAGAGATTTATTTTAATCATATTTTAAATGAAATAATTCGCTTTACTGGTTATGCTATTTCGCTGAGCAGGGGCCTATCCAAAACCATGGCAAGTGGTCTATGAGACAAAACATTTTCGAGACCTCAGGGCTTGATGATTTTAACAGATGTTGGCAGTATAGTGGTTACTTCATGCCAGGAGATCACGGCAGTATATAGTGTTCAGATAAGAGAGAGAACACTATTTTATCACAGACGTTATGATAATGCTAGGTAATCATAGCAAGAAACTAGGTAAAATCATGCTAAAAGACCAAGAATATAGCCTGGGGATTTTAGCAATCTATATTCTCCTCCCCTATGGGAAGCCATTTTTTGTTGGCAAAGTGGTATGGTTATGTTCAAACAAATTGCACAATATTTCCAATTTAATGGATTATTATAATGGATTATTATTGTTATAATAAACTAAATGATTACAAAACAAAATTGAAAAACGAATTAAATAAATTTAAACTAAACCGATGTTACTTACGGTTATACTCGTGTTTAATTTGCGTGTCTATGTAAGGCAAAATATATTGAATTATAATTCTCATTCCTCATAAGCATCTTTAAATTATAATGTATTTGTGCTACATCCATATATATCATTTTGATAAACTTTGAGTTCTTTATTATATTCATTAAATAATATATGAGGTGGTACTGGACAATTTCCACCTTTTAAACTTCTGTTCATTGTTACATTTGACCTAGTAGCAGCAGCAAGGAAATCAGCTATTGAGTCGTCGTAATTATGACGGGATTATTGAAATATTTTGTCAAATGCCCATCGATCCAACCCAGGAGATAACAAAATTATAATTTGATCGTTACCAAACTCGATATTTAAACGTTTTATGCAAAAATAAACATCAAGTTCTTTAACGACTGAAATCCGGATGGAGGGGGATTAGAGGGGAAGAATTTCGAAAAAATGTTAATATCCCCGTTACTTGGCGTCCAATCAAAATATTGTATAGCACCAATCTCATTGCAAATGTAATGTTCTATGATATGAGTATTATTCAGTTTTCGGGGTTCATTAAACCCTTCACTGCTACCATGTCATATTAACAGCAATCTGTTATATTCTGAAGCACTTTCTTTGGTTCTTAATACCAAATATTTTTCTCGCTGAACATTCACTTTTCGAGATAAATGCAAATACACGACTCCCGGGGGAAATCTGCTTAGTTAACGCAGCCATGATGGACTTTTTTTATTAAAAGTTGAGCAGTTATAAGAGTGTATGTAAAAACGTTTGTGTTATCTATATGTCGCAAGTATATTGTCATTGTCTTGAATTTTATGTATTTTTAAATAATCTCCTGTTAGTCCATGTTCCGTTAAAAATTGTGTGGATTTGTGATGGTGACTCTTAATTGTGTTGCAGTCGTTGTAAGTTATGTGTGGTGTGCTAAGGTGAAAGCTGTAAGACTTGTTTGAAATTTTGCCATTCTCTGTCCTTTTTATGTACTTCAATATGTAGTTGCGTCTACATAGGTTAGTTATTAGTGGTAAAATACCATATATAATTCGAGTTAACGATGGGAAAAGGTAAGCCAAATGAGTTAAAGCGAGTTCGATTCGCCTGGGCAATAGAATTTATTTAGTGGCGATCTCATTGAATAATATACTTAGTCATACCCTGGCTAGAAAGGGGTGGTAACCTGTAGATAACCCGTCCTAGTTAGCCGTAGTAGTATAAATAAAATACGTTTTACAATAGAGAAATCTGCCTAATAACAACTGTAATAGTAAGAAACCTCTTAACCTAAAACATTATTTAGGGCGTAATAACCCAGTAGTTTCTAGCCCCAAAAACAGTTAACCTAACCTCTAAACCTATTCACGAGGGACGAATAGTTAAGGAAACGCCCGCCAGAGCTCTCGGCGGAAAGTCCGAACATAGCCTACTGGTGACCACACGCAGAATACAAATGCAAATATCTCGAATAATATTCAAGATACAGAATAAATGTATAGAACAATATTTATAGTAAATTTAATTTGCAATAAGATTTATTCTATACACATTTTCGATCCGACGCATAATAACGGAGATATTTTGAATTTTCAAAACTCCCCCCTCTAAACCCTCCTCCCACTAGTCCGATTTCAGCCATTAACGAACTTGATCTTCCTTTTTACATAAAACGATTAAATTCCGAGTTTGGTAACGATCAAACAAAAATTGCGACCGCTAGAGCGTTAACAGACAAATATATATATCTATATATATATAAAATTGTAACCTCTGTCTGTACATTGATTTTTTTCGCGAAATTTCACGATAACTTTTCGTTTCACATGTCATAGACACCATAACTGCATTTTGTTTCTTTGGTGTCTGTTTGTTTGTTTGTTTGTTTGTTTGTTTGTTTGTTTATTTGTTTGTTTGTTTGTTACCTTTTCACGCATAAACGGCTGAACCGAATTTTATGAAACTTGGTATGTATATTACTACTAGCCCAACTTAGACTTTAGGCTATATTAATATTCTCTAAGACAAACAGGAGTGGGGGTTATAAGGAAGGCCTGAAATTAAAAATAGCGATATTTCGTTTCCTATTGCTTTTTCAGCAAATATGCCCATAACAAAAGTTGTTTATTTTGTAATTTAGAGTAACTTTTGTTATATGCACTTTTGCCGTATACCGAAGTATAAAGGCGGTATACGCTAAAAATTATAGCGGGAGTCAACAATTTTATTTGGCACAAAGACTCAACCGAACTAAATAAAACTCGGTATGTGTATTAGCACTAACGTCTTCCTTATAATAAGCAATACAAACATTTCTAGGAACGGGCAGGAGTGGGGGTTATAAGGGACGCCTGAAATTAAAAATAGTGATATTCCGTTTCCTATTGGTGTTTCGGCAAATATGCACATAACAAAAGTTGTTTATTTTGTTATTTAGAGTAACTTTTGTTATATTCATTTTTGTCTTTTAACAAAGTATAAACGAGATATAAACTATAAACTAAAGCTGGAGTGAACTATTTCATTGGGCGCTAACGATTAAACCGAACTAAAAATACTCGGTATGTCAATTAGAATTAATTCTTCCATGATTATAAGCTATATTAAAATTTTTAGGTTAGAACGGGAGTGGGGTTTATAAGGGAGGCCTGAAATAAAAATTTGCGATATTTCATTGTCTATATGTTTTTCGACAAATATGCACATAACAAATGTTGTTTACTTTGTTATTTAGATTAACTTTTTTTTTTTTATACATTTCTCCAGGACCAATGTGTGGAGCAAGTAATTTGCTCAACAATTCATTCCAAATTGAACTATCAGGTACCTGACCTGGAAATATTTATTCAAATCTTTGTTAATATTTTGTCTTTAATAACTGAAATCTATGCATAATGCACATGAGACGGGAAATATGACAATTTGGAGGAAGTGAAGACATACATAAAAAATTAATTTTATTATTAACGAATGCCAACAACGGGTATAACCCTAAACACTGGGACGGGTAAATGTCCCCCCATTCAGCCTCAAATCAATTCCCGGGCGAAGCCGGGTATCTGAGCTAGTATATATATATATATATATATATAGATAAATATATATATAGATATATATATATATATATATAGATAGATAGATATAGATATATAATTTTGAACGGACCTCATTTTCGTCATCTCCTGGGTAGGATCGATGGACATTTGAAGAAATTTGTCGAAACTCGCATCATGAGTACGACCTCAATAGCTGATTTCCCTTAAGGGAAATCTGCTAAAAGTGGGGGTTAACATCGGAGTACCGTTCGGGTAGTAGGAAATCTGTTCAGTTTACGCAGCACCTGCGTCAATGAATTTTAGTTATGTGGATGTTTTGATGCTAAGGTAGGGATCACATTGGAAAAGGTACTCGAATTTTAAAAATAAATATTTACCGCAAGCTGAGTGACTGGCATTCGTGTAAGGGATAACCATAAACAAAGATTTTTATTAACCATCTCGTCTCAGAGACGCACAATAACTTTATAATGTTTATACGCAGACGCCACGGGGCCTTGACGATCGTTATGTCCCCTTTGACGTAATTTCACATAATGAAAATTTAAATTAATGAAACGCCCCAACTTTAAATAAAATAATCGTAAAAAAGGCTACTTTGCTGCTACCGTTTGAATCGGTTTAAGCGGTTGGGGGGGGGGTGGGCGGTACGCTAGAAAACCGGTACTGCGCGCGCGCGTGTGTGTGTGTGTAGATGGCTAGAGGCTCCCTGGGTGGTTCGTCTTTGGTGTTGGCCGCCTCTAGATAGCGCACCTTCCTATCGGCTATACCTCAAAGCCAGCCGGCATGACTTATCGCAGGTTCCCAGCGTCGGCTCCCAAACGGCTAAGGATATCTATGACACAGAAAAAGGTCCGCCACGCAAGGACTGCGGAAACTAAGCAGATTTCCAAAGTGGTGGTATAACACATGTGATCTCGTATCATCACGTATTTTCTATTTAAATATCAAAAGCGACGAGTAGAAGGGGCGGGGTTACTGAAGATAGAAAACAAGAAAGTAACAATAACTGGCTTAATACTTGCGTTAACAAAAAATACATCGAGCAACAATTTTAGAAACTGAAAAGTTTAACAAGATTGGTTCTATAATATTTCATGATCCGACTCCTAATAAAGAAGATATTTTGAATTTTAGCAGATTTCCCTTAAGGGCTATTGAGGTTGTACTCATGACGGAATTTTCGAAATTTTTCTTCAAATGTCCATCGATCCTACCTAGTAGATGACGAAAATGAGGTCCGTTCAAAACTGTATATATATATATATATATATATATATATATATATATATATATATATATATATATATTTGTCTGTTAACGCTCTAGCGATCGCAATTTTTGTTTCATCGTTACCAAACTCGGAATTTAATCGTTTTATGTAAAAAGGAAGATCAAGTTCGTTAAAGGCTGAAATCGGACCAGTGGGAGGGGGGGTTTAGAGGGGGGATTTTTAAAAATTCAAAATATCTCCGTTATTATGCGTCGAATCGAAAAAAATGTTTTAGGTTTAGAGGTTTCTTACTACTACAGTGTTATTAGGCAGATTGCTCTATTGTAAAACTTCTTAGTTTACGCAGCCTTTACGTGACGGACTTTTTTAAAATAGAACAGGGTGTTTCTGTTGGTCTCCCAATACTAAATATTGAACCTCCCCATGTTAAAATTTTCAAACGACCTCATGTTTTCATCCATAGGTAGGATTGATGGTCATTTGGTGATATTATAAATTCTCGGTATTCCTCCACTGTAATCTTTCCCCACCCCTCTTGATCAGATTTCACCTCTTAATGAACTTGATCTTCAGTTGAACCCACGAAACACTTACCTATGGTAACGACCAAACAAAAATTTTCATATATATATATGTTATGGCATATGATATGTGATCATATTAGGAAGGTACTAAAATTATTCTGAGGTTCTTTCGGAACGTTATACTAGCATAAATACATAATCTTATCGATAATTTTATTTACGATAACATTTCATTTATACATATTTTTCTCTAGCTCATTTATTATCCGAGTTGTTTATAATTTTTTGTTTCAGACTTTAGTAAACCTCCCCACTTCTGCTTATCTAATTTTCACTTTAAATACCTCAGCCACTTTAATATTAGAGTCCACTTAGAGTTCAATACCTATTTATATAGGTTTCTCCCAACGGGAGAAATATTCCATCGTCGTGTGCCCGTGAGTGTCTGTGTATGTGTGTTGTGACATTAACAGTTTGATTGCCTTTTAGTAGAACAACGGCATTAATTATTGTCAGACAAGTAAAAAGAATGTGACAAATCGTTTTAATTCGCATGCAATTATTTATTATCATGCATAAAGCTTGTGCTATTATTGGACACGCAAGGTCTTATATTTTTAATTTTTTTTTACTACGATGGCGTGTGCCGATATAATACGACAATAACTAATATAACATAATAATGACGGATGCCAATTAAATGTAACTTTGATGAAAATAGAAATTCTAGAAAAAGAACAGAACTTAACCAAGTGGGCAGTAAAAGGTAATATTAACATAATTAAAAACAGACAGAATGTTGTCAACATGAAAACTGAAATAAAAAAAAAAAAAACTACATAATGTATTTATAAAATATTTCAATTAAAAGCAATTAGATTCGATGTAATTGTGGCTATGCTTCATTTGTAATCGATGTTTCATACTTTGGCCATTTTTCAGTGATGGATTGGTCATCCATTGTAATGTATCGAGGGGTTCGTTGTAAGGTGGTATTAGTTGCATTCAATTATAACTTTATTATCAATTTAATATAATTCAAATATCTCCGTTATTATACGTCGGATCGAAAACCTTTATAGAACCAATCTATTTTTTTTTTATTATTATTATTTATTAACGCCCACTTTTTGCAACTCTTTAATATTTAATTTAATTTAATATATTATAAATGATGTATATAGTTTTTTTTACGATCTTTATTATTCACCGAGATACTTTGTATTTAAGTAGAGTAATCCATCATTAACACAAAACTATTTTTCGTGAGGAACTACGACTGAAGGGGTAAAATCACCTGTCGAAAAAAAAAGGTATTTATATTTCTGAGCGAATATTGTTAAACCGGATATAAAAAAATGGTTCAAATAATAGTTTGATGGGTTTTAATGTACTTTGAAGCTGGGAAATGATAGGTTTTTAAATATTAAGTTTTTCAAAATATTTCCCTCCCCCACAGTTTATAAATTTGTTTTATTATGGATCTAACAACAAATTCAACCATACAGTTGTATTCCGATCACATTTTTCAGAAATAAGCTAAAAATACCTTTATTGTACATCGCTGCTTCATTCATCACTTGAAGACTTGCTACTTATAGTTTCTTCTTCGCAATCTCATAGACAGCTATAAATTATTAACAAATAAATTCCATATTGAAATCTGATAAGACGAGTTTTAAGTACATTAAAAACCATAAAACTATCATTTGTAACTTTTTTTATCTATTACACTTTTTCTAGCCTTAATCTGACATCGTAAATCTAGATTGGCGAGTTCGATTCTGACCTGGGTAAATAAGAATTTATTTAGCGACGAACTCATTAAATAAAATCCTTAGTCCCAACCGGGGTAGAAAAGGGTGGTAACCTGTAGATAGCCCGTCCCAATTAGCCAAAGTATCCAAAAGTGGACGTTAATAAATAATAAATATTATATTCCCGTTTTACCGAAATATAAAAAACCAATTTTATCCAAAAGTGATTTTTTCTCAAATCGTAGTTCCGCACGAACAAAAAAGCTGATATACCTTTTTAGTTTGCTTTTTAAATTAGTTCTTAGATAGAATTGTTGTTTTAGGTTTAGTTTATGTTGTTTTTTTTTTTGTTTTTTTTTTTTTAAATTCTCTTATTAAGACAATATTTTATTTGTTCTTAGAAGTTAATTCTAGCAGTTTAGTTTTAGATTGTTTCCGCTTTTAAATGTTGACTAGCTAAGTATGCTTTTAAGTAATGAAAGTGTCCGTTTTCTGTGATATTTATTTCTATTTTGATCTATTGTTGACTGTTATCCTGCTATTTTAATTTGTTTTTTTTTAAGAACGTTAAGGCTGTTAATTTAAATAATGTCGGTTGCATTGTCATAGGTGTGTGTTAATATCAACAGTACAATGAAGATAGAGCTGTTGCTCAGAAAGTGCACTCTGTCAAATAAACGATTTGTAAACGAAAACAGGCCTACTGTGTACATCCAGATTGAACTAAAAATAGTTTTTTTTTTTTTACGGAAGAACAACTCTACTTGCCCACAAATTTTCAGATTTTTTTTTAATTTTCCGGTTTTTTAACCTCCCTTTTTGCTTTACGCAATTCTTCTTCTCATCGGTACATTCTGTCATTTCACCTTTGATTTTTTTTTTAAGCTTCCGCATTGGGTTCTGTATCAGCTATCGACCGGGAGCGAATTCCACGGCGATGACTACACCGACAGACAGACAGACAGACCATTAGAGCAATCAGCTGTTGGAGTCTTAGGTAGCAAGAGATAAATCTCCATAATCCCCTTCATTCAATTACCAGCCACCAGGAGCGGGCCATGCATCACAAGATTACCTCTCTCGCACCGACACCAGCTCCCTCTACCGGCTTGATTTATCTCACACTTCTTGATATCGTATATCATCTCTCAGCCGATTAATTTACGGCAGCCACATTTTTTTTTTTTTTTTTTTTTTTAAATAAATTTTATTTTATTTTTTCATATAGTCGGTTTCGTTCTAAAAGGACGACGTTTAATATTTCCTCCGTTATTAATGAGCCAAAGGCTTTGGATCTCTATGTGAAAATTTCCAAAATTTCTGCTGGTAAACGTTATTATCATTGGATACGAAAAAGTCCGTCACGCAGGGGCGGCGTAAACTAAGGAGAGTCCCACGTGATGTTTTACAATAGAGAAATTTCACGAGAGCCGAGAAGTTAAGGAAACGGCCGAACTAGCTTTTGGCGGGGAAGTCACTCGTCCGTTAGACGATAGATTTCATAAAAATGCAAATATCTTGGTTAATATTCAAGATAGAGAATACATGTATATAACAATATTTATAGTAAATTTAACTTGCAATAAGATTGATTCTGTACAATTTTTCGATCCGACCTGTAGTAACGGAGATATTTTGAATTTTCGAAAATCCTCCCCTCTAAACCCCCCCTCCCACTGGTCCGATTTCAGCCGTTAACGAACTTGATCTTTCTTTTTACATGAAACGACTAAATGTCGAGTTTGGTAACGGTCAAACAAAAATTGCGACCACTAGAGCGGTAACAGACACACACACACACACACACACATATATATATATATATATATATATATATATATATATATATATACACAGTTTTGAGCGGACCTCATTTTCGTCTTCTACTAGGTAGGATCGATGGACATTTGAAGAAAAATTTCGACATGAGTACAACCTCAATAGCTGATTTCCCTTAAGGGAAATCTGCTAAAGGTTGCTCGGAGTAAAGACCTTTTGAGCTGGGGTTATCAAAGACAATTTTCCGTCTTCCTTGACAAGTACTTTGTAAGTAACTTATAAGTACTTATGAAAGCAGAACACACTTGCAGCAATAACCAACGTTTTTAATAGATGATATCAATTAATTTTATTTTCAAATATAAAGGCGACTTGGTGGAAGTCAGTAAAAGTTAATAACCTTTCCTTTTGAACCCAAAGAGTTACCAATTTGTTTTTCTCACTAAATACTAACTTATTGTCAAACAACACATCCTTAAATAATAATCTACCAGCTGTAGCAATGAATATATATTTCTTAAATACATTACTTGCGATGTCTATGTGAAAATCTCTTTCTATTTTTTTTATGGGAAATAAAATAAAGATGGATTATTCGAATGATTGAAAATTGTTTCCATCGTAAAGTGACATCATAAAATATTTTTTATGACAAATATGAGTTTTATTAAAAATTGAACATTTTTTATAGTATTCATCTTGTGTATTAAAACAGCCTCCAGATATAATTTTCTTTAATTTATGTTTAAACAAGGAATATTTTTTATAGATTTAATACATTCGGGCAGTGTATTAATGAGCTTTTCTCCTGAAAATGATAAGCTTTTCTCGAAATATTTGTCTCCGGTTGGTGTTTGAAGCATATTCTAGTATCTTGTTTTATGATTATGTGTTATACTATTTCTATAAATGAAGCTCATGTTTTGTTTCACAAATAGTAGATATTATTTTTGTCTTATGAGTGGCCAACAGGAGTCCCTCGATTTTCTTAAAATAATATAAACTCTATTAATCTCATCTGTATTCTAAGAAGTCCGTCACGCAGGGGCTGCGTAAACTAAGCAGATTTCCCATGTGAAGTTTTACAATAGAGAAATCTGCATACTGGTAACATAACACCACCGTGATTAAATACAAACGGCAACTGAAACGGCTTCTGAATTGTAAGAATAATTTATATTTTAATAACTCAAATTTTAGCAGCACAAGAACTAAAGAAGTGGGGGGGGCGGATGAACAGAACGCTTTTCGCAGTTTCGTAACGAGCAAACAAGAATTGCGACCGCTAGAGCGTTAACAGACAAATATATATATATATATATATATATGTATAATTTTGAACGGACCTCATTTTCGTCATTAACGAACTTGATCTGTATTTTTGCAGAAAACGTTTAAATATCGAGTTTGTTAACGAGCAAACAAAAATTGCGACCGCTAGAGCGTTAACAGACAAATATATATATATATATATATATATATATATATATATATATATATATAATTTTGAACGGACCTCATTTTCGTCATCTCCTGGGTAGGATCGATAAACATTTGAAGAAATTTTTCGAAAATCGCGTCATTAGTACGACCTCAATAGCTGATTTCCCTTAAGGGAAATCTGCTAAAATTAAAATATGACTTTTTGCGTTACCCCTAATCATAACCGCCATATGTGAAACCAACTTTGGAATTAACCATAGTATTTAAGTAATACAGTTTCCATTGAAAGATATTTCTTAAATGATTTTAATAAGGAATAGGACTAATATGGTTTGGGCAATCAACAGCTAGGTTATTATGCCCTTTATATTAGTATGCCAAATTTTAATAAGAAGCAAAGCGATTTTATTTTCTTACTTAATTATTCACATTCAATCCTAAAAACTTTATCATGGGGAGTTGTAAAATGTTTTCCATTATCCATTTATTGTACTCCAGAAGGAAGTGAGCTAATCTCCAATAACTTGTTTTTAATCTGTAATAAATTGTAAAATTGCTTCGTAAATCAGGAATAACAGATTTATAGTGAGAAATGTTTATTTTAATATAAATCGTTCGGTTTTATGATGGCTTCCGTTAAGAAAATGACTACGTTTGCCAACAATGTTTTCTAGAAACGTCTAATTGAATTAGGTCTAAAACGGTAATAAATTATTCTTGAATTAATGACGCGCTTATGAATATATATTTTTAAAAATATATTCGACTTAACAGTTAATCCACTGCTAGTTGATTTACGATCACTTTACATTTATCAAAACCGATTCACCACATCAAGGGTTTATTTAAACTAACATGATGAAGTATTGAGGAGCTCTTTTATAGCCATTAAAATAAATTAACATATGCTATATTTAAAAATCGTTGCGGGAATATTAAATAAAAAACCCAGAGAGTATGATGCGTTGTCTGCCCGCAATATGTTCTCTATTTATACAGAGCCTTTAACACCTGGCATAGGCGAATTTACATATCTAATTAATAGGTTCAATTTCCCATTTACTTTTTTTATTTATTTTTTTTTCGTCCTTAATTCATCCACGTTCTTCACAGGACAGCCTTCCAGATACTGCCCTAATGTATATAACAGCTGATATTGACAACTTGAGCACGACATAAATCAAGAATAATATTAATGTCTATTCATTACTAAGCAATAAGCAAGGTGATACGTTAAGTCTCATTGTTTTGTTATGTCTTTTACACAAATGCATTCCACAAAGAGAGTGTCTCAAATTGTTTTATTATTTATCCGCCCATCGAAAAGTCGGAATAATTTATCGATACATTTACAAACGGCCAATGTTTTCATTCGTTGGTTTAATAACTTGTCACACAGTTGCATACTATTCATCAGTGTTTTAACACCTGCTCAATGCCAGCCAGCTCTTTCATTCAAGATCTTCAATTATAATTATTCATGTCAAACCTCAAACATTATTTACTTCAAACGAGTTTTTTTCTCAATATATAAGAAAATGACGTTCAATAACAGTTTCCATTAAAAAAATACATATTTAATTGGACATTAAGAAATTAATAATTTCGTTATTTTTTTTCGATCAGGGGAGGAGTAAGTATTTTATTTATCATCACTAAATTAATTCCTATTGCCCAGGTGAGAATCGAACTCATAATTCTAGGTCTACCAAGTGAAATTAAAAACAACCCTTTAATTCACGGGGCTAACTAACCTGGCCCTTCTAAATTGCATTTTGAGTATTGTTAAAAATAACGTTATCAGACGCACACATATTTATTGACAAATGGTTTTAAGAAATTTCCTCTAAAGAAAATTGAGTTAGTACTTATAATTGGATTTTAGAAAGAATTTTTCAAATGTCTATCAATTTTAATGAGGATATGATAAAATGAGTGCAGCTAAATTAGTATATTTTTGTTAGCAGGTTTCCTTTAAGGTCCTACTCATGACGTGAATTTTCGAAAAATTTCTTCAAATGTCCATCGATCCTCCCTAGGAGATGACGAAAATGAGTTCCGTTCAAAATTTTATGTATATATATATATATATATATATATATGTCTGTTGACGCTCTCGTGGGCTCAATTTTGGTTTGATCGATTAAAAACACTATAATTTAACGTTTTATGTAAAATTGAAGACCAAGTTCATTAACGGCTAAAATCGGAACAGTGGGGGGGGGGGAGGGGGTTTAGAGGGGAGGAATTTCGAAAATTCGAAATATCTCAGACAATGGCTCAGAAAAATTGTATAAAACCAGTCGTATTGCAAATGTAATGTTCTGTAAATGTCGTTATGAACGTTCTTTCATTATCTTTAAATTAACCGTTTTTTTTTACATTTTTTTTAGTTTTCGGCCTTCAGTAAATCCCTACTACTATTCCTACTCGTGTCTTACTATCAGTAAGCTGTTATGTCATTAACTACTTTCTTCAAAGCATAAATACCAAATATTGTTTTCATTGAACTTTTACGTTTGGAGATAAATGCAAATAGGTGACGCTCCTGTGAAATCTGCTTAGTTAACGTAGCTCCTGCGTGCTGGCCTTTTTACGAAGAAACAGGAATATGTGGTGAGAAGAGATCACAAGCGTGTTTAAGGGAAACGTCAGCTAATGAGGTCGATTTTCGACAAATCTCAAATGTCCATCTTTCCTACCTAGGAGATGACGAAAATGAGATCCGTTCAAAATTATATATATATATATATATATATATATATATATATATATATATATATATATATATTTGTCTGTTAACGCTCTAGCGGTCGCAATTTTTGTTTGATAGTTACCAAACTTGATATTTAAACGTTTTCTGCAAAAATACAGATCAAGTTCGTTAATGGCTGAAATCGAACAAGGGAGAGGGAGGTTTAGAGGGGTGATTTTCGAAAATTCGAAATATCTCCGTTATTATGCGTCGAATCGAAATATTGTATAGAATCAATCGTATTTCCAATGAAATGTACTATAAATATTGTTCTACAATTTATTCTGTATCTTGAATATTAACCGAGATATTTTCATTTGCATTGTTTGAGTGGTTGGCAGGAGTCGGCTATGTTCGGGACTTTCCACCGAGAGCTAGCGTTTCCGTAACTATTCGTCCCTCGTGAATAGGTTTAGAGATTCCTTACTACTACTGTTGTTATTAGGCAGAGTTCCCTATTGTAAAACTTCACGTGAAAAATGTGCTTAGTTTACGCAGCCCCTGCGTGACGGACTTTTTTTTTCAATAAACACGAAAGCAGTTTGCCCTTTTAACAATGTTAAAATAAATGTTCTATTTACTTTGTTTTTCATTCTTTGTGTGTATTGCCCAATTAACACAAGCTCAGTTTATATATTTGATTAATATCAATATGAGAGGCGGGAAATATTGAGACAAGAGTTAGGCATGTCCACTGATAAAGAGGCAGAGACAACAAAGTAGGCATTCAGCTGCTCCCACACACGAGAGCTGGTGGACCAGTTAGATTTACATACAATATAGCCCAAGGATGTCATTAGCTCTGTCTTCGAGTTAGTCAATCACAACTCCTATCTCTTTGGCTTTAATATCTCTTTGCCGCCTTTATAACAGCCTCTATAACCTCTCCCCGCTTCTTGTTATTACTTAACAATCGCCTCTAATATCAGTGCTACAAAGAAGAATTACTCCTCCTTGGCAATGTGTACAGGCTTCAGTGGGCATAAATATTAGCCGTACCTCTTCAAGAACTAATAAGAGAAGAATAATTCTTCTTGAGTAACTATGGTAGGTTACTCTAAGGTATGGCTTAGCACTTTATTGTTTTAGCAAATTTCTATTAAGGGTAACAAGCTATTGAGGTTGTCCGCAATTTTGGAAAAATATCCTCAAATGTCCAACGATCTTAACCAGGAAATGATGAAAATGAGGTGAGTTCAAATCTATATATATTTGTCTATATATTTCCGTTACCGCTCTAGCAGTTGCTATTTTCATTTGATCGTTACCAAACTCCCTTACCACTCCATATTTAAACTGTGGGTGGAATTTCGAAAATTACAAATATTTCCGTCATTATACGTCGGATCGAAAAAGTGTATAAAAACGATCTTATAGCAATTTGAATGATCTATAAAAGTTATTCTGTACATATTTTTTGTACTATGAATATTAAACGTGATATTTCGATTATATTATTTTCGGCTTTCGAAAATTCAAAATATCTCTGTTTTTATGAGTCGGATCGGAAAATGTTATAGAACCAATCTTGTTAAACTATAAGCCCCAGCCTCCGCTAGTCTTGTTGTCAGGTCATGCAACCATCTCAGCCTGAGTCTGGTCCCACCATCTAGTTCCACATAATGTGCCATACATTTTCTTGAGTAGCCTGTTATCCCCTCGACGTGATATTCTACGAATTTTGATAGCGCAGATTATTAGTTCATGCAACGCTATCATACCGGCTTTACTTCATTTTGGCCCTCTCCCAAATATGAATAAAAATCTCAAAATTTGGACTACGTTCTCTGAACATTGTAAAGAAAAGTCCGCCACGCAGGGGCTACGTAAACTAAGCAGATTTCCAACGGGAAGGTTTACAACAGACAAATCTACATACTGATAACACTGAATGTTAAGCGAATAAATACAAACGGTAAGAAGAAATCTTTCAGCCAATTTACAAGTTAATAATATCTACAACGGAAAGCGTCTGAATTGTAAACAAACAGGGCAGCCAACATAGCAGAACATTTTCTTATCATTCCTACAGTTTTAGTGAGCTTTAGCAGATCTCCCTTAAGGGAAATCTGCTAATAGGTGCCTTCTTACTCCAACTGAGACAAGAGTTAATTCTTAATGAGGGTCCAATATCAATTTCTTTTCTGCATTCATCTCCAATGTTGAGGGGCGTTAATAAAATAACTTTTTTTCTCTTCAGCATTCATATATAAATAAATCATTACACAAAACTTAAAAAAAAAAAGTTCCGAATCAAAACACGAGCCACAAAACGACCAGGTTTGATGCGGTCTCTTAAGCTACTTCTGAGAAAGACCTTTTAATTGGCCGACTAATCCGTTGCTTTATCTTAGGGCTTAAAGCCATTAGCTTCAGATAATTGGATTTGAGGCCTTTAATTAATATGCGCCAATTAAACTGTGATAAAAGGCATTTCACAGTTATAGCATGATTTGCGCCTGCTAATAACTTCCGTCACATTATAAACGGCCGTTTAGTTGACCCTTTGCCACTTCATCAATCACAACAAATCAAAAATGGTAATTTTGAGTTTGATTTTTACTTTTTTGAAATTTAATTTGGATTTGCTATTATCGGTAAATTATTACAGTTAATCGATTCATAATTATCAAGACATTCTCATAATTAAATATACATATTTTAAAATCACATACTTTACACTTATTTTGTGTACAATGTTCATAAATTAAATTGTTCGGCCTGTGCCATTTTTATATAGGGGAATTCTGTTTTCCACGCAAAATATCCTCTAACAAGGGAGTTTATTTAAATGGTGTGTGACTCATCTTTTGAATTCTTCACACATTTCAATAAATACACCTAATCGTTTGTCTATAATAATTATAAATATTATAAATTAAATTATTATTTATTAACGCCCACATTTTACAACTAAGACTAATTAGGGCGGGTTATCTACAGGTTTCTACCCACCCTTTTCTAGTGAGGGTGGGAGTAAAGATATTATTTAATGAATTCCGTCTCTAAATAAATTCCTCTGCCCAGGAGAGAATCAAACTCGTCACTCTATGTTTATAAATATTATGAAAGCAATAAAAAAAATAAAATAAAACATATGTAAGCATTACATATCTGTGTGAAGAGTAGGTGTGGAACTACACAATTTTATCCCATTCTTGTATAAATGCATTAAATTCCTTCATTTATGTAACTAATAATGTTTCGATTTGTCCGCCGGGCAAGTTCCTTTCTATAAGGAAATGTACTTGATGAGTTTTCAATTTTGGAATCGTCTCAGGCCTTAAAGAAAAGATTGAAACATCATTGTAGAAATGTCGATAATTTAGAAGGATATCTTAGCCCTACCATTCTTTGGCATTTAAGTATAAATTTACTTTTGAGGATGTAGAAATTTTATTTAATGTTAAAAACGTAACCATGTAGATTTATAGGAATAATAAATCAGTGCATGATATTTTGCGTGATTTTATATATTGGCCATTCAACGAAGATTGATTTGTGGTGACATTTCGACGATATTATTTTTTAAAGTAAAGATCAGGTAAAATGTTATTATTTATCGACGAATCCTTTTCAAGCATTCCTCTATATTAAAATAATTGATTACGAATATTAGTTTTAGTTCGATTGTATCAGCTGATCCATGTGGAGCCATTTTGTATTTTATTGAGTCTCGACGAAGACGGTCTAGAGAAAGGGTGTTTCTTTCGATCACGGGATTACAGTGTTTTAGCAGATTTCCCTTAAGGGAAATCAGCTATTGAGGTCGTACTCATGACGCGAGTTTCGAAAAATTTCTTCAAATGTCCATCGATCCTACCCAGGAGATGACGAAAATGAGGTCCGTTCAAAATTATATATATATATATATATATATATATATATATATATATATATATATATATTTTTCTGTTAACGCTCTAGCGGTCGCAATTTTTTTTTGATCGTTACCAAACTCGGAATATAATTCGTTTTATGTAAAAAGGAAGATCAAGTTCGTTAATGGCTGAAATCGGACCAGTGGGAGGGGGGTTTAGAGGGGGGATTTTTGAAAATTCAAAATATCTCTGTTATTAAGCGTCGGATTGAAAAATTGTATAGAATAAGTCCTAATGAAAATTAAATTTACTATAAATATTGTTCTATACATTTTTTCTGTATCTTGAATATTAACCGAGATATTTGCATTTGTATTCTGCGTGTGGTCGCCAGTAGGCTATGTTCGGACTTTCCGCCGAGAGCTCTGGTGCCGTTTCCATAACTATTCGTCCCTCGTGAATAGGTTTAGAGGTTAGGTTAACTGTTTTTTGGGGCTAGAAACTACTGGGTTATTACGCCCTAAATAATGTTTTAGATTTAGAGGTTTCTTACTACTACAGTTGTTATTAGGCAGATTTCTCTATTGCAAAACCACGTGGGAAATCTGCTTAGTTTACGCAGCCCCTGCGTGACGGACTTTTTTAGTTTAAGTATTACTCGCACCGGAAGAAGCGTTGAACTAAACGCTCGGAACATGTACAGAAAATTATTATTATTTTTTTTTCCAGTGATCAATAATCAATGCAAAAAAAAAGGAACAGAACAAGGAAACCACAACCACCTGGACATCAAACAGTGCATTTGTTTTGTCATTTTGGTTTCAGCCACAAATGACACAAATGTGTTTAGACATCGTGTCATTAAATGGAACAGGGTTTGAGTTACTAATAAGGCAAAATGAAATAAACATCTTGAAATGCCAGCTGTAGTTCATTACCACTTATGCATATATGCCCCGGTATTCAAAGGAGTAGAATTGAAGTATTATCGGTTATTTTATTTTACAGAATAATAAAAATATTTCCAAAACTGTTCTATTGAAATATTGGATAGATTGAAGAAAGGAACATATTAAGAAATGAGTCCAGTTCGGAAAGGACGAATACAATGTGAAAATCATTCTTTTAGAAGCCCGAAATTATCGGTCAGAAATAATTGTCAAACAAGAAAACAAATTTCAAACAAAATTACGTAAACTGAAGCATATCTCTTTCCTAATATGAGCTGCCATCTCTAAATAATTCATGCGCTGTTAAATTTTAATGGAGTCAGCTCTAAGGACAGTGTGACACACAAGTGGGCGTTCAAAAATTGTAATAATCACACGATACATAGTCATCAGTTCATTCGGAGAGCGAAAGGTCACAATATTAATTCGGTTGATCAATTTGAATGTCAAATTCAAATTTGGGGATCATTTTTATTTTGATGTTATTCCATATTTTACTGATGCCCTGCGTTTAAAGTTGCTCTTATCGCAATTTATACATGTGTGATGATAACATAGTAACTGGTATCAATTCATCAAAAAATCGTGTCTTTGTTGTAATTATTAGCAGTAATAATTGCCAATAATTATAAGACATTCGTTTATGTTTTTTTTTTTATTTTTGAAATTATATGTTGATATAAGAGTATTTTGGGATTAAAATGCTGTGAGAGCATTAACGTGGTATAGAAATAATTGTAAATTCTTACTTAGAAGTATTATTTTTATTGAAAATTCACCGGTCGCGCATTAGACCATAGACTATAAGGGAAACTATTATGCTTGAGAAGTCGTGTCATTCATAAAAACGTGTTTCACGCAGGAGCTGTGTAAACAAAGCAGATTTCCCACTTGCTGGTGTGGCACAGTATTGATCTCATCTCACCATAAATTGGCTATTTCCAAATACACATCCGATGACCAGAAATGGATGGTTTATTGGAGGCTGAAAACAACAAAATACAAATAAATCGCTTAATATTCGAGTAGATGTATGGAACTACAATTGTAGAGCATATTTAGTTCAACAAGTTTGGTTGAATAATATTTTTTATGACACCTAATAAAAGAGTTATTTTGAATTTTCAAATTCCCTCTGTCTTTAAACTCCTCCCCTCCCCCTCTTAATTTCTGGTCCGAATTTAGCCATTAACGAACATGATATTTAGTCTTAAATGGAACGGTCAATAACCAAATACGATATATATCAAAAAAACATCTTCCAGACAATAACGTAAAATCTTGATTGGTGACATCATCACACTACGTATTTGTGTGTATCTTACGTACTAAATGTATATGGATAACAATAAGTCGTATTGAAGCCTGGAATAACAACGTTCCAAGATGTGTTGGCTTATTGTAACGTGAGATTGCTAAAAGTCGTGGTTTACTAAAAGTAGAAAAATTAAAAATGCAAATATCTTGGTTAATATTTGAGAAAGATAAAAAGTGTATAAGACAATACTTTTAGAAAATTAAGTTTCTATTTAATTTGCTCTATACAATTTTCAGTCCGACTAACTATAACACAGAAATTTAGAATTTTTAATTTTCCTTCGCTCTAATCCTCAACCCCACCCCTTCTCGTTGTCTGAGTTCAGCGGTTAACGAACTTGATCTTTACTTTTCTACGTATCCCAATTAAGAGCAGTGTGATTTATCAACAGTACCTTACGATTCCGGCGTCGCATTACGTACTTTAGTTTGACAGTTCCTAACCTGCCCTTTAAAGTACATATTTCCAATGGAAATATATCGTTTGGTGGTAAATTGGTTTAGTAACTCAACAATATATATATATATATATATATGAACATCTATGGCAATTGAATGTGATCACATTCAAAGAGTGACGACCTAGCGGCCATGACACGGTCAACAGAAATCTTTGGCATTTGAAAATAGAAGGGAGTGCACAGATTACGGAATGCTTTACCGAGAAAAATAAAAGGTGAAATTAACATGAAAAAAGATATTTATAAATATAATACAAGGGAAAGGAGATTAAAGTATTTATTCTCCGGGGGGGATTTTGCAATATTAAAAATGATAAATCTCAAAGCCTATTGTGAGTAACCAATGTTAAAAGCCAAGTAATTGTTAAGAGACAAGAAATGTAATTGCTTAATAGCTGGTGTGATTTTGTGGCGCCGGCTTCTCATGTTGGCAGCACTGCCCTTTCGATCCCACTGCAATCTTGATATTTGTTTTATTTTTTTATGTCAACGTGTAAAATTTTTTCAAACGTTGTAGTAAAACGTTTCTAGAACAAAAATTGTTTGTACGAAATGGATAATAGCTATATTGTTGCTGTAGGTGGCATTTAGTATTTGAATGCATAAATCTAAAATGGCCCGTTTGATTGTTTTTCATTGTATTGATTTTTCTGGTTTATGAACGCGAGTTGAACCGAAAGCTAGAATCAACAAAAGAAATACAAACGATTGGTGAAATTTAACTCATCTAAAAAGTTCCGTATAATCTTTAGATTATTATAGTTTTTATTTGACAGCCGTACTCGTCTTCAGATTATGGACATATTGTACTGTGAAAAGACTGGCACAGAAGAAGAAGCATGGACGCCGTTATAAAATTTTAATGGTTGCTTCTATTAATGAGTGGAGGTTCTGCTATTTTTTTTTCTATCTTTTTTATTGTGTATTTCGGGCACCCAATTTCCTTTATCATTTTTGGCAAATAACTGTAAATATTTTAGAGTGTATTTTTCTATAATGTTTTTTTTTAATAATGGCACACTACAATAAACATACCCCCCCGTACAGGAGACCTGCGTAATCCTCACAAATTTATTACGTGTTTTAACACTAAATTTTACAATATTTCGAAGGAAATTCACTTAACAACGCTACACATTCAATATTTATTTACTTATCCTTGAAACCTGGGTTCTATTCCTAACAAAATATATATGTAAATACAAATATGCAGCATAAATACAGCAATTTAAATTTATTTAGAAACCGATGTCATTATATAAGACCCTTAGGCCCCCCAGATAAACCAGACGTTCCATACAACACTAAGCTCAAGATGGTTGACAGAAATCGGTCGAAGAGTAGTAGGGGTTTTTAGGTGTTATTAAAATTTCAAAAAATTGAAATTTATCCGTTATTATCAGCCGGGAGTAAACATGTTATACGACTAATCTTATTGACAATAATCTATAATTGTTGTTCTATACATTTTCATGATAATTGGACTGTTAATCCAGTTATTTGAATTTATTTGTTTCAGTCTTCAATAAATTTCCTCTTCTGCTATGCGATGATTACTGAAGGTACCTATAACATTAAAATTGTCCATTGTCTTCTTATTTTGATAGGAGCAGAGGATATAAATTGCGATGACATGTCTACAAGGGAAATCTGCTTAGCTTAAACGAGCCCTGCGTGACTGGCTTTGTTGTTTATTAACACTGGTTCTTTTAAAAAGTTTTACAGTGCATTATACAATAACGCAAGTTTTCGCACAGTAGAGATCCTATTAAACTTTATCTTGTTATAATAATTAAATTAGTTGACTATCAATTATGTGAGTTGAATAAATGTATGAACTCTGGAATGAGCTATGCATATGAAATGCATGGGATCACAAACCTTTTTCTTCGCATCGAGGAAATTAATTTAAAAAAAAAAAAAAAAACCCTTTAATTACTGAGTACATGTTTGTTATAATTAGTGCTTGAAGTCGAAACGGCCGACATAAAGGATCTTCACTCGTTTCTCCACGTTGAAAAATGTGTGTTGAGTTGAATGATAAAGGATACTAATTTTTCGCATTTAAAACGTACGATAAAATCAAAATAATGTCAAACATTCACCTACACTAATTTCATCGCAAATGTGAAACAAATCTGCTTATCAGTTTCATTATTCAAATCATTTTACGGTGTATAATATATGATAAAATATAAAGATGATTTCGTTATAGTTATAATTCTTCATATTAGTATTTCTTTGGGTGTTCGGGTTAGCAATGTGATTTGGTCTTAATCTCACTTGGTAAACTTAGAAACGGGAGTTCGATTCTCACTCAGGCAATAGGAATTTATTTATTAACAAACTCATTAAATAAAATTCTTATTCCCACCCTGGCTAGAAATGGGTAGTTAGTAACTGTAGGTAACCCGTCACAATTAGCCAAAGTAGCACAAAATGGACGTTAGTAAATAACGTTTAACACATGTATTTTGTGAACTTATTATTATTATTTATTATCGTCGATTTTTTGCTGTTATGGCTAATTGGGGCGGGTTTTCTGTAGGTTACTAACGTTCTTTAGCCAGAACGAGACTAAGGATTTTATTTAATGAGTTCGCACACTTAACAAAATCCAATCTCCGACTATCTTTCGTTTTACCCTAGCTATCAGTATCGACTGTGACCCTGCGCAGATCATCTTCAGTACATCTCCTCAGACAACCAGCACCCGGACTCCTATCTACAAACCGCCTTAAAATGATAAATATATTACAGAAAAAAGGCAATCCTCACCCAAAATCCTTATCCTATCCTACATCACAGCCCGGTATGTATGTGTATATCCCGTGTATATACGTGTGTACATGAGATACTTGTTTTTATTTTGCATTCTTGCACGTTTTTCATTCGCTTAGTTTTCTTTGCATGCCCTTCTTCTACGCATAATTTTTCTTTTGGTCTTTCTTTTTTAGTCAGGTGTTGGGAAAAAAATAAAAAAAATAAAGTAAAATAAAATCTTATTGCCCAGGCTGGTATCCAACTCTCCACTCTAGGTTTACCATGTAAGATTAAGGCCATCGCTTTAACTCACATGACTAACCTGAGCCGCTGGTGGTCTTATGATTATGTGTTATTCAATAAGAGTCGGGATACTTTCGCTGAGATAGGATTAGATTGCCCTGTTGGTTTTTAAAACATAGAGTAGAGGGTTCGACTCCCGTTGGAGTAATAGGCATTTATGTAACGAGTAATTCACAATGTCCCATCCTAGCTAGAAAAGTTTGGGTACGTCATTAGCTACAGTCGAATCAAATAAAGTGGACGTGAACATAAAGTCCGTCACACAGGAATCTAAGCAGATCTACGTTAACTAAGTACATTTCCCAAGTTCGCCACGTATTTTGCATTTATCTTGAAAAGAAAATGTTCAATGAGAACAATATTTGGTATATAAGTTTCAAATAAAGTATTTCATTATATAACAGGGTATTAGTTATGTGACATGAGTAGGAGTAGGGGTTTACTGAAGGTTGAAAAGTAAAAAAAATGAAAATATCTCAGTTAATATTGAAGTTCGAGAATAAATGTATATAACATTAAATTTGCAATAAGATAGATTTCATACAATTTTTCGATCCGACCCATAATAACGGAGATATTTTAAATTTCCAAAATTCTCCCCCTTTTAACCCCCCTGCCACTTGTCCGATTTCAGCCGCTAACGAACTTGATCTTTCCTTTTGCATAAAACTGGTATATACCGAGTTTGGTAACGATAAGGAAAACTGCGACCGCTAGAGCAATAACAGACAAATATCATTTTAGTCATCTACTAAGTAGGATCGATGGAAGATTTTGTTTGGAAATCCCGTGATGAGTACGTACAACCTCAATAGCTGATTTCCCATAAGGGAAATCTGCTAATAAAGAAATATCCCATGTGAATAAGACTAGATGTGGATATGGATTTTTTATGCAATAATGGCTAAGAATATATACGAGTGGAGGTTTATGGCAGGTTGAAAATTATTAGTAATAAATATAAAACTAAGTTACATAAAAATTGTACTATTAGCATATTTCCCTTAAGGGGAACCACCTACAGAGATGAGGTAATATAGCCCTCTAATGCATAGTTGCATTTGATAACCTCTAATCAAATACTCACCGGAATATTCTATAAATGTTTTACTGACTCAGCTAGGACTTTATAGGCTTTTTTTTCACCATATCTTTATGAGCTTTACCTAGGGTTTATTGTTGAAAAAGCGAAAAAACCTCTTTTACCGAACAGAACGTACTATACCCTCAATTGAATGAATTGCACTGCAGAAATTTAACTATTTCCTATCTATGAATCATAAGAGTCCGTGACTCAGGGGCTGCGTAAACTAAGCAGATTTCCCACATGTTGGAATGACACACTACTGATCTCATTTCAGCATAAATTCTCTATTTTCAACAAAAAAAAAATAATTCGATGAGTAGAAGCGGACGGTCAATAAAATCTTTATTGATGGCGTCATCACACTAACTATTTTCATCATATCTCACATAATAATGTTCGGATGAAAACAACATTTTGTATTATGCTTGGAATTAGATTTTTCATGATGCACTCACTGATTTTTCAATTGCGGTGACTAAAAGTGGGGGTTTACTGAAGTCTGAAATCTAAAAAATGCTAATATCCCGGTTAATATTGAAGATAGAGTAAACATTTTTATATGTACGTCTGCTAATACGAACAACTATGAGTTTCTTGAATCCCAAAATTCTCTCATAGGTTTTTAAATGATATTTAAATTTGGTTAGTGCAAGTCGTTAATCAGATACATTCCATAGTTCTGACTGGTCACAGCGTATTTTTTTCTTTCACAACATATCCTCAAGTAAATTATATAAAAGTATGAATGAAGGGGTGGAGGAAAAAGGTCTATAAAGCACAAGCTGAGTCAATAAAATGTCGATAGAATATTACAGTGATTATTTGATTACAGGTTATCAAATATAACTTGGAACGGTGTATTAGAGGGGGCGGCGAGAGGATAAGAAAGAAAATAGCACTGTCGGTCGAAATTACAGGGTTCAGGCCCTGGGTGCCTGGGGCAATTTGATGGAGGACGTGGTGTACCCAGGAGGGGAGGTTGGGCCAGGGGAGGGTTATCTACGCATCGGCCTGATAAGGTTCTACTAGTGTGATAACGAAGCAGGCTTCAAGAGCATTCCAAAGAACTTGCAAAATGAGAAAGTCCCATGGAGGTGCCTGAACTTCATACTTAAAACAAAAATTGGTTGAGTTTGGTCATTTTTAACAATTCCCGCCTGGGCTATCTAATTGGAAATTTGAGTAATTTTAAATTTTGCAGTGTTATTTCTTAAAATTTATATAGTTTTCCACAATAAAAAATAGATTTCCGTCAAATTTGCGTACCTTGTGTCATCTGTCTAATAGAACTATTTCCTCCACAGGTCATTGATCATCATGTTGAGTACAGAACGCTAAAGTATAAGTTGTTGATCTGTTAAAAGTGTGCAGTCGTAGATTAAATGTTGGCCGGACTGTTCTGAAGTGAAATTATATAGGCACAATGAGCTATCAACTAACCTGAGCTCCTATTATTCATTAAGATACCATTACACCAAATTGTAAAAATACTTGGCTAAGTGCACACATAATGTAAACATGCATGGGATGTACAGAAAATAAAATTATTCATATAGAGTAACTATGAGGATATATAGGTTGGCATTGTAGACCATAAAACTCTTTAGCCATCCCCGATGAAGACACGGGGGATTCGTGATTAGAGTATCACGTTGAAAATAGTCAGCTCGGTGTACAGCCCCCGTTAACCAAGGAGGACCTGGAATGATTTGTCTCCAGTAGACTGAAGGGCCTCATTATACCAGAGGGTCAGTGGTCAGTTCACTCGGTGTTAGCTTGCAGGATCTAAGAGAACAGCTGATCCCGGGACTCTGAGAGAGCGTGATTTCCTTGCTGTCCTGATTTCAAATATCCCGGGTGAACGGCCACCCGACGGGAATGACTAACGGGAAGCATGGCCTACTGGTAAATGCCCTAGACTGCTGTGCTAAAGGTGTCATTTTGCAAGCCAGCGATTGGACACTAAATTTTAGCAGATTTCCTTTAATGTGTTTTGAAAAAACATTTCCTCAAATGTTCATCGATCCTCCTTGGAAATGACAAAAATGAGATTCGTTCAAAATAATATATATATGCCGCTCTAGCGGTAATAAAATGTTTTCTTACCGTTACCAAACTCGATATATATGTGTTTTATGTGAAACTAAAGAAAAATTCGTTAACGGCTGAAGTCGGGCCCGGGGGAGGGGGCGGGGCGTTTAGAGGGAAGGAATTTCGAAAATTCAAAATATCTTCGTTATTATACGTCTGATCGAAAATTTATATAGAACCAATCTTAATGAACATTTTATTTCTTATAAATTTTGTTATATTTTCCCTATTATGAAAGTTTGTGTTACCGTTACCAAACTCGATATATAAGTGTTTCATGAAAAACTAAACGAGGGGGAGGGTTTAGAGTGGGGAATTTCGAAAATTCGAAATGTTTCCGTTAATATGAGTCTGACGGAAAATTTGTATAGAAGCAATCTTTTTATTCATTTAATTGTCTATAAATGTTGTTATATACATTTATTCTGAATCTTGAATATTAAGCGAGATATATGCATTTTTTAGTTTTCAGCGTTCAGTAAAACCCCCACTCCTACTCATTTTAACAAAGTCCGTCACGCAGGGGCTGCGTAAACTAAGCAGATTTCCCACGTAAAGTTTTACAGTAGAGAAATTTTTAAGAGAGTCGAACAGTCTTAACTGTTCGACTCTCTTGAAATTTCTCTTTTCTCTCCTTAGAAACGGCCAACTTAGCTTTTGGCGGGAAACTTACTCTCATCCATTATCCGCCCAGATTCAATAAAGATGCAAATATCTCGGTTAATATTCAAGATAGAGAATAAATGTATATAACAATTTTATAGTAATTTTAATTTTCAATAAGATTGGTTTTATACAATTTTTCGATCCGACGTATAGTAACGGAAATATTTCGAAATTCCTTCCCTCTAAACACCCCTCTCCATCCACCTGGTTCGATTTCAGCCGTTAACGAACTTGATTTTTCTTTATGCTTAAAACGTTTAAATTTCGAGTTTGGTAACGATCAATCAAAAATACCGACCGCAAGAGCGGTAACAGACAAATAGATATATATATATATATATATATATATATATATATATATATATATGTAGTTATATATATATATACAGGTAGGATCGATGGATATAATTTCGAAAATTCCGTCATGAGTACGACAGGGAATCTGCTAAAAAAGCTTTGATATCATGAACCGCTGTATTCGAAACTTATATACCAAATATTGTTTTCACTGAGACTTTACTGTGTGAGTCACAGTCAAATACGTTGTGTATTGGAATCATCAAATCAGATTTTACGTACCCGACTCAAACATTTTTAATCGATCTATATCATAATCGATATTTAACAGTTTCATTCAACACGAGCAGACTTCCAGTTCTACTCGTCGGATTTTTATATAAAAACAGAAAATATTTGATGAAATGAGATCACTAATGTGTCATATCAGGATGTGGGAAATCTGTTTATTTTACGCAGCCCCTGCGTGACGGATTTATTTCATTTTTATATAAGTAAAGGAGAAAATTGCTAATATCAAATTGTTAAATTCCTACTATTTTTAAAGACTGAACAACAAAATCATGGCAGCCACAAATAATTATCCGGCTGTTATAATTTGTGTGTCTTATTACTGCCTTATTACTGATACCGTAAAAATCAATGTTTCCAAAGCAATACTTAAGAAAATGACAAATTCACCAAAAAAAGAAAAAGAAGTAAAATGCAAACAGAAAATACAGAAGATGGTCCAAGCACAATTAATGATGTAAAAGCTGGCAAACAATACACACTGATTGACGCCATTTTCATAACAAAGATACCTTTTCGTTTCAGTTATTTACTCCGCTAGGAATATCCTATTCTGTTTACTACTACCCTTTCAATATTTATCACTCTTACCAAAGAGGTAACTAGAAAGTAGTGCATTTCAAATTTTTGTTCTTAATTGACTTCATTTGCTTTATTGGCTGTTAGGCCTTCCCCATGTAGGTGGTACACTAATGTGTGTCACTTAGCTCGGCAGATTTCCCCTTGAGGGGAGTCAGCTATTGAGGTTGGACTCACGAAAAATCAAATGTCAATCGAACATACTTAGTAGATCTCGTAAATAAGGTTTGTTTCAATATATATATATATATATATATATATATATATATATATAATTCTACTGCCATGTCACTGAACTCCTCCTAAACGGCAGGACCGATCTGAATGAATTTTTTTGTATGCTTTTGGGTGACGCCCTGGATGGTTTTCGTTCAGAAATAAGCACGGCAGATGGAGCAGGAGTGGGGTTTGTAAGGGAGGCCTAAAATTAAAAATAGCGATATTTCGTTTCCTATTGGTTTTTCGGAAAATATGCACAGGATAAAAGTTGTTTATTTTTTTATTTAGAGTAACTTTTGTTATACTCACTTTTGTCGTATAACAAAGTATAAACGAGATATACACTAAAAAATTAACGTGGGAGCCAACAATTTTATTGGGCACTAACGATTGAACCGAACTTAACAAAACTCTAAATTAGCATTAATTCTTCCATGATTATAAGCTATATTAATTTTTTTTAGGTTCGAACGGGAGTGGGGGTTATAAAGGATGCCTGAATAAAAAATTTGTGATATTTCATTTTCTATTTGTTTCTAGGCAAACGTGCACATAACAAAAGTTTTCTTTTGTGTTATTTAAAGTGGCTTTTGTTTTAAGCATAATATTATTAAATTTAATATCCTTATCACTTGAAATATCATGCAGGACAACGTCTGACGGGTCCGCTAGTATATATATATATATATATATATATATATATATATATATATATATATATATATATATCCCCCCCGACGCGTTTCGAGTGTCACCACTCCTTCTCAAGTGGTTATTTAGAAATAAATAAAAGATATAAACAATCCTTATAATATATGCCATATATCGTGTAATACATTCGTCTTTAAAGCTATAATTGGCATAAACTTTTTAGCACGTCGTTTAAATCAATTGAGCGAGGCAACTATTGAGACAGTTGGTTTAAAGAAGAGCTAAAAATTTTTTAGACAATTAAAGCTTTAAAGAAGGATGTATTATATAATATATTTCTTATACTATAGTATAAGGGTTGTTTTGTAACTTTTACTGATAGCTAAATAACCCCTTGAGAATGAGTGGTGACACTGGATAAAAATAAATATCGGGGATTTAGCAAACAATTTTCGTTTATCATGAAAAGATCATTTATAATATTCTTAGGCATTTTTTGATCCGATGTATTGGAGAGGAGATATTCTATGTGAGTACATATGAAATCATTTTAAATGAAGTACTTTAAAACATTTTGTTCATTTAGTTCTGGGATAACCCCGAGGGGTCGAAATCGGTTTCCCAGAGCTCGACATAAACGAAAACTGATTTTGGGAGTAGACAAGGTCTAAAAATGGACTCATATTTGACTAACACAAGTTGTATTTGAAACTTTCTAGATTCTGTATAAGTTGTGTTACGGGTACCAACTTTTTATGAGAATGACTAATATTTTAGTTGGAAGTACCATTGTTGTACATTTAAAAAACACAATTAGTCGATAAGCATTCACAAGTTCGTACAAGGTGAAAAACTCGATAAGGCTGGACAACATCACACAAATGAGTAAATTTTGAATTTCTATACCTTTACTTTGAGATGTTTTTTCTTCAGAAAATAATTACCTACTTAAGTATTTTTACTAATAATTATTAATTGCACTTGAAATATGCTACATTTTATATCTATTTATTTTGTTAAATTTTGATGAGAAAGTTGTTGCCAAGTTTACTCACTAAACCAGACAATAGGATTTTTAAAGTAATTTGGCTATATGGGTCTGATGTATCAGTTCAGTTTGGAAAAGGGGTCTCTTGTCAAAAATAGTTTGGGAATTCTTGATTTAATTTAATAGTATTACATGTAGTGCCTATATCTGATTATTTTATAGGCAAAATCTTGTGTATTCATTTCTGTGATAATTTGTGTTCTATTTCATTGATTTATTTCTCTGACTAAAATGTTATTTATGTTTTTGGTCCCACGCCTTAATATCTTTACTTATAAACTCCATTTTTTTTTTTTTTTTTTTAAAGTTATAAAGTATCATTGTAGGCATGCCAAAAAAACGGACAATTAATCTCAATAGATTTTTTAAAAAGATGATCTGTTCCAATGTTTATTTCATTTGGTTCTCCCACATTGGTCGATATGGGTTTCCCAGGGATCCACACAAATGAAAACCGATTTTGGGGGCCAAAGAGGTCTAAAAATCTACCCCTATTTATTAACACAAGTCTATATTTGAAACTTTCAAGATACTGTATAAGTTGTGTTACGTGCACTAAGTTGTCATAAAAATGACTAATATTTTAGTAGTTGTACTTTTAAAAAACTCAACAAGTCGATAAACGTGCAGAAGGTCATACAACATGAAAAACTCGGCAAGTTAACAAACAAACTCGCACAAATTGAGTGAATTTTTTTTTATATTTTATACTTTGCGATGTTAATGTGTTTTTCCCTACCAGCTTAAGTAATTTGTATTAATAATTATTAATTACACTTGAAATGTACTAAATTTTATATCTATTTATTTTGTTAAATTTTGATGAGACAATGTTGCCAAGTTTACTGACTAAAACAAGCAATACGATTTTTAAAGAAATTTGGCTTTGGGGGTCTGATTTATCAGTTCATTGGAACAGGTGTCTCTTGCCAAAAACAGTTTGGGAATCCAAGATTTAATTTAATAGTAGTACATGTAGTGCCCATAACCGATTATGCTTGGTCAAAATCTTGTGTAGTCATATCTGCGATAATTTATGTCCTATTTCATTGATTTTTTTTCTCTGATTAAAACTGTATTTATGTTTTCACACCCCCCCCCGCACCTTAATATCTTAATTGTAAACTCCAAAATTAAAAAAAAAAGTAGCAAATCAATCCCAATACTGAGTAATTAATCTTATAGATCTTTAATTAGACGATTTGATCTTATATTTCTTTCATTAGGTATTTTTCGTTTTGATCTTTCCATTTATATATCTATTTTCTACTTTCAGGCATTTATTAAATTTTAGTTTATTGTTACAAAGTAAAATCGCCCAAGAGCTCCAGCAAATAAATAAATATAGAATGATTTAATTACAGCACAACTTACAACAATTAAAGAGAATTCTAAAAACAGGAAAAAAAGAGAGCTATTAATTCATATTTTATGAAGCTCTTTTATAGTAGCAAGGTAAAGAAAAATATCTTAAATCATATAGCTACTTCCAATTTGAAGCAATTTCTTCAAAAAAAAAAAAAAATATATATATATATATTAAAATAAATTGTTGTCCCTTGCAATTAATTGTAGTATTAGAGCCAGGTTTAACGACACTATAACTCATAATTCCTCTGATTTTATTTTGTTTAATTATTTCATTTCGATACACTTTGATGAAATCTATTCGGTGGATAGTTCTAAATTACAAAACGAGCAGCTGTAACGTTTAATAAGAATGAAGCGGTTTAAAAGTACAACGTGGTATCCAACATCCGTTAGAAAAATTATGTAATGTTTATAATTATATGTATTGACACTCCTTAGTGGAAGCATAAACATTTTTTTTGTCACACAACAATACACTTAATTCATGGGTATTATGTTTAAATGAAATGTACCTCTTTCTATAAACCACATACTTACAGACTGCAGAAAATGTTTACATTTATAGGTACTCCAAGATTTACTGGTAAGGTAGCCTACATATAACCATAATTATTCAGCACTTAAAAAACACAAACATGTACACGAATTTGAGCTCTAATACGCTATAAATTTAAAATTGCATTTCTACCATTTTCAATTATTTTACAATTCCATATAAACCAGCGTTTGTAAGTGCCTCTGAGTGTGTGTTAGAGAGATTTTTTTTTTTTTTACAATTTGTATTATATAAATATGTTTTTTCTTATCTACTAATGGGGCTCAGGTTAGCCATGTGAGCTAAAGCGCTACCTTTAATCTCACATGGTAAACCTAGAGTGGCGAGTTCGAATCCCGTCTGGGGAAAGGAATTTATTTAGTGACAGAATGCATTAAATAAAATCCGTAGTCCCACCCTGGCTAGAAAAGGGTGGTAACCTATAGATAACCCGTCCCAATTAGCCTTTGTCGCGAAAAGTGGACGTCAATAAATAATTTAATTATCTATTAATTTAATTTATTAAGCGTTGAAAACTACTTTAACATTTATTACTGTGTAAATTAATTTTTTTTTTATTCTTTTATCATCTATTTATTGCTTTTAATTGTATTTGGTGTTTCGTTATGTTCGAGTTTTGCTTAATATTGTTCTTATTTTGTATTTTTATTTAATATTTTGTTGTGTTTTGGTTCCATATGCTGAGTTTGTATTCTTCTATTAGTTGTTAGATTTTCTTTCTTTAGATTTAAATGAGCATCATCGACTAAGTTGCGAAACTCTTAAATAAAATAATATTTAAATTTCGTTTGGAATGTTCGTCATACGCCTATTCGCATCGGACGTGCAGACAAGTATACAACCTTCTTTCAAGTTTCCTGTAGAAAAGAGAAAAATATATTGGGTGTCCCACAAGATGTCCCCATCCCCATTTAGCGTTATTATTGTTTTTGGGGCAAATAATTGATCCCAACAGCTTTCCTTCTAGCCCCCCCCCCTCCCCCGAGGACCTCAAATCAGAAATTAATTTTGAACTATATTCAATATAAATATGATACTAATTCATGTTTTTTTTTTTTTTTCAATTATTCGGGGGTAAATGAAATCCTTATGGGACATAAAAATGACCACAGCTATCCACCCTAAGTTACGAAAAATATTTATTGCACCACGATGCTTCGACCTACATTGGCCATCTTCATATAAACCTATAATATACATTGTATTGTCAACATAAAATTATATATTTCATGATATATGTAACACATATATTATAACATATAAAAGTAATTATCGTAAGCTTTACCTCTAATAATAAAATATTAATGACTCGTATGAGGAAAATGACATTTTATACACTAAAGTGAATAAAGTTTATGCAAATATAATCAATAAATTAAAATATATATGTCATCTTCTTTATGTATTCCAAGTTAAAGGGTGATTATATTTCTCCTAATTAATTCTATATAATTTGTCATAAAATAGAAAGGATGTTTTGGAGGCAATGATGTTTAGGTTGTGACAGTAGGGGTCCTATGTCCTTATCTATACATAGTCACTAATTGTAAGCACTATGTAATGAGTTGTAAATAACTTGGTGTTTTATATTTATTTTTTAATTAATATTGTAAATGGGCTATTCATGTTCCTCATGCATATTATTAATATTTTATTATTCTGGTACTGGTAATATTATGATATTTACTTATGTCATGAATTATATATTTTTATATCGACAATGCAATGTTTATTATTGGTTTATCTCAAAATCGCCAATATTGGCCGAAAACTCGTGGTCCAATAAATATATTGATAACTTTGAGTGGATAACTGTGTGTATTTTTATTTCCTATAATGATAAAAATATGATTTCTTCATTATATCTTCCTTTTTCCTATGGGAATCCTTGTTTTTCGTTCATTTTATTTCATAATTTCATGAAGATCCGACCCCTCACATGAAATTATACGCGCAGTAAAACATATTATAATAATTATACAAAAACGAGATTTTAAAAATAACTATTACGGCAAACCTCTAGATTTCCGATTTTATTATTTTTCATGTAATACCAATGGTGTCATTTGTTAGAGGTTCCAGTAAGGAGTCTAGCCTACTGGAAACAAAATGAATAAAAATTTTAAAGAATCAGAAATTTAGGTTCTTTTCAATTAACTTAATTACTACTAAAAACCTCGTTTTAGTATAACTATTTAGTATGCTTTGCTTCAGATAAAAGTCCAAGTAAGAGGTGGGGTCTGTCCTTCTTAAAAATTTATTCAGAATTAAAAAAGTGGGTTCCTATTTGAAAGAAGGAAATTAGAGAAATCGTATTACAGTCAACATAGATCAAAATTAAATTGAGATCCATGGGGGGGAGGGGGATAGAGAGGTATCAATTCTCAACCCCAAAAAATAAAAACGTTAAGGAGGGGGGTCATGTTAGATATCTTATGTGTATGTGTGTTTGTCAATTTATATCGATAAAATAGTATTTTATTTTCCAGTCTTGGTTGAATTTACACATTTATTTAGGTATATAAAATTATTGTATCTTAATGTTGCCAAAGACTAAATGTGTCTTAATGATAGAACCTACAACGAGGTATGGATACGTCGCCGACCAATTTTTAAAGGTACAAAATTAAAATAACTCGTTTTATGAAAAATCAATAGAATTCTATAAAGAAAATATTCCGTGAAGAGTTTGGCAATTAACAATATAAGGTTCAAGGTCTATGGTTCGGATCAAGAGGGACGATCCCAAAAAAAGACTGCACAGTTTTTGTATAAAATTATGCTTGAAGATGAAGACTTTCTGCCCCTAGCTCAATCCATTATCTTGGATATGTTAGCATGATTTTATTGGCTTAGTTTTTGACGCAAACTTGTTACTTTTATTTTAATTCAACTTTTTTTTTTAATGTCATGTGTTAGACGATTTAGCTGTGTATTCAGCAACTCACCATCGGTGAGCAGCAACATTTAATTCTTTAATGAAGTGTTTTTCTTCCATTTTTTTTTAATTTATAAAGACTCATTCTACATAAATGTGTGTTGGCTTATCCTCTATTAGTTAGCCGACATTCTTCCATGGAAATTAGCTACTGCAGTTGCACTAGTGATGCAATTTCGGACAAAATGTCTTCAGATGCCCATGTATCTTAGCCGTTAGTGAATAAAATGAGGTCATTTCAATTTTAAAATAACACTACCAACTCGAAATTAACGGTCGCAAATGAGAGAGTTCAGAGAGCTGGTTAAATGAAAAATCGTTAATATCTATATTAGTATACGTCAGACAGAAAAAGTTTATACAACTTAATAACCTTACTGTTAAATTATTTTCCAATATTGGTCGTTTTTAAAATTTATTTTCGAACCTATTGTTTTGATTTCTAATTTCAGTCATCAATCGCCCCCCCCCATCCTAATTCATACAATTTTTAATTTAACCAATTATTATATTACTAAATATCTTGTGTTAAGTTTACATTTTCAAGCCTTGTTTACATATTGCTCCTACAGAGAGAAGAACAGAAAACAGAATGTGACATGACCTCATCTGTGTGCCATTCCAGAACTAAGGAAATCTGCTTAATTGGCGCATCCCCTGCGTGACGGGCGTACTCCAGCAATGAGTGCGAATTTGAGTATCTAAACGGGATTATAAGATTGCAGGGAACATGAAACAGACATTATATTTAAAGAAATTATAGATGAATTACATACAGAACGGCATTCTATAACATAAAATAAACATGTCAAACATTACTAATATGTTAGAGATCATTATTTAAAATTATTAATAGCAGCTTTATTTGAAATATGTCAATCCGACATAATAATGATCTATAAAACTAATAAAAACTTGGTATTGTATACTAAATTGAAAAAAATATAAACCGCATAAATACTGAAATAGAAATTATAAAGGTGACGGCATTATATAAAACAATGTCAAAACAAAAAGAGGCTCTAAGAAGAAAAAAAAATACTAAAATGCAAACGAATTAACAAGTTGGAGACTATTTGGTGACACTTTGACAATAAAATCTCTAATAATTCAATTAAATACCGGCAGAATCATGAATATCCTATGATAATACCCAATAATAGGAAACTTCTCTGAATTTGCAACACATAAAAGTACTAATTTAAATTTCTTTCATTAAAAGAAACATTTAATATAACATATACTGTGGGAATCTGTTAAAAAAAAAATTCTTTCATTGAAATAAAAATTAAAAAAAAAAAAATACAATGTTTGGGATTTTTATAGATATAAATTAAGACACTAATTAAGGAAATGGTATGTTGACTTCATTAGCTAATATATATATATATATATATATATATATATATATATATATATATATATATATATATATATATGCTTTCGTTATAAAATAAAATAAGTTAATTACATGTAGTTTACTTAAGAGTAATATTTTTTTTTTAAATTTTAGATGCCACTTGTAAATAATGAATCAAAACGTTATTATTTCAGCTAATGGTTCAATCTAAGTCATTCTGTTTACTTCCAAATATTCTAAAAAATTGTTATTAACACATAAATAATTAGTTATAGTAGTTAAGTTAGAGATTCATTTATATTAGTCAATTAATACGGCTTACTTTGATTAGAAGAGATTGAATAGCACGTGGTACAACAGACATATGTCATCGACTCAAGACAAGTTGGCTTTTACATTGTTTTCATTTTGTTAATATTTAAAGACATTTCATGTTACAGGCTATTTGAATTTATACAATAGTTAAAATTAGTTTATTTTATAAGGATCATCTAATAATATCAAAAAGTAGTCCACATAATGGCTAAAATGTTCTTTCAATTACTTAATTTCATCAAAAATATTTATGTTAAATGTTTCTAAATTTGAGTATTATTTGATAAACATATTCATAATGTATAAATTTACTTAACTACGATACAGTGTGAAACAGGAGACACATTTAAACGATCAAGACATTTAAATGATAATTTAATAGAATGAAAGGGAGTGATAGTTTCATTTTTTTTTATTTTATTTTATATTTAGGCAGAATACATCTGATTTTTTTATTCTTCTTAACAGGTTTTATTATATGAAATATTTTTGTTTTATAGCAATATGACATAATTATAATGATTCTACACTTATTTGTTGTTGTAGTGGTTCTCTAGATGAACAATTATTTTTAATTCATAATAAGAAAATTAACTAGTCGCTGACAGTAATTATGTGATTTACCCGTAGGAATTAAATCTTATTTTATAGTATACAATCATTGTTAGTTTTTAAACAAAATGTGAAATAATTGTTGTGAGGGGTATTACATTTTGTAGGACGATTTTAAATAGTAAATACTCTTTTTGGGAGTTTTTGAGGATAAATATCTGTGATAATTTTTTGTTTTACTAGACTTCAGGCCGAAAATTGTATTAGAACTATATCAGTGTTGTTGTAATGTTTGAGAAATAATTTAGAGTCATCTTTTAGCTTTTTTAAAAATGTTGACTAGTGTCACAGTACAAATATAAACCAAAGTTCCGTATAAGTGCGGTAAATTTGTCTATAATTGTTTAAGCATTTGAGGAATTTGATTAAGAAATCAAAACGATGAATGACATCATTTTTTATTCATTTAAGCCCTTGTACTTTAGTTTTTTTTTTTTTTTTCAGTTTAATATTGGAAAATGGTTTTTGATATATTTTGTCTGTTATATAAGATTTGTTTAGTTACCTTGGAATGGATAGCCAGTGAAGTAGGGAGCCATGTTGAGGGTAGACACAGCCATGTGTACGGGGTCCACTTTGCCAGCAATCGGAGAAACTAATTGAACAACGGACAAACACACGATGCAACTCCGGGCTCCTGCGGTAGACTGCTGGGAAGGGGAGTGCTAGCCGAGGGCCAGGTGGTGGGGAGGGACGCTCATTGGGCGAGAGCCGGCCACGCCCACTGGTACGTCATTGGCCGAGGACACGCCCCCTTTGGACACGCCCCTCCCCCTCCTCTTTCTCTAGCTGCATCCCTTCGGATCCGTTACACGGCAGCGTTTCCAACGCGGAAGTTTACACTGATTTCTGCTCAGAAAAAAAAAAGTTTCTTCGTGACGGGCCGTAATGATGTTTCGGGTGCCATTTTTATTATATAAAGTCAATGGTTGGGAGGCCGTTACCTGTGGATTAGCTCTGCTTGCTTAGCGTGTGCCTTACCGATATCATTAGTTGTGTCGGTTCCCCTTTATCAATGCCCCCTCCTTCTCTATTCACGTCCATTTCACGACTCTAATTCGATTTTTCATATTCCAAAATAAGAAGTTCGATTGAGCTTCTCGAATCAGTTTGACTTGGTTCCTGGTGCGGACAATTCTGATTCTATGGTGACTTCCAAGTTAGCTTATCGCCTTGTATAACGCCTCTTTCCAACTCGAATACACCGTGTAAAGATACTTAAACCAAATAAACCTCATCCCGTTATGGAATTAATAACTTACGTACAAATCATCTGGAAAATCAACTCGATACCTATCGATTATTGAATCACAATTAAAAGAAAATCACTTTATTATTTAAAATAACACTTCTAGAATTTATAAATGGCAAAATGGTAAACGGGAGGCCACTCATTATTTACAGATAAAATATTTACTGGTTCAAAACCGCTTATTCGCTTTTATTGCTATAGACTGTACATACTTGACTAGGTTATCTTTGTCCTTTTGTTTCTTGTGTTATCAGATACTCTGCGGTTCGGTCAATTTTCGGCTAACTCTAATTTATAATTACATTTTCTCATACTTTTCGTAATTTAAATAAATATCTAAATAACGTTTTAAATAATAACGTGATTTGTTTTTTTTCATATGATTAAATAATCTTCTATGGGTATCATTCCTATAAATGGGTTACCTCCCAATAAGCGATAACTACCATTAACTCCATATTTCAGTCATTTCAAAGCTGTACCAATATTTGTTGGCTCACTAAAACTGAATTTATTTATGTGCGCATATTTTATGTTTCGTTAATAACTACTTCAATAATTAAGAATTTCAAGCAAATTGTTGTCATTAAATTTAATGATTATATTTGTATTTATTGGTCTTTTTTTAATCGCATTTCGCGATAGGGGCGATTGTTTGCAGTGCCAGTTTTTGTCTTATTTAGGATTAATATGGTATGGGCAATCAACAGTTAGGTTATTATGCCCTTTATAGTAGTATAATGCTGTTTACAAGTGTCTGTATTACTTTATGTCGTAAATAATATCAACTAATACATTGTATATATTGTCGTACCATATCCTAAGGGTATTTAAGTTACTAATTTTTATATAATTATTTATTAACTAAATCTAATGATTATATTTGTATTTATTTGGTCTTTTTTTAATCATTTAATTTTATCGCGATTCTTTCTTAAAATATTACTACATACACTTACCAATTTTTGTCTTAGTATAGTACTAAAGTAAGCTTCATCTCTACATATATTTTCAGTATTGTATTACATTATAATTTTTCGAAAATGTAGTTGTTTTAAGTAATGAAATATGAGGTCTGTGTACTGGCTACGGTCGTGTAATATTCAGTCAAAGTGTATGGTAGGTCTATGTGAGCCTAAGGGCTAATCTAAGGATAGCAGTCAGTTAGTATATGTTTTATAGTAAGTCTACAGTTACAGTGTTGGCAGTAGGGTTCGTATTCTCCAGTAAGTAAGTAAGTGTGTCAGGTTTGGTAAGACTACTTCTTTTCTAGCCTTTTTGAGTGAGGCCATTTACGAAGTATATTTTTAAGTTCTCGAAGTTTGTTGTCAGTAGTGTCGAACCACGATTTCTGCCATGAATTGAGAATCATATGTTTTGCTTGGGTTTGAGTATCTTGGAGTGAACAATATGTGTTGTCGTAAGTTTTTTTTGGGTAGTTGATGTGTCGAGTACATCTATGTACTTTAGTGCTTCGTCTGATGTTAGTATGTTCGGGTAACCATTACATAGTTATTCTTTTGTTTAATGTACGAGATGATTGAATGTGAAATATATATGAATTTTAATGTGTGCAAAGAGCTAAGAGAGTCAGTGCAAATTATGATGTCCGTGTCTGTAGTGTCAGGTATATTGTCTATCGCAAGTTTTAGTGCTTCAAGCTGAGCTGTATATATGCTAGTCTCATCTGGAAGCTTTATTTGAAAGTTAGCTGATCCAACAATTGCAGCTGCCCTTACTCCTTGCTCTGTTTTGGATCCGTCTGTGTAAATAAATAGGTCTTATTTCTTCTCTGTTAGTAGATTAGTAAAATGATTTTGGCAACGACGTTCAGAAGTTGGGTTAGTTTTAGACAACTTATTAATTTTATTTTAAAAACGTATAGGTACAGATTTAAATTTTTAACATTTACCTTAATTAATTAAATCAATCCAATTAATGTTTGCCTGATTAACGTACGTTTATATATTCTGAATTAAGTTTTGTGTTTGACTGAGACTTTCCCAATATGACTTATTAAAATCGAGTATCATGCGACGATAATTTTGGATATAGTTAATAAAATGTACTGTTGAAAATACATGAAATCAACAACCTTACAACAATTTTTTTCATCACCTTCTCAATTTGATCGTCACTAAATTCGATATTTAAACATTTTATGAAAAACTAAAGATCAAGTTTGTTAACGGCAGAAATCGGACTGGGGGTGAGGAGGGATGTCGAAAATTCGAAATATTTCCTTTATTATAATTTGGATCGAAAATGTTTATAGAATCAATCTTATTGCAAATTGAATGTTGTTACATAAGTTTTAGCAGATTTCTCTTAAGAGAAATCAGCTATTGAGGTCGTACTCATGAAGCGATTTCAAAAATTTTCTTCACATGTCCATCGATCCGCCCCAGGAGATGACTAAAAAGAGGTCCGTTCCAAATTATATATATATATATATATATATATATATATATATATATATATATATATATATATATGTCTGTTAACGCTCTAGCGGTCGCAATTTTTGTTTGATCGTTACCAAACTCGATATTTAGTCGTTTTATGCAAAAAGACAGATCAAGTTCGTTAATGGCTGAAATCCGACCTGTGGAAGGGGGGGGTTAAGAGAGGGGATTTTGAAAATTAAAAATATCTCCGTTACCATACGACGGATCAAAAAATTACATAGAAGCCATAATATTGAAAATTTAAATTTACTATAAATATTGTTCTACATATTTATTCTCTATCTTGAATACTAACCGAGATATTTGCATTTTTATTAAATTTGGGCCGGTAACGGAAGACGGTTTCCCGCCGAAAGCTAGTTCGGACCTTTGCCGTAACTGTTCGGCTCTCGTATGGAGATTTCTCTATTGTATAACTTCAAGTGGGAAATCTGCTTAGTTTACGCCGCCCCTGCGTGACGGACGTTTTTCACTATCTTGATTCTTAGGCGAGATTTAGGTATGCATTTTAGCAGATTTTTATGATTTCACCCTTCGGTAAATTCCCACTCCTACACATATCATATTAATAATAAACTGTTATATCCTGAAGCACTTCATTTGAAGCTGAATATATAAATATATATGTAAATAAGTTGTATGATTATGTCATAAATTTAGACTTTACGATATTGACTGGAACATGTTTATTTGATATATACCATAATTTATATTTAACCATTTAATTGGACACTAAAGTTCATCATACAAAGTCAAATAGCTGAAATCGGACCAAGAACTGGGGCGTGGGTATTCCGAAAATTCAAAATATCTCCGTTATTATAGGACAATTGTCCTTCTATATATATATATATATATAATCAATTTGTGTGTATCATTGATTTTTACGACAATTGTCCTAGTATATATCTTTTTGTAGCTTAAATATTAAGCGAGTTATCCGCAGTTTAATGTTTCAACTGACAGTAAGCCCCCACTCCTACTCATCGAATAAAAAAGTTCGTCACGCAGGGGCTGCGTAAACTAAGCAGATTTCCCATGTGAAGTTTTACAATAGAGAAATCTGCTCAATAACAACAATAGCAGTAAGGAATATCTAAACCGATTCACGATGGACGAATAGTTACGTAAACGGCCGCACTAGCTCTCGGCGGAAAGCCCCGAACATAGCCGACTCCTGCCGACCACACACACAATACAAATGCAAATATCTCGGTTAATATTCAAGATACAGATTAAATGTATAGAACAATATTTATAGTAAATTAAATGTGCAACAAGATTGGTTATATATAATTTTTCGATCCGACTCATTATAACAGAGATATTTTGAATTTTCGAAATTCTCTCCCTCTAAACCCCCCCCCCCTCCCACGGGTTCGATTTCACCGGATAACTCTTTCCTTTTACATAAAACGATTAAATATGAAGTTTGGTAACGATCAAACAAAAATTGCGACCGCTAGAGCAAATATATATATAATTTTGAACGGACCTCATCATTTGACATCTCCTGGGTAGGATCGATGGACATTTGAGGAAATTTTTCAAAACTCGCGTCATGAGTACCACCTCAATAGCTGATTGCCTTTAAGGGAAATAGAGAAGACAAGATCAATATTGTGTCATCCAAGCAGGGAGGGATTCGAAATTTCACAGTATTTTCGTTACTATTAGGCGATTAGAAAAATTTTAGCAGACATTTCAATTTCTATTTAAATAGGCTCCTTGTAATATTTTTGGTGTCAGCCATTTGCAAACAACCACTTCTACTCGCCCCATTTTCAAATTATGTACCTCAGTCACTAAACATCTCAAGTACAATTAATTTCGGTTTATTAGCAGATTTCCCTTAAGGGAAATCAGCTATTGAGGTTATACTCATGACGGAATTTTTGAAATTTTTCTTCAAACGTCCATCGATCCTACCTAGGAGATGAGGAAAATGAGGTCCGTTCAAAACTGTATATACAATATATATTTGTCTGTTACCGCTCTAGCGGTCGCAATTTTTGTTTGATCGTTACCAAGTCCGATATTTAATCTTTTTACGTAAAAAGGAAGATCAAGTTCTTTAATGGCTGAAATCGGACCAGGGAGAAGGGGAGAATTTCGAAAATTCCTAATATCTCCTTTATTATGCGTCGGATCGAAACATTGTATACAGTCAATCTTATTGCAAATTAAATTTACTATAAATATTGTTCTATACATTTATTCTGTATTTTGAATATAAACCGAGATATTTGCATTTGTATTCTGTGTGTGGTCGGCAGGAGTAGGCTATGTTCGGGACATTCCGCCGAGAGCTCTGGCGGCCGTTTCCGTAACTATTCGTCCCTCGTGAATAGGTTACGAGATCCTTTTCTACTACAGTTGTTATTGGGCAGATTTCTCCACTGTATAACTTCACGTTGGAAATCTGTTTAGTATACGCAGCCCCTGCGTGACGGACTTTTTTTTAATAAACGCCCACTTCTACTGATAGAGAGTAGTAGAGCTTCGTTGAGCAGTACTTAAGTGACGGACTTTTTTTAGCAGATTTCCCTTTATATATATATATATATATATATACCAGCGGACCCGACAGACGTTGTTCTGAATGATATTTTAAGGGATTAGGATATTAAATTTAATAATAATATGATTAAAACAAAAGCTACTTTTAATAACACAAAAAACAACTTTTGTTATGTGCACGTTTGCCTAAAAACAAATAGAAAATTAAATATCGCGAATTTTTTATTCAGGCCTCCCTTATAACCCCCCACTCCCGTTCGAACCTAAAAAATGTAATATAGCTTATAATCATGGAAGAATTAATGCTAATTTACGTATAGAGTTTTGTTAATTTCGCGTCAATCGTTACTGCCCATTAAAGTTCGACTCCCGCTTTAGTTGATAGTGTATATCTCGTTTATTCTTTGTTATACGACAAAAGTGAATATAACAATAGTTACTTTAAATAACAAAAATAAATTAATATCATTTTAATAAACAATGATATTAATTTAACTTCTTTGTTATACTTACTAGCGTTCGCCAGTGATCATTGCTGTTCTACTCGAAGGAGTAATTAATACAGCAGTATTATTGAAAAACAGTACTTATCATTTAAAATAAAATTTATAATATTGACAACCCCCTGCAATTTTTCTATGAATATTTATTAAAAATGTAAGTTTGTAATTTAGTTAAATTTTTATTTTTTCCATGAGAACCTTTAGGCACCCAAATGACAACAAGACAGAAAATATATGATAAAATGAAGTAATTTTCATCCATAGAACAAAAACTTCAGTTAATGGAACAAAATTTTATTTCTAATGATAATTATCCTGCAGAGGAAAGAAGAGATATAAAAATAAATTTTCACGTTCAGATCTTGACAAAAAAGACAATATTTGTTTAGAAAAAATAAGAATTGGCTTGGAGGGTCTTTAGAAACGAAAAACGCACTGGTCGACCATCGAAGCCGTTTGATGATTTTAGTGAACGTAGCAAAAGCCCTTCTGTGTAAACTAAACAGACTTCCCAAGTGCTAGGATGACACACTCCTGATCTCATCATTATATTGAGTAGTAAGCACTTAACGTTTCGTCTGACAGACTCAAAAATAGTTCATTCATTGTCCAGAATGGGGAAAATTAAAAAAAAATAAAAACTAAGACAGATGGCATTGAATAATATCCTCACTCATTATGCCTAACTTTTTCATTAGCAGAGCGACCTCAGTAATGGTTCTTAATAACTATGAATGAATGCAATCCATGATTATGATTGTAAGTGATATTTTCAACAGAGCAGACGTGTCGATCAGGAAATATTTTTTTTTTTACATCTTCAGGGCTAAAATATTATGTAAGTTCCCTTTAGTTTCCTAATATTCAGGTATATGGCCTAAACACGGCGACGGGGAAATGTAAAAAAAATCTTCAAAGCCTTGCAAAAAGAGAAAGTCCATCACGCAGGGGCTCCGATAACCAGGCAAATTACCACATGCGTCACGTATTTGCAATTATCTCAAAACATAAAAGTCCAATGAGAACAATATTGGGTATTGAGGCTTCATATAATGTGCCCTTAAGGGAAATCTGCTAAAAATACCGTTCATCATCATTCTGACTGTAATGGTTTCCTGAGTGAACCTTAGCTAGACTCACCATCTATTCGATTCTCAATATCAAAATAAAAAATCCTTATCGCAGGGGCTGCGTAATCTAAACAGATTTCCTAAGTGCCGGGATGACACACTGCTGATCTCATCTCACCATATATTCTCTATTTCTACATAAAAAATCCTTATCGCAGGGGCTGCGTAATCTAAACAGATTTCCTAAGTGCCGGGATGACACACTGCTGATCTCATCTCACCATATATTCTCTATTTCTACATAAAAGAATTTCTATCGCATGCGCTGGGCAATCTAAACAGATTTCCTAAGTGCCGGGTTGACACATTGCTGATCTCTCAATTCACCATATATTCTCTATTTACTACATAAAAAATTCTTTATCGCAGGGGCTGCGTAATATAAACAGATTTACTAATTTACTGGATGACACACTGCTGATCTCATCTCACCATATATTCTCTATTTCTACATAAAAAATCCTTATCGCAGGGGCTGCGTAATCTAAACAGATTTCCTAAGTGCCGGGATGACACACTGCTGATCTCATCTCACCATATATTCTCTATTTCTACATAAAAAATCCTTATCGCAGGGGCTGCGTAATCTAAACAGATTTCCAAAGTACCGGGATGACACACTGCTGATCTCATCTCACCGTGTATTCTCTATTTCTACATAAATAATCCTTATCGCAGAGGTTGCGTAATCTAAGCAGATTTCCTAAGTGCCGGGATGACACACTGCTGATCTCATCTCACCATATATTCCCTATTTCTACATAAAAAAATCCTTATCGCAGGGGCGGCGTAATCTAAACATATTTCCCGACTGCTCGTATAACATTTGTGATCTCATATCACCACATATTCTCTATTTATATGTCAAAAACCGATGATTAGAAGCGGCGGTACAAGATACAACACTTGTTGCAGTCATAAAATAAGATAGTATGAATAGCTCGCTTACTACTTGAGTTACCAAAACATTCATAGAGCAACAATTTGTACAAAAACAATAATTTAGCAACATTGGTTCTATACCATTTTATGATCCGACTCATAATAACGGATATATTTTGAATTTTCTAATCCCCCCTCTCGAAACCACCACTATTCCTGGTTCGATTTCAACCAATTATAGGTATGGTTTTTAGTGTTGGCTGAAACGACTAAGTCTCGAGTATGGTATACATCAAATAAACATTTTCAATCAAAGAACGAAAATTCTTAATTTATTACGTTATGGGACGTATTTGCATGTGTTTCAGAAAGTAATTGTTTAATGAAAACCATATTTGGTATTTAACCTTGGAATGAAGTGGTTCATGAAATAACCGCTTCTAGTTAATATGGCATGAATCTTATAGTTGATATGAAGGAGTTGGGGTTTACTAAAACTAAAATATGAAAATATCTCGGTTAATAATCTTATAGAGAAAACATGTATGCATATAGCGACATTTATAGAACTTTACATTTGCAAAGAGATTGATTCTATACAATTTTTCGATCCAACACATAACAAAGAAAATATTTCGAATTCTCGAAATTCCCCTCCCCCTCCCCCTTAGTATCTGCTAATATCCGATGAGTAGAAGTGGGGATTTACATGAAGACTGAAAAGGAGAAAGTGCGAATGGCTCGCTTAGGAAAATATGTATGGAACAACAATTTTAGAGCATCTGTAGTTTAACAAGATTTGATCTATATCATTTTTCGTCAAGCCATTCATAATAACGGAATATGTATATATATATATATATATATATATATATATATATATATATACTAGCAGACCCGGCCACGCGTTGCTGTGGCTAAAGTTATTGTTATATTACATTGTAGTATACAATTTTAAGAGAACGGTATGAGACCATCAGTCACGGGGTCCACCATGCTTTTTTACATAGATGGTATTTGTAATAAAAATATGGTGACCTCCACTGACAGATTATCTACGACTACAACCCTTTAGTTACAATGAAATTATTTACGAACCAAGACGGTACACAAATTCAAGGGATTAGGATTTGAAGGGGAAGGACGTTGAACACGATTGAATTCCCAGCAAGAAGGGATAATAAAGGTTCTGGCGGAGCGGGTAGAGGTGGCAGCACGACTTTTCCTGCTGCGCAGCACATACCCGCAGCTTCATTTCGAAATTTCAACGCCTGACAATATTGACATACCTTCATCCATTCCACCGATAGCAAATTTTGAATTGCACAGAGTAGTTAATATCTGGTGCATATTCAAAAGCAAGACGAACGAATGATGTACGTATTAATGAGCGGCTGATCGATCCGTTGCCTTTGTCGTTCTTGTGCTCGTACTGTAGCTATGTTTTTGTTCCTCGTGCCGCTCTTGTTTCTCCTAATATTCTGTTGCAGGACGTTTCGCTACGCAGTTCTTGAGATTCTTGTGCACGACCTTCTGCTGTCCTAATTCTTTGAGCTGTATTTCTTGTATCAACTTGTTCTGGCAACTGATGAAGCTCTTTCAACACGTTTGCGTCGTGCCTCTCTGGTGTTTGCGTTGTTGAGAGGTTAGATTTTTTCGGTGGCATTTGACTGAAAATAATAATTTTAATCGTTTAAAAATATATTAATTAATTATTATAATTATGTGATAATACTTACATGTATATATTTTATAATCATAGAATTTTGAATAATGAAGCACAAATAAGTAAAAAGCAGGAATAATTTCACTGTATTATCGTCACTATAATTTGAATTTGATTTACAACTTCGGTCTAAGTAACACGTGGTTGGCTATACTAACACCAAAAATTTAAAAAAGTAGAAATAATTGAATTTCACGGTAATTTCGTTTACTACAAAATAAATTTAATTAATACTTTAGCCTCAATAACACGTAGTAAATCATGCTATTGAATTGTAGCTTACATGACACGTTTGTCGGTTTAACCATAGCAGTGCCATCTATTGATTACTTACTCAATCCAGTCGAAAAGTATCGACATCTGTTAGAATCTATATATATATATATTATATATATCCGTGAACAATGAAGGTTGTATTTATGTTTAACTAAAATTGGAACTGGAATAGTTGGAGTAGAGTGGGGGGGGGGGAATTCGAAAATTCAAAATTTTCTTTAAATGTTCTAGAACCGATCCTTTAATTGGGTCACACAAGTCAGATCAATAGTTACAATTACATCTGCAGAACTATAACAACCACTCAAAGAAGAAATTAATAAAAACTGGCAACACATGTGGAGTGAAACCCAGAACAATAAACTAAAAACTATTAAAACCACCATCCGTCCATGGAAATATTCGACAAGAGACAACAGAAGAGATGAAGTTGTATTAGGAAGACTCCGAATTGGGCTCACACGAATAACGCATGGCTATCTTATGACAAAAGATCAACCCCCGATTTGTGAGAAATGTAACACAGAACTGACTATATATCACATATTAATGGAATGCCATAAGTACACAGATACTAGAAACAAATACAATATTTCCAATAGTATAGAAGTGGCCCTTGGAGATGACCCGAAAGAACTCCATAAATTGTTTAATTTTGTAAAAAACACGAGTTTATAGAAAGAAATTTAAAGTGCAATTGTTTGTATCCTCGTTTATATTGTTAAAATGGCGATATGGATGAGGATACCAAAATGTGAATTATAAATATTACAGGGCGATGATAACCTGGTAGTTCTTCGCCCTTAAACCCTATACTACAAGAACAGATCAATAGCTTATCACTATGGCTCTGGAAAGGAGTTTACTAAAGTTTGCCAGAACGGAATATAGAAATACAAAAATGAAATTTTAGAAAAGTTAAAAAACCACGACCTTTCAATTGATATCCACCGAGCTACAAATTCCAAAAGTAACCCCATCTACAGACCTATATCCAGCTCGAGAACTACCTGACATTTATGAAAACATAAGAAAACTAAGATCTGTTAGCCAATTAACAGTATCAAGCTAAGAATTCTCCAAACTTCAATCACGAAACAAAACTTTCTCATTCAAAGCTCAGGAACTTTACACTTTTTGTAATCAGTTCATCCTTAATAGCCTGTCACATATACTTCTCTACTGTGAGAAGCTCATCGAAGACAGAAATAAATATCTACAAACACTTTCCTCAGCAGTCAGTGATGTGCATAAAATTGAAGAGATACTTAGTATCGATAGCCTCGAAAAACTACACAAGATTTACTGCTTCATCACGTCATCATGCGATATAAGTGCTGATGGACCAAACTCCAGTTAAATATTATATTAAGACGGAAAAGGGTTTACTGAATGCTTTTAGTTATATTTTATGTACTATATTTTGCTATTTACACTATATTGCTTTTTTTTTATTGTCATATTATTGTTGATCTCAAGATTTTGGATATAATTATTTATTTAAAAAGACAGAATTGTTATTTGTTTTTAATTTGTACAAGACGTAAATCTTTAACAAATAAATATATATTCTATACTATTCTATATTATAGAACCAATTTTGTAACACTATTGATGATCTACAATTGTTGTACTATGCTCTTTTTCATAACTCAAGTACTAAGTACTGAGCGAGTTATTCGTACTTTCTTGTTTTAGCCTTCTTTAAGTGAGAATTTATACGGGAATGATCGTACATTTTACAATTTTCAATGGACCTCATTTTCGTCATCTCCGTGGTAGGTTAGATGTACGTTTGAAGAAGTTTGTTGATAATCGCAAAGGAGGTTTCCCTTTAGGAGAATAAGGTTTAAAGTCAAATGCGAAACTCCACAGAAGCACAACTCTACAGGGATTAAATCCCTGGACTTCTTCATTGATAAAATTGAAAGTCACTCCTTGTCAATGACACAACACTTGACATCTTTCAGAATGAGGCTTCTCCATCATTTCATTGTCCGATTTGGACAGCCGATACGAAGGTCGGCCGGTTGAGAGTCGAAGAGTGGCAAGCTGATTTTGGGGGAAAGAAAAAAAAAAAAAAAAGCCCGCCAAATACTGCACGCAGAGAGGTTATTAATGATGTTGACACTCGAGCCCCCGGCCAAAAGGAGTAGTCCCCACGGGCCTAGGACTAGGCCGCACTGACAAATGGCAGAATACCAGCCGAACAAGGAGGGCTGTCGATGCGTTCTGATGGATCTGCCTTCAAGAGTCAATGCACAGCTGATTGCAGTCAGCTGACAACACTGGACACGAGCTTCTGTCAGGTTCCTCTTCTTCAAAACTTAATTCGTAGCCATTAGCACTACAAACCTACTCGGACATGGCCACTTGACAACAAAGAAGACGATAAATGGAAGACTAAACAAGGACTAACATGACGAAATGAAATGTGTTTATTTCTATTAAATGTTAACATAACACAATAGGATACGTCAAATAGTTTTTTTATCAATAAACTATTTTCTAATATTACATAATTTAATTTCTTTACAAAATATTTGACTAACATTTATACTCATATAATATATTCCTTATCAAATTAGTTCAAATTCTATGAATACATATTACATTTATTTTATCTATTTTTATGAGCTTCGTAACTTAGTTGATGTTGCTCATTTAAATTAAAAAAAAAAAAAAAATAATAAGCCCGTCACGCAAGAGCTGATTTAAATAAGCAGATTTCCTATGTGCGTCACGTGTTTACATTTATTTCAAAACGTAAAAGTTCAATGAGAACAATATTTGGTATTTAGGCTTCAAATAATGTGCTTCTTAATATAACACCTTATTGTTAATACGACATGAGTTAGAGAGGGAGTTTTACTGAAGGCCGAAAACTACTAATAAGCAAATATCTCGGTTAATAATAAAGATAGTGAAAAAAACGCACACAACAACATTTATAAAACATGTCATTTGCAATAAGTTTGATACTATACAACTTTTCGATTCGACGCATAATAACACAGATTTTTTTTAATTTTCGAAATCCCTCCTCTAAAGACATTTTAGCCGTTAGCTAACTTGATATTCATTTTTACATAAAACTTTTAAATATTGAGTTTGGTATCGATCAGACAAAAATTGTGACCGCTAGAGCATTAGCATATATATATACATACACAAATAAACAATTTTTAAGGAACCTCATTTTCGTCATCTCCTACCTGGGATCGATGAACATTTGAAAAGTTGTTTGAAAATCCTTTCGTGAGTACAACCTCAATAGCTGATTTCCCTTTATGAGAGGCACATACAAACGCGCACATATATGAAGTTGAAATATTACTCGAGTTTGTTAAAAATGCAATTTTGAAATTAGATTTTATTAAAGCTAAATTTCTTTGTATATGATGGTGTTTTTTAAGTACTGAATAACTATGGGTGTGTGTGGGCTACCCTCAGTCAGAAACTCGTGTAAATCATCTGGTTCACGCTTTCTGCAGTCTGTAAGTATGTGGTTTATAGAAATTTAGGTACATTGCATGTTTCTTCTGCTCTATTAGGAATATTTGTTTGTGGTTGAAGATTTGAAATATATTCTTTCATCTTACATTAAATGTTATTTTGTTAAAAAAAAAAGCACCTTCTTTGTTTGACAAACAATATTGTTGGTACATATGAGAGAAATAATTATATACAATAAATTAATTTCTTTAACAATGTCTATACCAGTCTATATATATATATATATATATATATATATATATATATATATATATAGATATATATTTTTACATTTTTTAATTTATTGACGTGCAAATTTATTAAAGGATGGCAAAACTTATAAATGATGAGAAACTTGTCCCATATTAAAGTAACAATGTACCTATCACAAATTATTTTTGACAGATTTTTACGATTATTATTTGTAGTTTTATTTAATAATTGAATATTTTTGACAGAATTTATCTTTTGTATGAAAAAATCCTTCAGAAATGAAGTTCTTTAATTTATTTGTTTGTTTAAAAAATAATATATATTTTTTTTTATTGACTTAATAAATTCGGTGAGTACGTTAAATTGTTTTACTCCTGAAAATTATATCTTTTCCCAATATATTTGTTTGTGGTTGGTACATTATTGTTTGGTACATATATATTGAAAGAAAAGTCACTAATTTTGGATGATTAAATAGCGGCCGATAAGAATCTCTCATCGTTCTGTTTATTATAAACCTTATTGATCTTTTCTGCAATTTAAATATTATACAATTATTTTTTGATTTGCCCCAATGCATTACGCCCTAAGTTAACCGTTAAGTTTTGGGAAATAACCTTAGTATATAGGCAATAGAGTTTACATTGGAAGAAACTTCTTAACACATTTTAATAAAGCGTTGACCTTTATCTCACATGGTAAACCTAGAGTGGCGAGTTCGATTCTTGCCTGGGCAAAGGAAATTATTTAGTGACGAAATTCATTAAATAACATCCGAAGTCCCACCCTAGCTAGAAAAGCGTGGTAACCTGTAGATAACCCGTCCCAATTAGCCTAAGTTGCAAAAGTGGACGTTAATAAATAATAATAATAAGAAGAAGCAAAGCAATTTTGTTTCTTACTTTATTTTTCAATATGATCCGACCAGGTATGGACTTTGCGTACTGTCAATCTTAAAAACATTATTTTGGTGAAGGGTTTGAGATATATAGGATATTAAACAGGTCATAGCGACAATCACTGGAATAGAAGGAAGAATAGGAAGATTACAAAAACTGAAAAAATAATTATAACTCCAGTTACAGCAATCTTAAAGAATTGTAATGCAATTACCAAGATGTCATGCACAGGAGAACAAGATCGACTCAAATGTGGTAGTTCTAAATGAAAGACTTTTCGTGGGCTCTCTAGTTCTATTTGTTATACTTAAATATTTATAAAAGCATCAAATAATTCGTTAATGCATTTTTAATTACAGTGCCACACTCCACAGAGTTCTTATGTGAGATGATATTCAATGGATGGATTTGAAAAAATATGTAAGTACCTAATGAAAAGGGTTCCCACTTGATGTTGGAGCTGTTAAGTCTCCAAAAATATGTATTGAAGGGTAAAATAAATTGGTTTTGCTGTGGTATACACATACACGCCCGTTACCGCTCTACCGGTCGTAATTTTTGTTTGGTTGTGTCTGAACATGATATAAAAGTATTTTAGTAAATCTAAAGATTAAGTTCGTTTCAGGGAAATTGACCCCTAGGGAGAGGGGGGTAGGTCGATAATTGAAAATATCTCCGTTACAATGAGCCAGATAGAAAAATTTTATAAAACTAATCTTGTTGAAAATTGAATTATCTATGAAAGTTGTCCGTTATACTTTTCTCTACCTCGATTTTTAACAGAGATATTCCCGTTTTTTAATTGTCAGTCTTCAGTAAACCCCCACTTTTAGGCAACACATAGATAGAAAAATATTATAGAACTAGACTTGTTAAACATTTAAATTTTTAAAATTATCATTCAATACATTTTTAGCTGACTTCACTTAAGGGAACTCAGCTTCTGAGGCAGTACTCATGTTGGGATTCCAAACTATGAGTATATATATATATGTCCGTTTTGAGATGCACATAAATCAAGCTGACGAGGTGGATCAAGAGAAAAAATCAATATTATGAACCGTGCTGCCCGTATTTCTCAAAAAAAATATCAAATACAAAGATTGGGCTGTTATGGGACTACTATTCGGCTCAAGAGGAGTCCTCCACCAAAAAAACGGTGAAGACATTAATAGACCATGGGCTGACAAAAGATGATTTGAAGGAGTTATCGACACTTATACTAAAATCATCGATAAGAATCGTCAATCAACCATTTATACAAAAAATTAAAGATGAATAAAGTTAAGCTGCACTCTCACCTGAGATACCCCCCTAATCTGCACGCATTCATATTTATTCCAAATTTTCATTTAAAAACTTAATCAAAATTTAAAAAACAAAACATCATTACCAAGAAATTGGCAGATTAGGAGGCTGACCACACAGGTACCCTCAGAAAGAGGGCAGCTTATTTTGTTTGTTTGTTGTTATATATATATATATATATATATATATATATATATATATATATATTATATATATATATATATATATAGGTATGTGTTTTGTAATACTAAATATCAAGTTCGTTAATGCTAAAAATGAAAGTTACAGGGGGGGGGGTTAAGAGAGGGAATTTCGAAAATTGTTCTCCATTATCAATTATTATGCGTTGGACCGAAAAATTGTAAAGAGCCAATCTCATTGCAAACGTAATGCCCTATAAATGTTGTTAATTATGTTTTTTTACTATCTCGATTATTAACCGAGATATTACAATTTTTTTCGTTTTCAGTCTTCAGTAAACCTCCAATACTACTCCAGTCATATTTAATTAGTCTGTTGGCTTTTCTTCTTGGGATTACTAAAATTAGAGTGACTGATAAAAATTATTATCTTTCATTATGTTCTGATATATTTCGTAATTGTTTTCCCCGTCAAGAAATATCTGTCAATTCAGCTCTGAGAGGGTTGTCTAACCTGGTGGTGGTGGATTCAGACACTTTTCTATTGAGGGATCTAAGAAAATGTAAATTAACTGGTAGTTTCTCGCGTTATCATTTGTAATTTGTTCACTTAATAATCTCGATGGTGTTAAGTGTTACGTTTTTATAGATTTATCTACAGTAAAACTTCACTTGAGAAATCTTCTTACGCAGCCCCAGCGTGGCGGACTTTTTACTTTAAGGTGACTGAGTTACTATAAGTTCCTGCATTTCCAAGTGCACATTTCAATCTCTGTTAACTTAAGGTGCCTTACTACTTACGGCAGAAATAGACAATAGATAGTTTGACGAGGTGAATAATCTTTTATTCCAGCCCCTTGAAAAATCTGCGCTGCCCCTGCGCATACCCGACCTTTTTCGCTGTTTGAAGGAGTTAGTACCAATGTTCGGCGTGGCAAGAGTAGGTAAGTGACTTTAGTAGAGGATTCCGCCGCGAGGTAGCAGCACCGCACACACAGCTAGTCAATACTAAACTCTTGACCTACAAAACTGAACCCTCCCAAAGCTTTCACAGTTACGACCCCATTTAACCCCTATTAATTAGTTCAAATGGATAATAAAAATCACAAATAATACTACAGAAACTGAAGATAGTGTATGGAAATAGGGGAAATTATGAATTTTGCAAAAAAACTACATAGTTTATAAATGAATCACTAGAGTTCGCCAGTAGTTATTAGAATATGTCAATTTAACGACTGCTAGGAATGTTATACTAATTCTGAAATTTTTTGCAAAGTTCAAGATTACTTTTTAATTAATTCAGTCCACCATGGAATAACATTAAATATTATGTAAATAACATATTAAAACTAAAATCTGACGTTTAAATATGTTTTGTAAAGTAAGCACATTTTAAAATTAAGCTTGAGTGACCACATTTATCATAAATTACTTTAAACTGATTGATAAATTATATTAAACTTCTGATGATAGAGAATTTATATTCATTGTATGAAGAGATGAACAAGATGTTCAATAATACTTTAAAAAATGTGTTAAGTTGGTAGTAAATGAACAAACTTTATTTCCATCATTAAAAAAGAATAAGGGAAAAAAATGAGTACTTGGAAAAAATTTTAATATGATACTTCACAAGAATAAGAAGTTAAAATAATATTAAATTACAATAATAAAATAATTAGGGAGTTAGTAAAATGAGAAAAAAAGTTACGTGCCTCCTGTGAGGTTTGAACTCACGACCCCTGGTTTACGAGACCAGTGCTCTACCACTGAGCTAAAGAGGCTGATATTCACTAGAGCCTCACTAGTCTTTGTGAGACAATTTTCTTTGTCGGAGAAGAAATAACATATTTTTTTTAACGTCTTGGAACAATGACCATTGGTACTTAATACAATAAATTAATTCATTCATTTTTATTCAGTACACTTTGCATTATAAAATTTATAAGGACAAACAGTTTGCCCCGAACTATGGAAGCAAGCAATTGCTAACTGCAAGTGATTAAAAGATTTTTGTTTGCAAGATTTATTTATTCATTTGGCATGTGGAAAGAATGAAAAATGATACTGTATATTCGTAAATAATGTATCTACACATTTCTGCAGTATTATCTTGTTACTTTACCTAATATCAATGCATTGTATTGACATTTTCCATTGCAATCTATCTTTCCTTGATTATTTATCTCTCTGAGAACCTAAATTATATTTTTAAGCAGTTATTTATTATTATTAGTAGTTCTCTCTTAAGGGAAATCAGCTATTTAGGTAGTAACGGATTTTCCACGTGTTGGTGTAGTGCACTTGTGATTTCATCTCACCACATATTCCCTATTTCTATGTAAAAAACCGATGAGTAGAAGTGGGCGGAGGTTACTGACAGATGAAAAAAAAAGTCCGCCACGCAGGAGCTGCGTAAACTAAGCAGATTTCTCGCGCGAAGGTTTACAATAGATAAATATTCATACCGTCAATGTTAACTGAATGAATACAAACGGTAAAAAGAAATCGATCAGTGAATTTACAATACAAGTTAATAATCTCTACAACGGAAAGCGGCTGAATTGTAAAAAAAAACAACAGGCTGGCAACCTCATAGCGCCGAATAGATATAGACCGGAAAGACAAACAATTAATGGAATATATCTGAATATAACATTAATTTTATTGAAAACTATTTACTAAAGCTAGTGCTGTTATTTGTAATGAATCAGAATCAGTTTTATCTCAATCACTTAAATTTTAGTAATCCATAAACAGAAGAAGGGGGGGGGGGAGGGACCCACAGAACGTATTTGCATATATCTCACAAAGTAAAAGTTCAATGAAAACAATATTTGGTATTTAACCTTGTAATGAAGTGGTTCACGATATATCAGCTTATCATTAATTTGACACTAGTAGGAGTGGGAGTTCACTGAAAGCAGAAAACTATAAAATCCAAATATCTCGGTTAGTTCTCATTATACGGAAAATATGTATATAACAATATTTATAGTGAATGTAATTTTCAATAAGATTGTTTCTATACAATTTTTCGATCTGACGTATAGTAACAGAGATATTTCGAATTTTCGAAATTCCTCCCCTCTACCCTCCCCCCCCCCGTCACCGATGGACCGATTTCAGCCATTAACGAACTTGATCTTTTTTTTATATATATAAAACGACTAAATATAGAGTTTGATAACGATTAAAAAATAATTGCGTCCGCTAGAGGTATACAATTTATGTTTATAGTATACAATATATACAGTTTTGAACGGACCTCATTTTCGTCATCTACTAGGTAAGATATTTGAAGAAAAATTTCGAATATCGCGTCATGAGTATGAACTCAAAAGCTTATTTCCCTTAAAGGAAATCTGCTAAAAAGAGCAAATATCTCAGTTAATATTGAACTAGAGAATAAATGTAAATAGCAACATTTATAGGCATTGCAATTGTTAATAAAAATGGTTATATATTAATTTTTCGATCCGATGTATATTAAGAGAGATATTTCAAATTTTCGAAATTCCCTCTCCCTCTACTGAGAAATTTTTGAAATTCCCTCCCCTTTACTAAGAAATTTTCGAAATTCCCTCTCCCTCTACTGGTCCGATTTCTGCCGTTCACGAATTTCTTTAGTTTCACATAGAACGTTTAAATATCGATTTAGGTAAGGATTTTTTAAAAAAATGCGAACTCTTATACGTTAACAGACAAATATGTATATATTTTTTATTGGGTCTCGTTTTCGTCATCCCCTGCGTAAGATGGATTCACATTTTCAAAATTATTTCGAAATTCGCGTCACGTGTACAACCTCAATAATTTTACCTCGGGAATTCTATCAATTTGTTCGATTTTATTTATTTATTTTGGAGCTTCGCAGCGGTCGCGATGTTGCTCAGGAGAAAAAAAAAACATACATAAAAACAAAAAAAAAAAAAAAAAAAAAAACGAAACAAACAAATTTATTTAATACGAAAATTAAAACAACATAACAGAAATGTTTCGTTTAACTTGAAACATTAGAAGAGTAACACAAAACAGAAATGGAACACAAAAATAGAAATAAAACAAAAAAAGAAAGGTAACACAAAATCATAGAATGGGAACTAAAAACGGAAAGGGAACACAAAATAGACATAGAACAAAAACAGAAATGGAACCACAAAACCAAAATGGGAAATATAAACGGAAAAAATGGAACACAAAATAGAAATAGAACGAAAACAGATAATGGAACACAAATACAAAGTGGGAATATAAAAACGGTGAAATTGGAACACAAAATAGAAAAATAGAACAATAACAGAAAATGGGAACACAAAAGAAAATGGAAAATGGAAAAAAACAGAAATGGAAACACAAAATAGAAATAGAACAAAAACAGAAATGGAACACAAAAAACAAAAATGGGAAATAAAAACAGAAATGGACGACCCAAAAAACAAAATGGGAAATAAAAACAGGAATGGGAACACAAAAATAGAAATAAGAACAAGAAAACAGAAATGGAACACAAGACCAAAAAAAGAATGGAAATACCAAAAACAGGAATGGAACACAAAAACAAAAACTCAAATAATAGAAATTGAACAATAAATTGAAATCGAACACAACAAATTGAAAAAAAAAAAAAGAAAAAATAACAAATTTAGAAAAGAAAAAAAAAAAAAAACCTCAACGTGAGTTCTGACAACAATAGTCATGAATTGACATTATGGCGGGGATAGGGGGGAAACCTTCAGTTTTGTTAGACAAAAAAAAAAAAAAAAAAAAAAAGGATGCAAATATTTACTTTACATATATTAAAAGAGTTTATAAAGAGATCAGCAAACATACAAGCACACACACACGACGCACGCACACACACACTCACACACACACTCGCTCTCACTCTCTCACACACTCTCACACACACACTCTCACACACACACACACACACGCACACACACGCTACGCACACGCACACAAGAACATTCACACAAAGGACTAGAATCGCATAAATTTTCTACTAGGAAAATTTAAAAATCTCTTTAAAAATGCAAGTATTAATTTTCTGTATTGTATATTCATATTTTTGTGTATATGTTAATGTGGGCTTTTAGGGTGTTGTAGTATAGTGGGTATGTATGGGACTATCCTTCAGTGAGTATGTCATGTAGGTCGTGGGGTATCTGTATATGATCTCGTCTCTTGCAGTCTGTTGTATGTGTTTTATTGTAAGAGTCAAAATTGCATACATGGCATTTGGGCTGCTCTCCTTTTTTCATTTTAAAAAGCTATGAGTAAGGAGTGAGTGACCAATGCGGAGCCTTGTTAAAATCACTTCTTCCCTCCGTAGTATAAGTTGAATTTTTTACTAGTTCGTGGGTGAATACTGTAGATTTAATTTGTCGTAATTTATATGGTCTGTTTGTTGCCATTTTTGTTCCCAGTCTAGTAGTACGTTAGATTTTGCAGAATGTAACTAAGTCGTTTATTGTCAGTTCATTTGAGTTCTACGTCAATGTTTCTGAGTCGCTAATTTTGCTTGTTTCGTTCAACTTACATTCACTTCGTCCAATATTTTTGTGTCCTGGTAGCCATACTAGTGTAATATTGTTTTGAAGATGGATGGAGTGTTCTAAGATGTGGGTTATAATAGGATGAGTACTGTAAATGTTCTCCAAGGAGAATAGAGAACTTAAAGAGTCTGTAAATAAGAAAATCTGGGAATTTTGAAAATCATGAAATTTTGAAAAGGCAATATTTATAGCTTGTAACTCAGCTGTATAAATGCTTGCATTGTTGTTAAGTTTCGTTGTGTATATGTCATTGTTAATGATTGCTGCAGCTGCTGTCCCAAAGTCGGTCTTGGATCCGTCAGTAAAAGTGTGAAGTGAGTTTGTGTTATTTGCTACAATTGAGTTATAAGCTATTCTGTAAAATTTAGAAGATAATGGATTTCTTTTATTAAATTTTGTTAAAGTTAAATTAATGCTTAAGTTATTTATTCTCCATGGAGGGAGTGTAATGCTTTTGTTATAGTATATTTGAGTTTGTAATATGTTCGAATCAGTAGTGTTTTCTGAAGTGCGTACGACTAGAGGTTTATGTTTAGTGTGTTTTTCTATGTATTTGTTGTAAAGTGTGTTATTTAAAAATACATTGACGCATGGAGCATCTAATGCTTTGCATTTTAAAATAAATTTTAAGCAGTTGATACGTCTCCTGTATTCCAGTGGAGGTTCTCCTGCTTCAACACATATACTATCAACAGGCATGATCTCAAGGGTCCAGTTGCTTTCCTGAGTCCTGTGTGTTGGATTGTGTCTAACATTTTAAGTGGCCGGAATTCGGACTGGCTGATGAATATTCTATCCAGCCATAATTCAGCAATGACCTGGTACAAGCACGATAAAAAGTTAGCATAGAACATCTGTCAGCTCCCATGCAGAATTACTAAGCACCCTTAATAAATTCAAGCTTTTCTTGCATTTACTAATGAGGCCCTTTAAATGGGGAACCCATGTGAGTTTTCTGTCGAATGTAAGTCCTAGAAATGTAAGTTCGTCTGTCTTATTTATAAAAGTGTTGTGGAGTGTTAATTGTGGGCATTCGTAACTTCTTTTTCGGGTGAAAATGGTATACTTTGTTTTTTCGATTGATAACTTAAACCCAGTTACAGAACACCATTTTTGAAGTTCATTTAAAGTGTGCTGTATGATGTTTTGTGCGTATGTTAATGAAGAGTAAGTGATGTATAAGATAAGGTCATCAGCATACAGGAAGTAAGATACTTCTTGGGGGATATACTTTACCATATGTCAGAACTTACAGCTATGTTGAACGAGGTTGTACTCAGCACACCTTCCTGAGGCACTCCATTCTCCTGAAGAAATGCTTTAGATAAAGTGCTACCTACCCTTATTCTGAAAAATCGTTCGGACAAATAGTTATCCAGGAGCCTTATAATGTTTCCCTGAACACCCTATTCAATTATCTTAGAGAGAATGAGCCTTCTCCATACAGAGCCGTAGGCTTTCTCCAGATCAAGGGATATTGCTAACACTAATTTGTTTCCAAGGAATGCATTAAGTATTTCATTTTCCATCCGTGCAATATGGTGCACAGTGAAATGCCCTGGTCTAAATGTACATTGAAAGGAGTAAACTTCATTCAATAGGTGAAGAAGAAATGGTAAGCATTGTTCTGGTAGATTTTTTATCATATCATATGTGATAAGGTCAGGTCCTGGTGAAGTCATTTTTACAGTCGATAGTGCGAGTTTTAGTTCTGTGAAACTGAAGGGATCGTTTAGTGGGTGTTGGTAAGTTGGAATAATGGGGCAAGTCATAGTTTCAGTTAGTGTTTTGTGTCTGAAAAATTGTATTTTTTGTTTGTTTGTTATGAGTAATTTGATGAATTTTAGTCCATACCTCTTTTGCGGGTGAGCGTCGATTAATGTTAGATAAAAAATCTATCCAGCACTGTCTTTTACTATTCTTAATAACCCATTGGGCTTTAGATTTTTTCCTTTTGTAGTCTAGGAGATTTACGTCAGACGGATTTCGGCGGAATAAATTAAGAGCTCTTTTTCTGTTCATTACAGCAATTTTACATTCATCATTCCACCAAGGAACAGGAGGTTTTTTGTATGTCCGTGAAGTTTTTGGAATACTTATCTCAGCTGCTTCTAACATTAGAGAGGTTAGCTCAATAATACTTTGAGGGTTAACCGACTTAAGCTTTCCAGTAATGTAATCCTGATAAGTATTCCAATTAGCTTTTTTGGTGTTGAATCTTGAAATGTTGTGAAATAGTGAGTGAGAAGAGTTAGTTAAAATGTGTATTGGAAAGTGATCACTTCCATGGGAATCTTGATCAACTCTCCATGAAAAGCGTGTGAAGATAGAGGGAGAAGATAAAGAAATGTCAATGTTAGTCAGTGTTCCTGTCCGAGGGCATAAATGTGTTGGAGAATTTGAATTAAGTGTAATTAAATCGAAATGTTCAAAAATGTTTTGTAGCTGTATTCCTTTCCTATTACTTACAGGAGAGTTCCACATAGTGCTTAATGCGTTTACATCTCCTAAAAATAGCAAAGGAGTTGGTAATTGTGTCAGTAAGTTATGTATTTCATGTAAGTCAAGAGGTTCCTTTGGTGGAAGATAAATGGAGCATACTGTAACTCGGAAGGGGACGTGAACTGAGACTGCTACTGCTTGCAGTGTTGTTCTCAGCTGTATGGGTTCGCTATATGTGTTATCTCTAACAAATATAGCTACCCCTCCGCATGCTCTACCTCCCAAGAAGTAATCTTTTCTATAGGTGGTGTAACCATGTATACTGAATTCCTTACCAGGTGTAAGGTGTGTTTCTTGGATAGCAACTATTTCTGGATTATCCTCCAGTAAGCGCTTCAGGTCCCCAATGTGTTTCTGAATACCATTCAAATTCCATTGAATGAGAGAGATCATTCAGTAGTGGTTAAAATTATAGAAATTTAAAAATTAATAACAGAAGGGAACTGTATAAAGGACAGACATATAACGAGTAAAATCGATAACCAAGGGGTCAACTCTGTTTTAAGATTAATCTAAATCCAGATTGCTTCCAAGTACATTTTTCTGATTCCCATTGTTCTTATTGCTGCTTCTTCCTTTCCTGGTTTCTTTTTTTGTGCTAATTCCAGAATTTCATTAGTTTTTTTTTTTTTTTTGTGTCTAATTCCAGAATTTCTTTTTTGCTCACAGCTGATGAATCAGGTTGGTTGACTTTCACTTTTGTTGCGTACGACCTGTTTTTTTCGTATAAATACATTTTCTTAGCTTCTTGGTAAGTGAGTTTATTTATTACCATCATCTTTTTTATTTCAAATTCTTCAGCATATACGGGGCACTTTTTTGAGGTGGTAAGGTGGTCACCTTGGCATAAACAGCACTTAGTTTCAGTGCAAGGGTCATCGTGTTTCAATTTAGAGCATTTCCTGCAAACAGGTTGGCTCTTGCACGATGATTTATGGTGGCCCAGTAAACCGCAAGTGAAGCAGATGAGCGGCGATGGGATATAAATGCGCAGAGGCACTGACATATAGCCGATGTGGAGGCGCTCTGGAATATTCGGGGAGTCGAACGTTACTAGAAATAGTGCCGATTTCTTCGTGTTGTTCCTCATTCTCCTGATTTGCAGAACTCCTTCATCTTTCAATTCGTCAAGGATTTCATCTTCTCTAGATCTCTTATTCTGCACAATAAATATACCTTTTGAATAATTCATAGTTTTGTGTGGTTGACTGTAATGTTAAACCATTAAAGGAATTTTCTTTTAGAATTTTAACGGCAATTTGTTCGATTGGACAGTCTAATAGGAGAAGGCCTTCTTTTCTCAGTTTTTTAACTTTTATTTGTTTGGAATATGAACATATCCATTTGTGTATGGCAAAAGGGCTGATATCATTAAAGGTCTTACCTTCATTTTGTATCTTTACAACAAGGTATCGGGAACAGAGTTAGAAGGTCTTCACATTGTTCATACCAATGTTCTTTTATAGTCTACTTCCTGTGTCGTTGTTAACATTTTCACTTACATTTTTGCACGTATTCATCCTAATACCGCTGATATTAACGGTTTTTTTAAGATCGCAAATATTTAAAGGCTTTTCAATAGCTTTAACCATATGGTATAGTTTGTTCGAGGAATTAAATAAACCTAAATGGACTAACTACAGCGGATGTGGGAGACATATATAAAAGTGCATCTGCGTTATAGTGCAGTTTGGTCACGGGCGGCCATCTGTTGCATCTCCTGCCGATTTGCGTTTCTAATAGTCGCTAATTAATAATGTCAGCCTATTTCCCTTTTCGTCGTCCAGCTGTCAGCCGGCGCTATACGACTACTTTATTACCGCCATTAACTTGGACCGTCCTTAAAATAGTTTTATAGTCACCTGAAGAGGAGCTGTAAGTATTGCAGGACTCATTAATCCAGTCTCCTTGTAAGGGTTAAGCGTGTCATTGAAATATTTCCTAATCACAAATGTCAAGAATATTTCTCAAAATTCTAGAATATTCTCTATAATTCGCCAAGTTGCGGAACTCATAAACTAAAATAAATAAAAATAGATATAATGCGATCATTTAAAGACGTCTGACTGGGATAACAAACCAGACCTCCCACTTGTTGGTAAAAGTATACTGATAACTTCTCTCAATATATTTCCTACTTCTAAATAAAAAATGTCCGTCACGCAGGGGCTGCTTAAAAGTAAGCAGATTTCCCTCGTGAAGATTAATAAAAGATAAACAAACCTATATGTTGCTAGACAACAGCATCGTGATTATTAAGCGAATAAATACAAACGGTAATATGAAATCATTCCCCCTTCGCCGGAAAGCGTTCAAATGTAAACAAACCGGTCTGCCAACGGCTCACCGGAAAGAATAACAATAACTGAAACATACCACAAAATAACATATTCATTTTATTGAAAATTAAGTACTATGCCTAGTACCGTAATTTATAATGGATATTCGCTCCCCCCCCCCCCCCAGGATAATTTTTTTATCTCAATCAATCAAATTTTAGTAGTCCCAATGACATGGGGGAGGGGGGTACACAAAGAAACAATCATTTTTCTTTTCCTGTAATCGTTTGAATAATGGTAACCAATATACTAAAACTGAAATGAGTGAAAGAAAAGTGAAACATATTTGCAATAGAGTGAAGACACAAGTAATCACTTTCTTCACAAGTGAAGAAAGTGATTTGCCTTCTTATTAGAGTAATAAGTATATAATTTAAAAAATAGATTTGGAGGTCTTGGAAATTAAATGCTTTTAAATGTTTCTTTACATTGTAAGAATTTATTTTAACAAAATAAATTGAAATGTGAATGAATATTGGTGGAAAATAATCAATAATATTCTTCAAAATTTAAATATAATAATAATTACCTTCCTTGTTTATAACCTGCCTTGTCTTTATAACTGCACTATTTCACAATCATCAACTATTTGTTTTTACATAAGTATGCTTATAACCTTTCACAACCATGCATATAACCTACACCACCAAACATACATACCATAATCTTCACAACATCCTAAATTTTGTTCATATTCTGGTTAGATCTGATCATGTATTACACGCATTAAACAAACAACCAATTTATATATTAACACTCGTGACGAAAGTAGAATTTTTACAAGCTCTCGTAAATTACCCAAACACTCGCTTCGCTCGTGTGGGTAAACGTTTCACTCGAGTTGTAAAATGATCTACTTTCGTCACTTGTATAATAAATAACTATTCTAGCATCTCTTATAATCTCTGGATAAGAATATTTCGTATTTAAGAATCGAATAATGTGGTTTATTATATAAGAGAGTGTTGTTTATGTAACACTACTAGTAGAAGTGGGGGTTTGCTGAGGGCTGAAAATATTTCGGTTAATATTCAAGACAGACAATAAATGTATATACCAATATTTATAGTAAATTTAATTTACAATCAGATTTATTCTATACGCTTTTTCAATCCGACTTATTGTAACAGAGATATTTCTAATTTTCACATTTCTCCCCGTCTAAACCTCCTGGTCTGATTTCACCGGTTACGAACTTGATCTTTCTTTTTTCATAAAACGACTAAATATCGAGTTTGGTAACGATCAAACAAAAATTGGGACCGCTAGAGCGGTAAGAGACAAATATATAGATATACTCATATCTATATATACACATATAGGTACGAGTATATATACAGTTTTGAACAGACCTCATTTTCGTTATCTACTAGGTAGGATCGATGGACCTTTGAAGAAATATTTCTAAAATTGCGTCATGCTTACGACCTCAATAGGTGATTTCCCTTAAGGAAATCGGCTAAAAATCCGATAAACAGAAGTACGAATAACTCGCTTAACGTTAAAGCTACGAAATAATGTATAAAACAATAATTGTAGTATAATAATTCGTACGTCGCTGAATAATTGTAGAGCAGCCTTAGCTTAAAAAAATTGGTTCTATAAAATTTTTCCGATATTCCTCAAAATAACTTAGATATTTTGAATTTTCGAATTCCTCCTATTCGTGGTTCAATCTCAGTCATTAACAACTAAGAACATTAGAGTTTAATGAAACAGTTAAATATTAAGAATAGTATATATCAAATAAACATTTTCCAGTCAACACATTTATCATTAATATGACTTGAGTAAGAGTGGGGGTTTACTGAAGGCTGAAAACCAAAAATTACAAATATTTCAGGTAATATTCATATTAGAGAACATATGTATATATATATTCAGACTTCAGATATATATATATATATTTATATATATATATAAAGATATTTATCACAGATTTCAAATATTATATATATATATATATAGATATATATATATATATATAAATATATATATATATATATATATAAATATATAAAATTTACTACTACTATAAATATATATATATACTCACCATAACTATAAATATATAAAACATACAAAAGGCTGTGACCCTTGCTATGTAAACAAAACAAGGAGGTTACTCATAACCCTAGTCATAGTGCAATAAGAATGTATAATAGTTTATAGATTATTTAGTCTTGGTAAGTAATAATAAGAAACCCTTTTACAATAATATGTAATAACAAAGTGCAATATTATAAAGTAGTACATATAATTTTACAAGCCCTGAAGAAGAGAAAATAAAGATTCTCGAAATATCGGGTATAAACTAAGATTTATTTCACCAACATTGACCAAAACTCCCGAGAAGAATAACACACCCTAGATATATATATATATATATATATATATATATATATATACTTATATATTATATATATGTACTACATCTCCTAGATGGATCGATGGACATTTGATGAAGTTTTTCGAAAATCGTGTCATGAGTACAAGCTCTATAGCTGATTTCCCTTAAGTTGGTCCGCCGTTTCGTTCGTGCCTTATTGAAAGGTCTACGATTAAGACACATTTAGTTTGGGGAAAAAAAGGCAATAATCCCAGCGTACCTCGAGGAAAATTCCAATTGGCACCTCAGTCAAGTATTTAGTTTTGAATAGGGATTTATTTATTTTTAATGAAATGTAAATAATTGCTTGGGAGAAATAGCTAGACAATATATCTAGTTACTGGTGCTAGTTAGTGACAGCTTGTTGTGGTGCTTGCTTGTTAGTTAGAATAATAACTTCTGAATACATATATGTTGAAATAATGTTAGTCCAAATGTTTTTGTATGCAGCTCTTGTAGTTAGAATAGGAGCAAGGAGTATGGGCCGGTAATTGACTGTTTGCATTTACACAAGGAAGGCTACCGCCCTTTAATATTAATATGTGAAATGACCTTCGAGCTCAACACATTTAGTTAACTCGCTTCGTATTGGAATGCTCTTGACGTGAAGGTAAAATCTTGTACAAACTTTTTTTTTCCTCTTTCACTTTGAAGATCTCGTTCCTACCAAAGAGATGAAGAAGACAGGTCCGTTCTAATATATATATATATATATATATATATATATATATATATATATATATATATATATATACTAGCTCAGATACCCGGCTTCGCTCGGGAATTCATTTGAGGCTGAATGGTGATGGTATATTTTTGGCAAGGCTTTACTTTGCACAATATTTTGATATTTACCCGTCCCAGTGTTTAGGGTTAGTACCCGTTGTTGGCATTAGTTAATAATAAAATTATTTTTTTATGTAAGACTTCGCTGTCCTGCATATTGTCATATTTCCCGTCTCCTGTGCATTATGCATAGATTTGAATTATTAAGGAGAAAATATTGATATACATTTGAATTATTTTTTTCAGGTGAGATACCTGGTAGTTCATATTGAAAAGAAGTGTTGAGCAAATTTCTCTAAATAACAAAATAAACAACTTTTGTTATGTGCATATTTGCCGAAACCCCAATAGGAAATCATTATTATTAATTTCAGGCCTCCCTTATAACCCCCACTCCTGCCCGTCCCTAGAAATGTTAGTATGGCTTATTATAAGGAAGGCGTTAGTGCTAATACACATACTGAGTGTTTTATTTAGTTCGGTTGAGTCTTTTGTGTCAAATAAAATTGTTGTCTCCCGCTATAATTTTTAGCGTATAACGCCTTTATACTTCGGTATACGATGATTGTGTATATAAAAACAAGTTTCTCTAAATAACAAAAAAAACAACTTTTGTTATGTGCATATTTGCCGAAAATGCAATAGGAAACGAAATATCACTATTATTAATTTCAGGCCTTCCTTATAACCCCCACTCCTGCCCGTCCCTAGAAATGTTAGTATAGCTTATTATAATGAAGGCGTTAGTACTAATTCACATACCGAGTTTGGTTTAATTCGGTTGAGTCTTTAGTGCCAAATAAAATTGTGGACTCCCGCTTTAGTTTATAGTGTACTAGCTCAGATACCCGGCTTCGCTCGGGAATTCATTTGAGGCTAAATGGTGATGGTATATTTTTGGCAAGGCTTTACTTTGCACAATATTTTGACATTTACTCGTTCCAGTGTTTAGGGTTAATACCCGTTGTTGGCATTTGTTAATAATAAAATTATTTTTTTATGTAAAACTTCACTGTCCTGCATATGGTCATATTGCCCGTCTCCTTTCCATTATACATAAATTTGAATTATTAAGGAGAAAATATTGGTATACATTTGAATTAATTTTTTCAGGTGAGGCGTTAGTACTAATTCACATAACCAGTTTGGTTTAATTCGGTTGAGTCTTTAGTGCCAAATAAAATTGTGGACTCCCTCTTTAGTTTATAGCGTATAACTCATTTATGCTTCCGTATACGGCAAAAGTGCATATTACAAAAGTTACTCTAAATAACAAAATAAACAACTTTTGTTATGTGCAATTTTGCTGAAAAAGCAATAGGAAACGAAATATCGCTATTTTTAATTTCAGGCCTCCCATATAACCCCCACTACTACCCGTCCCTGGTAATGTTAATATGGCATAAACTAAGGAAATCGATAGTATTAATTCACATACCGAGTTTGGTTTAGTTCGGTTGACTCTTTTGTGCCAAATAAAATTGTGGACTCCCGCTATAGTTTTTAGTGTATAACTCATTTATACTTCCATATACGGCAAATGTGCATATAACAAAAGTTACTCTAAATTACAAAATAAACAACTTTTGTTATGTTCATATTTGCTGAAAAAGCAATATGAAACGAAATATCGAGCGATAGGTAGAACCCGAGCGAAGCCGGGTATCTGAGCTAGTATATATATATATATATATATATATATATATATATATATATATATATATATTGGCATTATAGATCTTTAGTCGCCCCGAGCGAGATCCTAGGGATTCGTGATCAGAGTATATTCGTAGTAAGTGATCAATTCGAAGGACAACCACCGTTAGCCAAGGAGGACCTGGAATACGTAGTCTCCAGAAAACTGACGGGCCTCATTAATTTGGGAGGCGGACAGTGGTCGTATCACAGGAAGTCCAGTTTGATAGTCGACAGTATCAAGGGGAGTCAATGTACTTCGTCTTACCGAAGGGCAGTGATTTACTCACTAGACTCCCGTCATTCCACTACCACCGCGACACCGTCGGTCTCTAGTAGTGAAACTACTTGGTGGTCACCCATTCAAATACTGACCATGCATGATGTTGCTACACTATGGTTATCTAAAGTCGGACGCTCTACCACTGATCTAAAGGGTCACTATATATATATATATAAAACAAACAAATTAAGATGCCCCGTTTTTTGAGGGTATCTATCAAGGTCAGCCTCCTTATCTGTCTTATACAAGGAAATATTATTTCCATTTTAAATCATATTATATAGATATCTTTTCTGTTAGGGATGTTGCTAAGGGAGCAGATTAAGTCAAACTTTATTATTTTATAAATGGTAATTCACTATTCTGATGGACGCTTTTAGAATATTAGTTGATATTTGTCTCATTTCTCCAGTCTTTATATTCAGATCTTGAAGGTATTTAGCAGTTGACTTGGCTATAACTCCTCTAGATCCAAACGGTAACCCTTTTACTGTCCAATTTTATATAAAGTATTAGCAGGTTTCCCTTCAGGGAAATCAGCTATTGGGGTTGCACTCATGACGGAATTTTCGAAATTTTTCTTCAAATGTCCATCGATCCTACCCAGGAATGACGAAAATGACGTCCGTTCAAAACTGTCTATATATTTGTCTGTTACCGCTCTAGCGGTCACAATTATTTTTTAATAGTTACCAAACTCGATATTTAGTTGTTTTATGTAAAAAAGAAAGATCAAATTCGTTAAAGGCTGAAATCGGACGAGTGGGAGGGGGGGTTTAGAGGATTGGTTTTTTGAAAATTCGAAATATCTCCGTTACCATACGTCGGATCATTAATTGTATAGAATCAATCTTATTGAAAATTAAATGTACTATAATTATTGTTCTATACATTTATTCTTTATCTTGAATATTAACCGAGATATTTGCATTTGTATTGTCTATGTGGTCGGGAGGAGTCGGCTATGTTCCGGACATCCCGCCGAGAGCTAGGGCTGCCGTTTTCGTCACTAATCGTCCCTCGTGAATAGGTTTAGAGATTCATTCACAACTACTGTTGTTATTAGGCAGGTTTCTCTATTGTAAAACTTCACGTGGGAAATCTGCTTAGTTTACGCAGCCCCTGCGTGACGGACTTTTTTTCTTTAAAATATGGACAGCATTGGGTGTAAATTCATATTTTTTCTAAATCTACTTCTTCTTGTCCTTTTTTACTTTTTTCGAATCGAACTTTTGAATCAATAATACCCTTGTCTTCTTTTTCATGAAGTGGCAACAATATCGGCTCTTCTTATGGACCCATCATGAACTACAGCCGACTTCCTCATATATCTCAAACTCTGGGTGGCACCTTCTCAAAAGTATATATATATATATATATATATATATATATATATACATACATACATACATACATACATACAGGATATTCTAGATAAACCGGGTCTAATGATTATCATGTCTAAACGGAGGATATAATCAAAAGACATCAGAGAGAGAAATGTTGCTGGTCTCTATCCCTAATTTTCACCATATTGCATTTCAACTTTGCACGTCATGGACGGTTGACGTGCATCAACAAATGTTAAGGTCTGCCGTTGAAGTCTATTTCTTATTACTGCCTATCAAATTGCTTAAGAAGTTATTAATAGCTGACATTTCGATCTATTTTAAATTAAGGGGTCTATGTCATTTGAAAATTTGGTATCCTCAACATTATTGTGATTTTCAGGCGACATATGAATTGGTATCTTGGAGATCCAATGCTCCATTCTTTTGTACTTTTTTCGGCGGGTTCATTTCAAAGTACCTCACAATGCGTAGGTGCTACATAAAGAAGTGCCTCACGCAGGGGCTGCGCTAAATAAGCAATTTCCCACATGCCCGAATAACATAATTGTTATCTCATCTCGCCAAATATTCTTTTTTTCTATGTAAAAAAAACGACGAATAAAAGGTTTGGGTGAAAACAATTGGAGAAAATCAATAGCTCAACGAGATTGGCTCTATAACATTCCCCCCTCCCTCTAATTCACCCCCGATTTCAGCCATTAAGTAATACGATCTTCAGTGTCGAGTGAAACAGTTAAATATCAAATATAGAATAGAAGAAATGAACATTTTTGAGTCAAGACCGGAAAATCTTAATTGGTGACTTCAACGCACTTCGTATTTTCATGTACGGGTGCGGCAGAAAGGACGGACGTTTTTTAAAAAGTTATAAAACAGTTAATTTTTACTCAAAAACAAATTTATTGGTGCAAAGGTAATAAGGTTCACAAGAAAATAGCATTTGAGACAGTCAAGAGTGGAAAATAACCTCAGGCATCTGGTGGCAAAGAAATCCGTTGGTGCAGTGCTGGAGGCGTTCTTGGAAGTTCCCAGAGACTCTCTCCAACATTGCTCCCTCAACTTTGGGCGACTTCCACGCGAATTTTGTCGTCCTTCAATTCGTCCAGAGTTCGGGGCTTGTGTCCCAACCCGACGTGTGTGGTTCCAGCAGGATGGGGCGACCGCCCACACAGCCAGACCAACAATGAACGTTTATTCGCCCTCTCATTCCCTCGTCGCCTCATTTCACAGATTTGAGCGGTGTTCATTGGCCTCCTCGGTTCCCAGATTTATCAATATGCGATTTTTTTCTTGTGGGGAGACTCCATCAAGGCTAGAGTATTACGGACACAAGCCATCCTCCTCGAATTCTGGACGAATTGAAGGACGATATTCCGCGTGCGAAGTCGCCCAAGTTGGAGGGAGCAATGTTGGAGAGAGTCTATGCCAACTACCAAGAGGCCTCCAGCACTGCATCAACAGGATTTCGGCCACCACATGCCTGAGGTTATTTTCCACACTTGACTGTTCTGTCAAATGCTATTATTTCTTGTGAACCTTATGTGCACCTATAATTTTGTTTTTTTGAGGTTAAACATTAACTGTTTTATAACTTTTTTAAAAAACCGTCCGTCCTTTCTGCAGCACCCTGACTATCTTACTCATGTAAACGGTCAATGGAAACAATATATGGTATGTAAGTTGAATTATGGTGGTTCATGATATATCGAACTTATTGGTGAATATGCCATGAGTAGGAGTGGGTGTTTTACTGAAGGGTGAAAACTAAAAAAAATGCAAATATTACCTGCTCTTGTTTATAATCCTGCCACTACTTCACAATCATCTCTAGTTGTTTTTTAAACTATGCTTATAACCTTTCACAAACCATGCTTATAACCTACCAACAACATACCATAATCTTCAGAACATCCTAATTTTGTTCATATTCTGGGTAGATCTGTTCATGTATTACACGCATTACAGAACAAAAAATTACATATTACACTCGTGACGAAAGTAGAATTTACAACTCTCGTGAAATTACCATACTCGCTTCGCTCGTGTGGGTAAACGTTTCACTCGAGTTGTAAAATGATCTACTTTCGTCACTATAATAAATAACTATTTAGTCGCAATAAGATTGGTGTTATACAATTTTTCCATCCAACGTATAACAACGGAGATTTTTCGAATTATATGTATATAATTTTGAACAGACTTCATTTTTGTCTTCTATTGGGTTTTTACGTATAGTATCGTTTTTTGTTTTTGTCTTTTACCAATTATTCATGTTCTGTTTTCTCTTTATAACTTTACCCGTTTAATAGTTTTTAGCAGATTTCCCTTAACCCCTTCAGACCCACTGTCCAATATATTGGACATGCCTTTTTCAATGCTATATCTCCATGGATTGATGTTCTTTGGCAGAAAAATCGATTTTAATAATGATTTTAGGTATTAACCTTTCAATTGTGAGCCTTTTTCTGGTTTATGCCTGTTGTAGTGGCATTTCTAGCGCTTTGAACATCCAATTTTTGATATTGCTGTTTCTCATATTAAAACCATGAGTAAATAAATGTCTCATAGATTTAATTTTGCATGTATATAAGTGAAACAATTATTTTTAAGTAGCCAGAAGCCTCTAGAAGTCGTGTTTGTTAAAAAAAAAATATTTTTTTCCCTGGTTATTGTATTTTCTAATAAATATGGATGTCCAACATATTGGACATCGGGTCTCAAGTGTTGCATTTCACTAATACCTCTATTCTATGGAGGAATTTACTTATTGACTTTTATTATTATTATTTTGATGCGATAAACAATATTTTAGATCTTTTAAATTTTAAAATGCAAATTGCTGAAAGTTTTACCTCAGAAATAGAAAGAAAAAAAAGAGGAAGACCTAGTCTTGAAGAATCCAGTATTGAAGATCCCCTTGCAAAGAAATCAAGAGCTGAAGTGAGACCAAATTCTGAAGTTAGGAATGATGGATTTGAACATTTTCCAGATATTGATGATAAAAAAGTTGCATTTAGATGCAAAATGAAAGGTTGCACAAAAAAAAAGCTAAATTTTATTGTGTTAAATGCAAATGCCACTTGTGCATTACAAAAATAAGGATTTGTTTTATATTATTTCACAGTTAAATTTTGTTCAATATTTATTATTTGTAACTTTCTATGATGTAAATTTGTTTATAATCACTTAAAAAAATATTACTAAAGTGTATTTTATTTATTTATCCAAATCCTTATCAGTAGAATAATTTGTAAAAAATATGCCTGTTGAGACCCGATGTCCAATATATTGGACACAATTTAAAATTTTCAATAAAATTACTATTAGGAAATTAGGATTTTTTTTCACTACTTTTCCCATGTTTCTGTAAACATATAGAACATGAAACAAATTTTTTTAGTCAAAATATTTGAGTTGGGTCTGAAGGGGTTAAGGGGAATCAGCTATTGAGGTCGTACTCATGACGCGAGTTTTGAAAAATTTCCTCAAATGTCCATCGATCCTACCCAGGAGATGACGAAAATGAGGTCCGTTCAAAATTATATATATATATATATATATATATATATATATATATATATATATATATATATATATATTAAAAAATTGTATAGAACCAATCTTATTGAAAATTAAATTTACTATAAATATTGTTATATACATTTATTCTCTATCTTGAATATTAACCGAGATATTTGCATTTTTATGGTCTGTGGTCGGGTTTAGTTCGGATTAGGTCGGCCGTTTCCGTAACTGATCGGCTCAGGTGGAAGCTTCTTCTAACCTTACCTTACTTTCGTTACGTTGTGAGATTTATGCAAATACGTTCTGTTCATCCGACCCCCCCCCCTTCTTTAGTTGTTGGGCTACTAAAATTTTAGTTATTAAAATATAAATTATTCTTACAATTCATAATCCGAATTGGGAATTTATTTTAATTAACTGAAAGATTTCTCATTACCATATGTATGGAATATGGAGATTTCCCTATTGTAAAACTTCACATGGGAAATCTGCTTAGTTTACGCAGCCCCTGCGTGACGGACTTTTTTTATTTCAAACCGTTTAGAGTTGGCTAGTAGACGCATTAATTGTATTTTAGTAATAAAAACAGTTTATTACCAACAACATTTTGCATAATTCCTTCCATAATTTATTGTTCTGTTCATGTTGAAGAATAGTATAAGTATGAATGACTTGAAGTCTATTCAGCTTTAGTATTCACCGCCAGGAGGCAGTTAGAAAATCTTTTGAATTTTAAAATGTTTTAATTGTTGCCATCTTGGCTGATTTATTCCAAGCACACATTTCAAAACAAGGATGATAGCTATTAAGAAATTGTTCCGCTTGTTCCGACGATTCCTTCCCGTTGCCATGCATAATTAACCGTTTCCGGTATTGTGGAGGCCTTTGCACAAGATATCCATATATATATTCTTGGTCACGCTGTCCGCATTAGTGTTCGGTTGGCTCCACTGCTCGAGTGATAATGCTGTGTAGGTTGGTAGTTGCTGCACTCTTCGTGCAATCATCGAGTGCTCTCTTCTTCGATATCGATTTGGGTCTCGCATCGATTCTAAACTCGACCTTACCCGATTTCGGCTCTGCTATAGGTGAGTATTCATCCATGGGACAAAGTCCGGCAGGCAGAGGTGGCGTAAAGTAAGCATATTTCCCAAGCACTGGAATATTTTACGTTGATGATCTGATCTCGCCATCTATTCTATATTTCTCCATCAGTGAGAAACCAGTAAAAAGGAATTAAAACCCTTGTTGGTCTTGAGATGTTTAGTGACTGAGGTACTTAAAGTGAAAATCTATCTATCTATATTTACATCTATCTACCTATCCATAATATATATATATATATATATATATATATATATATATATATATATATATATATATAAATATATATATATATATATTATCCCTAATATATAAGTCTGTTAGTGCTCTAGCGGTCGTAGTTTTTATTTGATCATTTCGAAGCTCGATATATAATCATTTCATGTAAAACTGAAGATCAGCTGATATCGGAGAGAGAGTAGGGGAGTAGAAGATTCAGAATATCTCAGTTATTGTGAGTCGAATCGAAAAGTAGTTTGTATATAACCAATTCTGTTGCAAATTTAATTTTCTATTAATATTGTTATGTACACTTTTACTCTATCTCTAATATTAACCGAGATATTTGCAATTTTAGTAGATTTCCCTTAAGGGAAATCAGCTATTGAGGTCCGTACTCATGACGCGAATTTCGAAAATTTTCTTCAAATGTCCCATCGATCCTACCCGAGGAGATGGCGAAAATGAGGGCCTTTTCAAATTATACATATATATATATATATTATATATTTATATATATATATATATATATATATACATATATATATTTGTCTGTTAACGCTCTAGCCGGGCGCAATTTTTGTTTGATCGTTTAGAAACACGAATATTTAACCGTTTTATGTATAAATACAGATCAAGTTCGTTAATGGCTGAAATCGGACGCAGAGGGAGGGAGGGGGGTTTAGAGGGGAGATTTTTTGAAAATTCAAAATATCTCCGTAATTAAGAACTCGGATCGAAAAATTCATAGAACCAAACTTATTGCAAATTAAATTTACCTATAAATATTGCTAATATACATTTATACCCTATCTTGAATATGAACCGAGAATATTTGCATTATTATGAAGTCTGTGGTCGGTTATAGTTCGTATTACGTCGCCCATCTTCGGCCATCCTCGTCTCAGGCGGAAGCTTCTTCTAATCTGTCATTTTTAAACGTTACCTTTAACCTTGTAAATACTTTGTGAGATATTTGCAAAATACGTTTTATGTGTTCATCCGCCCCCCCCCCTTCATTAAGTTCTTGGACTACCTAAAATTTGAGTTATTAAAATATAAAATTTATTCTTACCATTCAGAAGCCGTATCTGTTGGGAATTTAATTTAATTAACTGAAAGATTTCTCATTGTCTAACTCACGGTGGTATTGAGTTACCAGTGTGGCAGATTTCTCTATTGTAAAACTTCACGTGGGAAATCTGCTTATTTACGTAGCCCCTGCGCGACGGACTTTTATTAATATTGTTATGTGCACTTTTCCTCTATCTGGAATATTAACCGAAATATTTGTAATTTTTTATCTTCCACCTACATTTAAACCCCTGTTTTTAGGTATCGTTAAACCAATATATCATGAACCATCTTATTCCAAGCTTAAATACCAAATATTGTTTTGAACGGGCCTCTATTATGTTATTAAGATTTTAAATCTTGCCTCGAAAATAACTCGATATTTAACTGTTTCGTCTAATAATAAAAAGTCCGTCACGCAGGGGCTGCGTAAACTAAGCAGATTTCCCTCGTGAAGTTTAGTAATAGATAAATATACATACTGCTAACAGAACGCCGTGAATAAATACAAACGGAAATAAGAAATGTTTCATCCAATTTCAATAGCCTGCCGACAGGAAGCGTTAGGTTAGAAATGTAAACAAACGGGTCCCGCCTCACACCGGAAAGAAAAACAAGTACTGAAATATATCAGAATATAACACATTAATTTTATTGAGAACTATTTACTATATCTAGTACTGTAATTAATAATGAGTCAGAATAATTGTTATCTCAATCAATAAAATTTTAGTAGTCCAAAACTTTAAGATGGGGGAGGGGAGTCGCCAGGACATATTTGCATGTATCTCGTATAATAACGGTCTCTTGAATACAATTTTTGGTATTTAAACTTCCAATAATGTGATTTATTATGTATCAGAGTATTGTTTACGTAACATGAGTAGAAGTGGCGGTTTGGTGAAAAATGCAAATATCTCGGTTAATATTCAAGATAGAGAATAAATGTATATAACAATATTTATAGTAAATTTAATTTGTAATAAGATTGATTCTGTATAATTTTTCGATCCGACGTATAGTAACGGAGATATTTCGAATTTTCGAAAATCCTCCCCTCTAAACCCCCCTCCCACTGGTCCGATTTCAGCCGTTAACGAACTTGATCTTTCTTTTTACATAAAACGCTTAAATATGAAGTTTGGTAAGGATTAAACAAAAATTGCGACCGCTAGAGCGGTAACAGACAAATATATATATATATATATATATATATATATATATATATATATATATATATACAGTTTTGAACGGACCTCATTTTCGTCATCTACTAGGTAGGATCGATGGACATTTGAAGAAAAATGTCGAAAATTCCGTCATGAGTACAACCTCAATAGCTGATTTCCCTTAAGGGAAATCTGCTAAAATCATATTCATTGATGAATGAAATAGGACCAGAATACGGGGTTAGAGGGAGGGGAAATTCGAAAATTCAAAATATATCCGTTAATATTAGTCCGATCGAAGAAGGTTATAGAACCAATCTTGTTAAACTTGTGTCTAGATGTACAATTGCGTTATAAGTGTTTTATTAATTCAAATATGAAGAGCTTGTACTGGGTTTAATAACGTACAATAAGAAAACTCAAATGAAATAAGTCCACTATAATTTATACAAAAAACAACAAAAATTTACACTGCCAAAGAATAAAGAATGTACTACATAAAATAATAAGTCTTGGATAATTAATAAATAACGAATTGAAGCAGAGTTCACACAAAAAGAACGGAGCACCTATAGATACAACTGCGAGAGTAAGGGGTTAATTTTACACACTAACTGATATTATGAGGTTGCTCGCAGTGTAGCCACCTTAAAATTAGATGAATTGTTTTAGGTTAAATAGTTCCTGGCAACACTGTCACGGAGACCACGTGGTAGCTAGTAGGGGTTAGGTTAAGGGTTGTTATAGAAAGGCCCTTTAAGGGCAGATTTCCTTTCAGGGAAATCAGCTATTGAATTCGTTCTCATGACGCGATTTTCGAGAAAAATTCCTCAAATGTCCATCGATCCTACCAAAGGAATGAAGAAAATGAGGTCCATTGAAAATTATATATATTTGACTGTTAACGCTCTAGCGATCGTAATTTTTGTTTGATTGTTACCAAACTTGATGATTAAAAGTTATGTAAAACGAATGAATAAAAGTTGGTTAATGGCTGAATTCGGACCAGTCGGTGGGGGGGGGGGGTTAGAATGTGGATTTTCGAAATGTCTCCGTTATTATACGTCGGATCGAAAAAGTGTATAGAATCAATCTTATTGAAAATTACATTTACTATAATGATTGCATGCTCTTGCTATCTTCTGCCTTGAATATTAAACGAGATACTTGCATTTTTCAGCTTTAAGCCTTCAGCAAACCCCCACTGCTACTCATATCATATTAATAATAAGCTGTTATATCATAAACCACTTTATACCAAGGTCAAATACCAAATATTGTTTTCATTGAACTCCTACTTTGTGTGATACATATTCTGTATCACGTGTGCAAATATATTCTTGTGCCCCCCCCCTCTTTTGTTCTTGGACTACTAATGTTTGAGAGATTGATATAAAAATTATTGTTATTCATTATAAATTATAATAATAAATATAGTAAATAGTTTCCAATACAATTAATTTTTTATATTTTGATATATTTCAGTATTTGTTTTCTTTCTTGCAAGAGGTTGGCAGACCTGTTTGTTTACAATTCAGACGCTTCACGCCAGGATTGAAATTGTCTCAAAGATTTATTTCCGTTTGTATTTATTCACTTAATATTCCCACTGGTGTAATGTTACCATTATGTAGATTTGCCTATTGATAAATATCACGTGAGAAATCTGCTTAGTTTACGTAGCTCCTGCGTGAAGGACTTTTATTATTTAGAAGTAGAGATTTTTTTTGGTGAAATGAGTTCAGAAGTGTGTCATACCAGTACTTGAGAAATCAGATTAGTTTCTGCAACCTCTGTAAGTTTGGGGATTTTTAAATATTATTCCGATTATGAAATGATTGGAGCTACAATATTTTCTTCTTGTCAGGTCTCCCTTGGCTTACTACACTGCTGCTAGGTTCCCCTTCGTGTGGTCCTGCGTCTACCTGCCCCAGCTTCCCCTGCAGGCAAAACCCAGCTGTTGTACACGGATTCTGTTGTGGCTGTGCTTCTCCTTTCGGTGAGTACTTCAGTAATACACATTGGCAAATCGGTAGAGATAGAGAGGAAAGCTAAAGCTTTAAAAGGAACCAAGGACCCAGCTGTTGTACACGGATTCTGCTGAATATTATAATGATTGATTTATATCTAAATAAATCTCTAGGTAAACCTAGAGTGGCGAGGTCGATTCTCGCCTAGGCAAAGGAAATTATTTAGTGACGAAATTCATTAAATAACATCCTAAAATCCCACCCTGGCTAGAAAAGGACGATAACCTGTAGATAATCCGTCCCAATTCACCTGAGTTGCAAAAAGTGGACCTTCATAAATAATAATAATAATAATGATTTATATCTCTTGGGCTAATTGTAAGATATGTGGTGGAAACATATGTTTTGTAAATAAGTTAGGCTTTTGATTTGCAAGTCATGAGTTGAATAATAAAGACACACATTCTGATAAAACATGCTAAACCTTTTTTGTGCTTAAGAACATACAACAAAGGAGACAAATTTATTATTTAGACTATATTCAAATATATCATTATACTTAGATGTTTATTTAAATAAATATATGCGAGAACAGAAGATTAGTTTGTCATACCATCATGAGGCAAAACTGCTTGGTTTATGTAACGCCTGCATTAGGGCTTTTCAGTATTCTTCTATTGTATAATTAACCTTTTAGTCGATACTCTGATTAGCATTATAGTGTGGCATTTAATAGTATTTAAAAATCAAAAAATAAATTTAGGGAAGTATAAATCATGACATCTGATATTGCTTCATATTGGCAGCATACATATGTATTTAAATGTTTTAGATACAATTTCGGTGGCTTGCCCAGGGAATATCCAATGCCCAGTCTACCGAGAGCCGCTCTGCACAGACTATAGGTACATGGTAGACTGCTGCTGTAGGAATCGGTGAAGAAATGTATGTATTCAATATAATTAAACTATTAATTAGATTATACGTATAAAAGTTTTTAGCATATAAGGGAATTCGGAAACTGGTGTTTTGCTCATGACGTGATTTTTGAAAAATTTCTTCAATTGAGCATCGATCCTACGTAGTAGATGCTGAAAATGAGGCCTATTCAAAATTATATATATATATATATATATATATATATATATATAAACTTGTCTGTTACCGCTCTAACCGCCGTAAATTTTGGTAGCAGATTTCCCTTGGGAGACATCCGCAGTTGAGGTCGAACTCATGCGGGGTTTTCTGACAAATGTCGTCAAATGTCCATCGATACTTCCCAGGAGATGACCAAAATGAGGTCCGTTGAAAACTATATACATACATACATACATACATATATATATATATATATATATATATATATATATATATATATATATATTTGTGTGTGTGTGTGTGTGTGTGTGTGTGTTACTGTAAAACCCCGGAGTGTGGTAAATCCTAAGATTTACCAGAAGCGTTGGTAAATGTCCGATTTTATCTTTCAAATCGGACTTTAGCCAGTAAATCTTAGGATTTCCCAAGAGGCTCGGTAAAAGCTAGAATTATCTCAATCAGGATGCGACTTTCGGACTTTTACCAAGATATTTTGGTAAATCCTAACATTTCCCAGCGTCTCCCGGTAAAGTTGAAATAGAGGTTATTTGAAATAAAAATTTTAGAATAAATTTTATAATTATTTGTTACAGCATGGGAGGGAATTGTGGCACTTGCTAACTTGCATAAACATTTTCTATTTGAACATTTTTTTAAGCAGTTGCATTTTTTGAAGCCCTGGCCACCAACCAATGACTGCGGTGCGAAGGCTTATCTCTTCGTCGGGCACTTCATCAGGAGACCTGAAATTCTCGGTGCAAATTGTAAACTGATTATGCGAATATAATGTATTCAATTTTCCTGAAGAAGTACCGATTTGGTAGAAACCATCTTTTTTTTTTTTTTTACTATCACTGCAATCATGTTTTTGGGGTCGATTTTAGATCGGTCGACATCAGGAATTTTGATCCTCACGTTATTGTCAACTTCGGGATCTGGGAATTTTCTTTTCGTCATTTTCCCCATTTTATGACCTGTGATTCAAGACCTTCCCTTGCTGCTTGGTGAATTTCTTTCACAGAGCACATCTTCTGTTCGGTGGCAGATAACTTATTATTGGCACTGTCTTGCTGAAGTTTACCGCCATCAGGATGTTCTACTTCCAAAGTTTTTGGTTATATATTCCTCAAGAGCCAACATTTGAACCTCATCTTGTTGGGAAGTAGATGGACAAGATACAGTAGTATCATCAAGAATTTGCTCAAGCTCCTCCTCAGAAGCGAGATTGGTTACCAAATTACGAGGGAGTTTCGAGGTAGCCAAACCCATCTTCCTCTTCAATGGACATTTACCAATGAGCCTTGGGAAATCCACACATTTACCAAACAGCATTGGTAAAAGTATGAAATCTCACATTTATTTAATGTTTTTCGGGCATTTACCAACTGCCAAAGCTTGGATTTCATCTAGATTTCGGACTTCAACCAGTGCTCTTGGTGAATCCTAGGATTTACCGGTAAGTCCTGACATTTACCACACTTCAGTGTTTTACAGTAACATATATATATATTTATATATATATATATATATATATATAGACATATATATATTTGTTAACACTCTAGCGTTCGCAATTTTTGTTTAATCGTCACCAAACTCGGTATTTAATCGTTTTTTGGAAAAAGGAAGATTAAGTTCGTTAACGGCTGAAATCGGACCAGTGGGAGGGAGGGTGTTTAGGTGAGGGGGGGGATTTCGAAATATCTCCTTTACTATACGTCGGATCGAAAAATTATATAGAACCAATCTTATTGCAAATTAAATTTACTATAAATATTGTTATATACATTTATTCTCTATCTTGAATATTAACCGAGATATTTGCATTTTTATTAAGTGTAACGGGCGAGCTATGGTCGCTTCTATTCGTTCCCGCCGAAAGCTAGTTCGGCCGTTTCCGTAACTGTTTGGCACTCGTATGGAGATTTCTCTATTGTATAACTTTACGTGGGAAATCTGCTTGGTTTAAGCAGTCCTTGCGCGAAGGACTCTTTGATCGTTACCAAACTCGATATGTAAGTGTCTAATGCTTAATAACTGAAATCGCACCAGTAGAAGCGTGGGTTTAGACGGAGGAATTTCGAAAATTCAAAATAATTTCGTTCTTATAAGATGGATAGAAAATTATATATAACGAATCTTATTAATTTCTTCTAGATGTAGATCTAAACATTTATTCTGTATCTCGAATGTTATTCGAGATATTTGCATTTGTTAGTATTCAGTCTTCAATAAACCCCAATTCTATTCATCTCATATTAACAAGAAACTGATATATCATGGAAAGTTCTTTTTCTAGCTTAAACATAAAATATTATTTTCATTGTACTATTACAAAGTGAGATATTTCCAAATATCATCAATTGATATTTTACATTCTAGCCTACATGCATTTCTTTTATCAACAATGTACTCAATATCTAATGGCTGAAATCGGACTTTTGGGATGGGGGAGGGTTAGGTGGCTGGAATAGGCGAAAAGATTACTAATTGGATCCTAACCTATCTTAGTAAAAATTTAATTTCCTATAAACATTACTATATTATTTTTTCCTGTGACTAGAACATTAACTGAGATACTCGAATTTTCTAGTATTCATTATTTGATAAACTCCCACTTCTAATCATTCAATTTTCACTTTGAATTGCTCAGCCGACAAACATCTCTTATCCAGCTGGTATTTCGATTACTGTTTCGTAGGTTTTGCACATCGGGAGACTAGGGGATGTCCGTCACGCAGACACTGCCCAAACTAAACAGATTTCCCACGTGCTGGTATTACACGCTTGTGATCTCCTCTCACCAAATATTCCCTGTTTCTATGTTTAAAAAAAAAAAATAAAATGAAATAAAATAAAATAAAATGCATATAACTTGGTTATTATTCATGATACAGAACATGTGTATATAACAACATTTGTAGAACATTTAATTTTCAACAAGATTTGTCTTATCAACTTTTTCGATTCGACGTATAATAACGGAGATATTTTGAATTTTCGAATTTCCACCACCAAATCCCCCCTCCCCCATATATAAATAAATAAATATATATATATATAATTTTGAACGGACCTCTTTTTCGTCATCTACTAGATCGGATTGGACCCTTGGAGAAATGTTTCGAAAATCGCGGCGTGAGTACTTATTCCCTAATTGTATGTAAAATAACAGATGTTTTGAATTTTCAAATCCCCCCCCCCCTGTTCCGTGTCCGATTTCAGTCATTAGCTATTATGATCTTTAGTGTCACCACGCAAATATAGTTTTTTTATTAAATACCAGATATTGTTTTCAAGAGCCCTTTATTATACGAGATACTGCAAATATTTTCTGGTGATTCCGCCCCCCGCCATAAGTTCTTGGATTACTAAAATTCGATTGATTGAAATGAAAATTGTTCTGGTTGATTATTAAAAGTCCGTCACGCAGGGGCTGCGTAAACTAAGCAGATTTCCCATAGAAGTTTTACAATAGAGAAATCTGCATACTGGTAATACAAGCCCACCATGAATAAATACAAACGGTATTAAGAAAACTTTCAGTTAATTTTAATAAATTCCCAACTGCACCGGTTTTTGAATTGTAAAAATAATTTATATATTAATAACTCAAATTTTAGTAGTACAAGAACTAAAGAAGGGGGGGGGGGCGGATGAACAGACCGTATTTGCATAAATAAGGTAAGGTTAGAAGAAGCTTTCACCTGAACCGAGTACTGACGAAAATGGCCGATCTAATCCGACCACAGACTTCATAAAAATGCAAATATCTCGGTTAATATTCAAGATAGAGAATAAATGTAATAACAATATTTATAGTACATTTAATTTGCAATAAGATTGGGTCTATACAATTTTTCATCCGATGCATAATAACGAATATTTGAATTTTATATATCGTGGGAAATCTGCTTAATTTAGGCAGTCCATGTGTGATGGATTTGTTTTATTATTATTGACGATGGCTCGTAAAAGCAATTCTAAAACTGTCAGCATGCAAATAAACTGCCTAATAGAAGACAAACTTTCCTTTCAATGAAAAAAAAACAAAAAAAAAAAAAAAACGTAAAATTAACAATTTTATAAAAATAAAACTTATTTGTTTCAGAAAGAATCCCATTCCTTTGTCCACTGCATACTAACTGCCCACTGTCGATGGAAAAACTTTGTGAAGATTTCAGATACGTCAGGACTTGCTGCTGCTCAGATGGTCTATATACTCCAGAAAATGCTGATGAAGATGAAGTCAGATAAATTATAAAGGGGCTGCACAATAAATTGCTTTCAACATAAACTATTCATAACTAATTATATTTCCTATTTTTTGTATAAAGTCAACTATGTTGAAAGTGATTAAATAACACATTTTACATACTACTGTGGTTTCATTAAAATATTTTACACAAAAATGCCTTATAACACGTGCCTGCTGATTATCACGGCCTCCTGAATCCAAACACAACTCCCATTTTTTCTCATCACTTACCGTTTTGGAGGAGCCTCCCCCCCCCCCAGACAATTTTATTACTTTTCGATCATTTGGATGCTTGAAAGGGATTATCTTAGCCTTTAAATTTTTTCTGTGGCGTAAACAAGTCTAAAATATAACTGTGTGTCCCAAGGTGGAAGATTTGGTGGGAGGGATGTGCTCCCTTAAATTATAAAACATTCAAAAAGATTGATTTTTCCGGAATTTAACTCATTTTTTATTTTTTTTTTAGTCAATTTGACTTTATGGTCGTACGAAATTTACTAATGAAAGATATCGGTTACCGTTGATATTTTTACGAAAATTAAATACAATAAAATAAAAATTAAACATAGATAGTCATGTATTTGGGAAGTACGAAGGAGATCAAAGGTTCCGCCATATGGCCTTGGCAAAGCCAGTCCAGACCTAGAAGAGTCCAGACAATTCCGCTTTGATGTTTTTCGACAAGCTATAAAAGGATCCGGCTGCCGCTAGTCAGTTTAGTTAGTCTAGTGTAAGTTAGGTTTAGTAAGTTAGGCTAATTAGGATAGTTTTATTTTTATATAGTGTAGTTTAGGTTAGTTTGATAGTATGGGCGCCCCTTACAAATATTAGGATAATTTTCTGGCGGCTATCTTTCTTCTTTTTCTTCTTATCTCCTCTCCGTCTATCCCTAACCTTCCTTCTTTAGTTTTCTCCTATCCTTCACAACCCATCCGGTATCACTAGCTACCGGGTAATCTACCCTCAGTGTTCCATACACCCAATCACAATTACCACCACCCTTATAATGGAACTATAGTTCAGTAGAAGGGGAACTATCACTTCTTACTCCCGGTAGGCTACACTACCTTAATACCATCACTATTGTGAAGCTGGGTCTCAGATAAAAAAAAAAAAAAAGTCAGTTTAGTTTGTTCTCAGCTCTCATCAAGTGATCAACAGTGCGTTCAGTGCAGCTTAGTTGCAGTGCGGTAAAGTGTTTTTATGTGAAGAACAGTGTTGTGCCGTGACTCTGTAAGGAACAGTATAGTGCCGTGTTTAAGACAGTGCAGTGCCGTTAACTTTGCGAAGTAAAGGACAGTGCAGTGCCGTGTTTTTGTGAACTTCAGTGATCGTGAGTGAGTTATTGGACTGTGTAATAACAAGAACAGTGAAGCTCTCAGTGCATACCGTGAGTAGTAGATAAGAATAACACAGGTCTACAAAAATAATCTTTCTGAAATTTGATTTGATGATTTTGGCCAATCTTTATGTTTTTTGGTGTGCTGAAGCCGAACATGAGGTCAGTTTTTTTCTATCACGTAAGGAAATTGTTCAATCTCAAGTAAGGGCAGAGACTACCATTAAAAGAAAACAGAATTGGCGAATAAGAGTTTTCATTTCCATGATCTTTTATTTATTTCAATGTTGTTTACTGTACAAAATACATAAATGAGTAGAAATAACAGCTTCAGAATTAACAGTGGCATATTTAGTTATTATTTTTATGAAAACGTTTTTTTTTTTTCTCTTGCAAATTTCTCCGTGTTCGTTTCCGGGTGTAGGGCTCTTCAGATGATTCACGCTGCAGCACCCAACAATAGTCAGCCATCATGTTTACGTTCCATTTGCCCTGATACCTACGTTCCATTTCCTTGATGTCCTGATGGAACCTTTCCCCTTGTTCTTCACTTACTTCCCCTAAGTTTTCCGGAAAATAGTCCACATGTGAATGTAAGAAGTGAACCTTCAAACTCATGTTGCAACCTTGTAATTGAAATGCCTTCAACCTGCGTTCAACGATACTTCAGTAGTTGGGATCCTTCACGTTACCAAGGAACTTCTTAACAACATCTTTAAAAGAATTCCAATCTTCCTTCTCCTTCTCATTTATGGTCTGAGTGAAATGTGGATCAGTGGAATGTTTCCGGATATCTGGGCCTACAAAGACCCCTTCTTTTAGCTTTGTATCACTTAATCCTGGGAACTTGGAGCATAAGTACTTAAAACATTCACCTTCTTTATTGAGAGACTTTACGAATTGTTTTATCAGCCCTAGCTTTATGTGTAGAGGAGGTAGCAGGATTTTGCCAGAAGGAACCAAACTTCTCCTAATTACATTTTTTTGGCCTGGCGACAGAGCTCCTCGTGATGGCCAGTCTTTGTTGTTCCAATGGGAATTTCTGCCTCGGCTATCCTATAAACATAAAAAACAAGGGAACTTGGTGTACCCTGATTGCTGACCTAAGAGCATAGTGAGTACTTTCAAGTCTCCACATATCAACCAGTTATGCTCATTATAATGAATTCGTTCGAGAACTAATGACAAATTTTCGAATGTTTCTTTTAAATGTACCGAATGGCCAACTGGAACTGAAGCATAAGTATTGCCATTGTGCAACAAAACAGCCTTTAGACTTCGCTTTGATGAGTCTATGAATAGACGCCAATGAATCGTGTCATATTGTACACCAAATTGACCCATAAACCATTCAAACAAGAAAGATTCTCATCCAGAGCAAAGTAAGGAACAAAAACTGCTTCACGGTGTCGATACCATGAAAAAGAAGTGCCTGGCTGTTATAAATTTTTGTTTTTAAGACGGGAGCCAAGTAACTCAGCTGCATCTTTTGGAAGTCCAAGATCTCTCACTAAGTCGTTCAACTCCTGTTGAGAAATAAGCTCAGGTTCATCCTCTGAACTGCTTGCTTTGAACTCACTGTGTACTTCATCGCTCTCCAACATACAGGCTTCTCTATTAGCTTCCCTATCTATACTGTCCAAGTCATGAGGGGGCCGAGGAACTGTCAATCCAGGACCGTGTGGTACCGGACGACTAGCAGATTCCAGATTAGGGTAGATAATGACCTTATGATTTTTGGAATTATAGCCTTGAACATGACAAGTCATTAACGTGGTTTTTTTGCTCCCTCCACATCATTGGGATAGCAAATCTGAAAGATTGTAACTCTCCTTTGTACCATAAGCGAAGTTTTTCTACGCAGCTATGACATACTTTGTGAGGAGCCCACACTTTATCTTGATCTCCTATTCTCAAGCCAAAATATGCATAATATACATTTTTGACAAAACCTGTTATATTTCGTTGGTATTTCTTAACTGTGTACTCACCACAGATAAAACAGAAGTAGTCTGGACAACACAACGACGATGAGACATTTTGTCAAAATGCACTTTCAAACCTTAAAATACGTCCTTAATCACTTTGACACACCTAAGAGACCTCAGTTGATACTACTGAACTGAGAGAATGAACAGAAATTTAGCTCCAAGTTCCTGATACAACAAGTTCAATCTCGTTTAGCTTTAGACGGTGACTACTGAGACCAAACAAGTACGTTCCTGTCTGAACAGGTCGTGCCTAGACACCCTCAGGCCTACAACATCTACTGAGGGAGTCATTGCCTACACCACCTAGTGAAAGATGTGTGTTTATAAAAAGAGAAATCGCTTGGAAAAAAACCAAAAAAAAAACCTACTTCTTACCAAATTTATTTGTATAGCAGGTATATTATGTTCTATGGATTTGAAAAAAATCTGTACGTGATAGAGAAAAACGGACTTCATTTTCGGTTTCAGCACACCAAAAAACTTAAAGATTAGCTAAAATTATCTAATCAAATTTTTGGTTGTAGACCTGTGTAATTAACCAAGTGTTCATTGTTAAATAAATTGTGCAGTGATTAAAAACTCTGAAGCTTGTGTCTGTTTAATTTTGCAATCCAAAAGAACTCTAAACGACAATCTTTATTACTGATTTTGTAATAAACATAACAATATTATTGTTACTGTATATTTTTAATATTTGGTGGTGTTTGGGGGGGTGTGAGGGGGACTGGAATCTGGAATATGTGGAAAAGAAGTGAAAAAATACACACAGTAATATTATATCACTTTTAATGATTTTGTTCAATTTAAGGTGCCAAATTCCCCAAAAATCTTCCTCCTTGTGACACATATACATTTTTTTTATACTTTTTCTCTTCTGTAACCCCTCAGAAGAAATGCAATGGTTAAAATAATCCTTTTCACCCCTCCAAATAATCAAAAAGTGACAAACATAGGTAGGAAGGCCTCACCCCAAAACAGTGAGTGATAGGGAAAAATGGGGTTCATATTTGGATTCAGGAGGTGAAAAAAAAAAAATTTTTTTTCAGACCAGGGTAATTTAGAATTACAGGCGCTATATTTCCAGTGACTCTAGAATCTATATATTACTGTGATTTTACATCAATCATACTCTACTGTGACAATGAACTTCAGCTTCTTCACAAAGTATTGTGCAAAGTTCCTCCTGAGCAGGGTTGAAGATATCTTAATTTGATTTTGGTTTGTAAATAAGTTCGTAAGCAAATATAACAAATGATAAAGAAATTCCAATAAAATACAGATATAAGACGCCTTCGATATGAGACAGTTGGATTACAGAGGGCTCAGAGTCGACATGGATTGTTTTTGCATCCTGATATCGTTGTTGTATCCTGGAAAAAAAATAATAAGGGAATAATTTTATAGATATTGTTAATAATTTCATAGTTTAAGTGACATTTCATTTTCCAACATATTATACTACCCCATTTTATTTTTTATTATATAGTCCCATTTTAGCAGATTTTCGTTAAGAGATTCAGACTGTATTCATAACACGATTTTCAAAATATTTCTTCAAATGTCCATCGATCCTACAGAGTGTAAAATGAGGTACGCTCAAAATTTTATATATATATATACCAAAATCAATATTTAATTGTTTTATGTAAAAGAAATACAAAGTTCGTTAATGAAATCCGTGGAATGGGAGGGGGTGGTTTAGAGGGGAGGAATTTCAAAAATTCTCAATATTTCTGTTTTTATGCGTCGGATCGAAATATAGTATAGAAACAATCTTATTGCAAATGTAATGTTGTATAAATTTTGTTATGTACACATTTTCACTATCTTGATTATTAACCGAGATGTTTGCATTTTATCTTTTTCAGTATTTGGTAACCCCCCCCCCCTCCTTCTCATGCCAAATTTACAATAAGCTGTTATATTATGAAGCACATTATTTGAAGTATAAATACCAAATATTGTTCTTGTTTTTTACTTTTTAAGATAAATGCAAATATGTTCAGGTCATCCACCCCCCTTCTTAAGTTCTTGGACTACTAAAATTTGATTGATTGAAATAAAAATGATTCTGATTCATTATAAATGACAGTACTAGATATAATAAATAGTTGTCAATAAAATTAATATGCTATATTCAGATATATTTAAGTAATTGTCTTTCTTTACGGTGAGAGGTTGGCAGACCTATTTGTTTATATTTCAGATGCTTCCCATCTGGAGGTTACTAAAATTTCTTATTACGTGTATTTATTCACTTAATATTCACTGTGGTGTCGTGTTAGCAGTATGTAGATTTATACATTTTCAAATCTTCACGTAGGAAATTGTGTTGTTTACAGAGCCTGTGTTGATGGACTTTTTCTGACTAAATCTGAATCATGTCAGATTAATTTTAAAAGGTATTTTTCAAAGCCACATCATCATGATTGTTTCACTTCTGCTCATTTAACTTAGCATATGAATTATTACAAAATTTAAGTCAAATTTTTGTAGAAAAAGGAAAAATTAATGTCTGTCCTACTTTTCTGTGTGAGTATCGTGAAGTATATATATATATATATATATATATATATATATATTTATTTATAGGAATAATGAATTGTTAAACTGTATTGAGTTGCAATCTGCATAGTTTACCATACTTAAACTATTTTTTGTGATTAAGTAAATTTCATTGTTCATCTTCTTTATGGCATACAATATCATTTCTACAGCACTTGGTTTAAATTTGTAAGAGGCCTTGGGTATATTTGTGTCAATAGGTGCAAGGGAATATTATTCAAAAACAAAGTGAAAGCTTCCAAGAAGATTTCTATCACTATAGTGAGTATCTTCAACTATGAAATTCCTGATTTTGTGTTAAAAAATATTTTTTTACATTGACTGTAGTATTCTTAAAAATTTCTTATAACACTTTGAGTTTAACAGGTCTAAAAAATGATTGTATGTGGTTGAAAGGAATTTTACCTGTAGTTCATGTATTCCCTGACAGTATAAGACTCCCAGTAGATAGTTAGACCGTGTTCTACAACCTTGTTCACTATCCGATTGAATTGTTCATTATAAGGGCCACCTAAAAGATAATGTTTAAGAAATAGAATTGGTAATTTCCATATTAGTAATAATACTTCACAAGACATAAATTAATACATAATTATATAGAATAAAAGCGATACCAAATTTCTTTTAAACAAACTCCATATGCGTCTATACCTTTTTTCAAAACAGCTACAATAGGTGAACCGAAGAGGGCTTCTTTCATGATATGATACATGGGTATAACATCCTCCGTAACATGTTCCTGCTCTGTGAGAGCTCCTGAATTCAAATACAAACATTATGTTCATTAAGAATTATCTTACAAGAACATCCATGTTTTTTTATTAAATGCCATTTATTAACGTTCACTTGGTGCTACTAAGGTTAATTGTGACGGGTTACTGCCCTTTTCTAGCCAGAGTGGGACTAAAGATTTTATTTAATGAGTTCATCACTAAATAAATTCCTATAGCCCAGGTGAGAATAGAATTTACGACTCTAGGTTTACTAAGTGAAATTAAGACCAAAGCCTTAAATCACATGGCTAACCTGAGCCTCTGTTTTTAATTAAAAAGTAGCTTGTTTATTGCATTATGTTTATTTCATTTACGTATATGATGGTGACCCAACAGCACCACATGACTATGTTGTATTTCTATTAAATAAGATATGCAAATTGTTTTGATCCACTTGATTTAAAACAACTTAATTTGAAATTAAAGTATATACATCTGTTTCAATGTATGAGATAAAATATTACCATAGAACATAATCTAATATTTTTATGATAAAAAAAAGGCTCTATACTAATTCTTTGTACCTTTAACAGGTATAGAGAAATTTGCAAATTTTACTTCTACCCTCTCTAAACCCCTCCTACCTCTTTTTAAATTTTGATTAAAATGGGAGGTACATAACTAGATGATACAACAGTTTTGATAATGATGAAATTTATATATTCTCAGGCTAGTTCTTTTTGAGTTATGTGAAGAACTCAGGGAATCACTCATGCTGAAACTAGTCATAATAAGTTCAGGGAAGGTCAAAACAGATGATTCTGCTGAAACCTAAGAAATGAAACTTTGTAAATACCAGGAATAAAAATACAACAAAATACACATCCATATTTGGAGTTGAATAAAATTTATTTTCGGTGATAATTTTTTTTTTTAAACATTGGTCCTGAAAATTTGTATCCAAAACAGATAAGAAAAAAAATTAGTAACACATGGAGCTAGATTTGAGATAATGGAAAAGCTAAAAAGTCCGTCGTGCAGGGGCTGTGTAAACTAAGCAGATTTCCCACGTGAAGTTTAGTAATAGATAAATCTACATACTGGTTACACAACACTACCGTGGATAATACAAACAGTAATAAGAAATCTTTCCCCTTCCAACAGAAACCATTTGAAATTTAAACAAACAGGTCTACCAGCCTCACACCGGAAACAAAAACAATTACTGAAATATATCAGAATATAACATATTAACTTTATTGCAAACTACTTACTATATCTAGTACTGCAATTTATAATGAATCAGAATAATTTATATTTTAATAACTCAAATTTTAGTAGTCAAAGACTGGGGAAGGGGGGGGTAGGTCACCAGAACATATTTGTATTTATCTTGTGTAATAAAGGTCTCTTGATTACAATACATGTCCTGAGTAGGATCGATGGTCATTTGAAGAAAAATTTCGAAAATCATGTCATGTGTAAGACCTCAACAGCTGATTTTCCTTAAGGGTCTAATAAAAAGTAGAATTTATGATTGAGACTTTGTATTTTTATAGATGTTATTTTTTCCAATTTATGGCTGAGATGGGTTACCTATAGCGCAAGCTATAGTAAACATTTTTCAATAAAATTAATATATTATATTCAGATATATTTCAGTGATTGTTTTTCCTTCCGGTGTAGAATATTTCTATCTATTGAGCTCTGAGAGGTTAGCTGACCTGTTTGTTTACAATTCAGACGTTTCCCGTCAGTTTCATTAAAACTTAATGAAAGATTGCTGCTGAGGAAATTATTAAAATGTAAATTGACTGAGTCATTTCTCATTAACGTTTGCATTTATTCACTTAATATTCATGGAGGTGTTACCAGTATGTAGATTTATCTATTGTAAACCTTCACATGGGAAATCTGCTTAATTTATACAGCCTCTGCGAGACAGACTTTTTTATTTAGAGTTAAAAAAAATCCTATTGCCCATGCAGGTGTTGAATCCTCAATTCTGAATTTATTAAGTTCATTAAGGCCAATGATTCACACACATGGCTGAAGCCCATCTTGCAATATGAGTTATTATGAAGAAGAGATAAACTAATTTCATATATTTCATTTTTTTTTATGCATGTAATACCTGAACTGGTGTTGTTCTCATGATCAGGGTATTTGGAGTGACTTAAGTTTTGCATCAACTTAATTAACTGTTTTGATTCAATACAGTAATACTTTTAAACAAAATTACTTGCCTGCCATAACCCTCTCTGCTACTAAGCCATACTTTCCCTCTTTTGCTATTCGCTTAAGCTCTGGCATAGAGACAATCTGAAAAATTTTATATATTAAGTATGTTGCCTGTTAAGAATTTAAAAAATGTTCTTTATTAATGTCAATTTTGGTGCTACTAAGTTTAACTGGGTGGGTTACACTGATAAACAAGCCATAGATATTTGGCATGATGTTTACTTTTTCTAATGCAGGTTGCTGATTACATATCTGAAAACTTTTTTGCTCTATCACGTCAAGTTTTTTTTTTTTAATGCAACGCCGAATTTTCCGCAATAACGCCTTACAGGCTTACTTTAAATCATTCTAGACCCTGTTCTAATTGAGCTAGGAAGGTGGGAGAGGTGCCATTTTACTCTTTTAAGCCATGACCTTTCTTATGACATGTAACAAACATTAGGTTATAATAAAAACTTAATTCCAAAATTGAAAATCAAAATTTTGATTTTGATTATTTTGAAAAGTGGGGCTCGAAAAAGTTTTAAAAGTGCAGGCAACACTTATATTTAGTATATATTAAAGTTGGAAAATAGGCAGATAATTATCGGCCCATTTTCATCTGCTGGATGCTTCAGCGCCACATGCTAAATGCTCAGCAAAGAAGCCTACAGCCAAGAAATTCAAGCCAAACTAACTTTAAATTAAAGAACTTTATGTTATACTTATGTGTTTTATACTTTAAACTAGAAGATGCTATATAGTTTATGTTAATTAGTACTCTATTCAGCAATATGTCTCCTAGTGTAACTTGTCTGCGAGTAGTTTGCCCTGATACAATGCTAATCATATATAAATGGTTAATGCCCTATATCTCTAAAACGGTGGGTGATAGAGACAAACGGTTTGCATATTTTTAATCAGCATCTCATATCAAGATATCCACCAAAAGTTTTTTTTCTTCTTTATCAGTTTTAACTATAGGTTACCACCCTTTTCTAGCCAGGGTGGGACAAAAATTAAAAAATGAATAAGGCAACAATTATAGAAAACCAAATGTTTAACAAGTATGTTCGAATCATATTTTCTAAAGCCCTCAATTTCCACTTGATCGCTACCATACTCAATATTTAAGAAATTCATGTGAAACTAAAGATAAAATTTGTTAATGGTCTTAAATGGGTGGGAAGAGTGAAAGAGGCTTGGAGGAGGTAAAAAAGAAAAGCTGAAATATTGTTATTTTGAGTCAGATTGAAAAATGTTATATAATAAATTTTCTTTAATTATTTAATTTCCTAAAACTGTTGTTCTAAATTTTGTTTCTATAATTTCGATATTGAGTTATTTTTTTTTTTTTTAGCAATCAGCAAATACACATGTGATTTTCACTTTAATAATTGTGAGATAAAAAAATACTTGATGAAAAAAATAAGTGTGCCTGACTACAGAGCTAAATTATCAATCACATAACATACAAAAAAAAAAAAAAAAAAGTAAATGTAAATGAAATAAAAGTTAAGTTAAAATAAAATTCATAAGCTTGTGACTAAAATTAACCCAAATAATAGAATAAGAATATTAAATAAATATATAAAGAAAAAACATCAAATACAAAAAAAGGTCCGTCACGCAGGGGCTGCGTAAACTAAGCAGATTTCCCACGTGAAGTTTTACAATAGAGAAATCCGCCTAATAACAACAGTAGTAGTAAGGAATATCTAAACCTATTCACGAGGGACGAATAGTTACCGAAACGGCCCGCACTAGCTCTCGGCGGAGAGTCCCGAACACGCATGCATACAAATGCAAATATCTCGGTTAATATTCAAGATACAGAATAAATGTATAGAACAATATTTATAGTAAATTTAATTTGCAATAAGATTGATTCTATACAATTTTTCGATCCGACGCATAATAACAGAGATATTTCGAATTTTCAAAAATCCCCCCTCTAAACCCCCCCTCCCACTTGTCCGATTTCAGCCATTAACGAACTTGATCTTTCTTTTTACGTAAAACGCTTAAATATGAAGTTTGGTAACGATCAAACAAAAATTGCGACCGCTAGAGCGTTAACAGACAAATATATATATATATATATATATATAATTTTGAACGGACCTCATTTTCTCATCTCCTGGGTAGGATCAATAGACATTTGAGGAAATTTTTCAAAACTCGCGTCATGAGTACGACCTCAATAGCTGATTTCCCTTAAGGGAAATCTGCTAAAACACAAATAAATATATAAAAAAGAAAAATTAATAATAATTTAAAACTATATATAAATGTGATGGTTATTATTCTAAAGATTCTAAGATAGTGGATTGACCCAGACTTCGTCTTCAATCCCAACATTCTTCTAAATCTCTAAAGTCTTTTTAAGGATTGTTCCTTTTGATCCGAACTATAGACCCTCAACCTTGAATTTAAAATTGCCAAACTGTTCACAGAATTTTTCCTTATAGAATTCTGTTGATTTTTCGAATACTTTTCATCACTAATCATACTAAGTACATCTTAAATGTCTCTTCTTTTTATATAATTTTACCATTAGTGGAGAAATATAACTAATATCATTCTAGAATTGGGAAATCTGCTAATTTTATGCAGGACATTCATGATAGACTTATGTTTCTAGTTGCTCTCTCAAAGGAATGTATTATCAGCATTTTTAACATACATGAAAACGCCTGACTATTTCTTGAGCATCGGGATCCGTACTTTCCAGCAGTCTGTAAATCCATAAAGGATGTTCGCCGAACCAATGAATTCCACTTTGGGCAAAATCGTGAAACTTATCAATTGGAGGATTGTACCTAAAACAAGTGTTATTTTCTTTTATTACTAATAAATTTAAATTCAATTATAAGACATGAATAATAAAATTGTTTTGAAACTTTTATTTATTGTTCCATAGTTTATTACAGATTTTCCTTAATGGAAATGAGCTATTGACGAGCTTTTTTCAATATTTCTCCTTAATTTTTTTTTCTTTCTTTTTCTGTTACATTTGTATTTTCTGTTTCAACACCCACCCCCCTTTTTTAAAATTAAAATTAAGACTAAAAAAGTAAAAATTAAATTAAAATTAGTAAAAAAACAATAAAATTGAAAATCATTAAAATAAACAATGACACTAAAACTATTAAAATAAACATTAAAATTAAAACTATTAAAAATAACATTAAAATTAAAACCATTATATTAATCATTTTAAAAAAAATTGTCATTAAATATACTATATGATTCATTATAAAACAAAATTTAAAAACTGAGGGGCTAGAGAAAATTTTGAAAAATATGACATTTAAAAAAATTCTGATTGCACAGATTTAAAGTACATTAAAAATCATAAAACTATCATTTGAAACTTTTTTTTACATCTATTACTGTTTTAATGGTAGAGATTACTCCTTCAATTGTAGTTCCGCACAAACAAAATAGTTTTGTGTAATGGATGAACTACTCTACTAGCACACAAAGATTTTTTTTTAATTTTCTAGTTCTCTATTCTCCCTTGTGAGACACCAAACTTCTCGTTCCCAGCTTCAATTTTAATTCGTATTTATAGTGTCATTACTAGGTGAAAAATAGTGAATAGAAGCTGAATTGAGATAACTAGGGTTTCATTGCAGCTCGGGGAAATCTGGCTAGTTTACACAGCACCTGAGAAACCTCTATGTTATTTATATTGTTACGAAAACTGCACATATGAAAAATTAAACAGAGTTAATCACATATATAAGAAGTACAAAGTAGATCAAAGGAGCCGACCAGTGGTCTAGCCCATCCTCGGCAGTACTCGTCCTGGATCTAAGTGTCTAGAAAATTCCCTTTCGATTTCTACCTCCTGGCTATAAAAGCGGCTTAGCTCGTCTCAAGAGTTTAATTTGTTCTCAGCTGTCTTCACGTGATCAACAGTGCATACTTTTTTGTTTTCATCTTTCAGTAAGCCTCCCACTGCTACGCATGTCATATTAACAATAAGCTGTTATGCTTGTGTTGTGAAAACTATGTACATGTAAAATTAAACAGAGTTAATCACATACTTAAGAAGTACGAAAGAGATGAAAGGAGCCGAACAATGGAAAAACTGTTGGCGCCCGAAGTGTCTACTGGGGCTGGGACTGTTCTAGACTATACATCTAGTCACTTCGTGACAGTTTCCTTTGATGTTGCCACTCCTCTATAAAAGTGTACAGCTCGGCCAGTGTACAGTTTAGTTTGTTCTCAGCTCTCTTCAAGGGATCAACAGTGCGTTCAGTGCAAATTTAGTGAACAGTGTGTTTTGGTCGCAGAGAGGTAAAGTGTTTTATGTGAAGAACTGTGTTGTGTCATTTTTATGTAAAGAACAGTGCAGTACTGTTATCTTTGAGAAGATCAGTGCAGTGCCATGTTTTTGTGAACTTCAGTGATCGTGAGTGAGCAGGACTGTGCAATAAGAACAGTGAAGCTATCAGTGCATACTGTGAATAGGAGTTAAAAATAATTAACCAAGTGTGTAGGGCATTGTTAAATAAATAGTACAGTGATAAAAAGTCTGAAGCGTGTGTATGTTTAATTTTACAATCCAAAAGACCTCGTTGTTTATTAAACAACGTTTATTACTGACTTTGTAATAAACGTAACACTATGTCCCACTTTATTTGGAGCTTAAATACCAAACATTGTCCTCACTGAATGTTGAAAGCTTGTTTGTTTAATTTTTCAATTATAAAAAAACTCTAATAAACAATGTTTACTACTGATTTTGTAATAAACATAACAATATTATTAATTTTAGACAAAATAATTAGATGAGCTGTCTCACATACTTTGCAACAGTTAAAAAAGATGCCAATTCTGCAGAATACATTGCTGACAGGACCAAGTAAAGGAACTCAAATGAAGTGAAGAGATATCTGTTTGGTGAATCGCCGATTAATCTTGAGGAGGGCATTTGAAGGATTGAAAGGCCAATGGATCGAAGACAGCTGTCCCCAATGCCAGTGAAATGGTCCTTTCTTTTAAGTTTCTCTCCAAAACCTGCCAATCAGAACATTACAAATCAGAATTAGAAAATGGATATATTAAAATAAAATACTGAATGTTCACTTCCCATTCAAAAACATGAAATTCACATTTTATTTTTCATTTATATTTGAATTTAGAGGGCTCAGGTTAACCATGTGAGTTAAAGCGCTGCCTTTAATTTCACATGGTAAAACCTAGTGTAGCGAGTTCGATTCCCACCTGGATATAGGAATTTATTTAGTGATGGAATTCACTAAATAAAATCCTTAGTCCCACCCTGGCTAGAAAAGGGTGGTAACCTGTAGATAACCCGACCCAATTAGCCTTGGAAAAAAATGGACGTTAATAAATAATTTGATATATTTTTTTTAATTTCAATTTTTGGTGTCAATTAAATTCAAATATTGAAGATTTAAATTTATCTTAGTTTAATCATATTTTCAGGCAAAAAAAGGATCTCAAGGTCTCTACTAAGCCCTCATTATTATTTTCAACTGGCAAACATTTAGCCTTTCTGAGCATTTACAATGCAAAATTTAAAAATTATTCCTCTAAGTCACTAAAACTATAAAGGTCAAAAGAAGAATAAAAAAAACCCTCTACTTAAAAGCTTATCAGCTTTAAATCAAGTCGTAATGTGTTAACAATATCTAATCTTTAACAAGGGTAAGTTCTACAATCCAAATGTCATATTTTCTCTTCAATTTTTTGGGCCCCATTTTATTCTAAAGTACACGTTTGAATGACAATTCATGTTACAAATAATATATGTTTGTTTATTATACAAAATACCTTTTAATAAAAATTTAAAATTTTATAAGGGAAAACTGTTTATTCTTTATTTTTGCATCATTATACAAAGTAAAGGATTTCAAAGTATTGGCCCACTATAGGAAGTGTTGCAATTGTGATAACTTTGGTTTATGGAGAATTATCCGTTTTGATCCTGCCCAAAACCAATTTTTACTAGTTTCAGTTTTTTACCAATTTATAGTTAGATATAGTGAGATTAAGTCAGTAGTGTGAAATCCAGAACTTGGGAGAACAATTTAGTTTACAAACAGCCCCTGCATGACGCAATTTATCTAAATTAATTATGGATCAACTTACGCGTGTATTTGATTGAGACTTTGGTGACAAAGTAAAGTGAGAATGAGGAGAAGAAAAGCGACAAGAAGTAAGCAATCCACATCTCGAGTTTGAAAGGCAGGAAGGGTGTTATCCAGCCACTGACCCTCTTTGGCTTGGGCAGGATGAGGCTCACCTCACCTTCATGGTACGAAGCAGAATAGTCCTGAAAAAGGAAGAAACTTTCCCACAGATAGACTCCCATTGCTCCAACGTCTGCCTTATCCATGTACACGTTACCCAACACTCCTGCAACAGGTGATAAACAGTGTATGGACTAGAAGTATCAATCAAGATTCCTTAGCACCAAACAAGATCTGAATGACCACTCTCTGATGTACTCCTTTTCCCACAACTTACAGCAATAAAAGCCACTTTTAATTTATTGTTAATTGAGCAAAAGGATGCTTTGATATGTTCTGACTCTTTCAGCTGCCTAAAATCACTTGAAAAAAGTACAATAAAAATCCGACCTGTAAAGAAGTTCAAAAGGTTTTAGGAGAACTGCACAAGAAAAATATCAATGTAGAATTTCTATGGACACCATGACATTGTGGCATAGATGGTAATATAAAAGCTGATGTCGTAGCCACAAAAGCTATCACACAGTGCACACTAATATAAGAAGTTCCGATCGCTGATGCCATCAAGTCATGCAAAAAAACTGGCACTTGAGCAATGGGCATGGCAATGGCATGAGTTGCATGGCAATAAGCTCCGGACTGTAAAAAGTAGTGTGAACCCCTGGGATACTTGGAACATCCACTAAAAGGATGGATGAAGTATTAATATGATGAAAAGGGAAGAATCTCCAGCCTCCATTGCTTGTGGAGTAGAGCTAACAGTTGGACACTTATTTACAGAGTGTAGAAGGTATGAGGGCATCAGAAAGTCCCTGTGGAATATCAAAAGTAGTGTCTGAAATAATAGGGGATGATAGCCATTCTATTAAAAACCCATTGAAATTTTTAATAATTACTGGTTTAAATAAGGAAATATTATATAGGACTTCAACATATGATTACACAGGTCAGTGAGATCAGTATTTATATATCAATTTGATTATAACAAAATACTGTTGTGTTTTTGTTAATTTGTAACAGGATCGGGGATAAAGAAAAATAGAAGAGAAATAACATAGGCAAGGATGGTGGAGGGCAAGGAGTAGACGGGATCTCTGAAGAGAGGGACTATCAAACTAAAGGAAGGATAATGGAAATGGAATTTCGACCACCTAGGCTCAAACAACTCTCACGAGTTCGGTGCCTTCTTACAATAAAATAAATAAATAAATAAAGATCTGAATGATTTTATATTATTATGTTAAGTTATGTATAGTAGAATAGAAAAATCTCTGGAATTAAATATCACCAAACATCAGGCAGGCTTTAGAAAAGGTTTCTCAATAACAGTACCAGTATGCAGATTCCTTTATTGTAAAACTTGAGCTGGGAAATCTGCTTAGTTTAAGCAGCCCCTGCGTGATAGACTTTTTTTTTAATGTACATCACGTTTAATAATTACCTGTTCCATTGAGATTGGTTTCATCTAATTCTCCCCATCCAGTATCATCTGTCACGGAGACGGGTGTGCAGTTTCTCAGAAGGCAGAACTGGAGTGATATTTGATTCTCAAAGCCATCTGGGGTTGAAGTTACATATGGAGGATAGTCACCAGAAGCTATTCGAAAAGCTAAAAAATAAGATAATTAAAGAAAATTATAATCATTACTGTATTCACGTACAAGCTCTCCTCAATTAACATATTTTTTTTTGTTATTTTTTAACATTAACTTTATGCTAAAATGACTAATTGATATTGGTTACCTATATGTTACCACACATTTCTGGCCAGGGTGGAACTAAAGATATAGTGCAAAATTCCTATTGGCTATTGACATAATGTTTATTACTATCAAATGATAATAATAACATAAAAGTCTATGGACAGAGAGAAGGGGGGGGGGAAGGAGAGAGACACACAAACTCAGCAGACAGAGAAAATAACATTATTCAAAGATTAACAAAACCATTGCTCATAAAATAACTCATGATTGCCATTGAAGATCATATTCTTTTTTTAACAGAATGCCTTATCACACAAATTAAAAAATCTTATTTTACGTAATACATTAAAACATTTAAAATAATTTAGAATATTTATCCACAACATATTTATCATTTATTTACAGGCAAGATCAATAACAAAACGTTCTACAAAACTGACTTTTCTCTCTGATTCTAATAACATTTTGGGGTACGCAGAAGTTTTAATAAAATATGTGAGTGTTATATTAGCTGATTTATTATTTACTAGTTTCTCATATTACCTAAATCTCTTCAGGAGTAATACAAATGGTAATGACAAATCTCTCAGTTAGAAGTTAGAACGGAAAGCGTCTGAATTGTAAACAAACGGGCCAGCCAACCTGAATTCTAGACCAGAAATAAAAACAATTATTGAAATATATCTTAATATAACATATTAATTTTATTGAAAACTATTTACTATAGCTACTGCTGTAATTTGTAATGAATCAGAATAATTTTAATCTCAATTGCTTAAATTTTAGTGATCGGAGGACAAAAAAATCTGCTAAAAGGGGGGATCAACAGAACCTATTTGTTTGCATATACCTCACAAAGTAAAAGTTCAATGAAAACAATATCCCTTATTTAACCTTGTAATGAAGAGGTTCATGATATAACAGCTTACTATTAATATAACATGAGTAGGAGTGGAGGTTTACCGAAAGCTGATAACTATAAATTCCAAATATCTCGGTTAATATTCATGATACAGAAAATACGTATAGAACAATATTTATAAATCATTTAATTTATAGTATAGTAACAGAGATATTTTGAATATTCAAAATCCCCCTCTAACCCCCCCCCCCTCCCACTTGTCCAATTTCTGCCATTAACGAAGTTGATCTTCCTTTTTACATAAAACGATTAAATATGGAGTTTGGTAACGATCAAACAAAAATTTCTACTGCTAGAGCGTTAACGAACTATATATATATATATATATAAATATATATATATATATATATATATATAAAATTGTAACCTCTGTCTGTACATTGATTTTTTTTGTGAAATTTCACAATAACTTTTCGTTTCACATGTCATAGACACCATAACTACAATACATTTTGTTTCTTTCGTGTCTGTTTGTTTGTTTGTTACCTTTTCACGCATAAACGGCTGAACTGAATTTTATGAAACATGGTATGTATATTACTACTAGCCCAACTTAGACTTTAGGCTATATTAATATTCTCTAAGACGAACAGGAGTGGGGGTTATAAGGGAGGCCTGAAATTAAAAATAGCGATATTTCGTTTCCTATTGCTTTTTCAGCAAATATGCACATAACAAAAGTTGTTTATTTTGTAATTTAGAGTAACTTTTTATATGCACTTTTGCCGTATACGGAAGTATAAATGAGTTATCGAAAACGGGAGCCAACAATTTTGTTGGGCACTAACGATTGAACCGAACTTAGCAAAACTCGGTATGTCAATTAGCATTAAATCTTCCATGATTATAAGCTATATTTAAAATTTTAGTTCCAAACGGGAGTGGGGATTATAAAAGAGGCTGAAAAGCAAGAAGTCTAATGCGGGAGCGGAAGATGATGGGAGCCTTACCAGTTAATTGAGTTTACTTATTTCCCGTCTGGCATTGCTGGAAGTGATTTCCAGTGAGATTCACTATTACAAATATAATCTTACGTATAAAACTTTGCATGACCTATTTGAGCTCGGGTAGGCTTTTGAAAGAAAATATGCTCATTATGGATGATATTTAATTGTATTAAATGCTGCCCATGATTATGGTTTGAAATATTGAAAAACGGTGAGTCATAAAGTGTAGAAGGATAAATTAGGAACACATTTTCATGTATCCTTCAAAACTAAAATTTCTATTCTATTAATCCCCAAAAGTTTTGTTCAGGGTTGGCTATTTCGGAAAATCATTATTTCGTGGAGGGAAGTGTAATTGTACACATTGAAGTCTTACTATCAAAATACCATCATTAGTCAGTCAACAATAATTTCCCGGGCGTCGCCGGGTATCTGAGCTAGTATATATATATATATATATCTATATATATATATATAAAATTGTAACCTCTGTCTGTACATTGATTTTTTTCGCGAAATTTCACGATAACTTTTCGTTTCACATGTCATAGACACCGTAACTGCATTTTGTTTCTTTGGTGTCTGTTTGTTTGTTTGTTTGTTTATTTGTTTGTTTGTTTGTTTGTTACCTTTTCACGCATAAACGGCTGAACCGAATTTTATGAAACTTGGTATGTATATTACTACTAGCCCAACTTAGACTTTAGGCTATATTAACATACTCTAAGACGAACAGGAGTGGGGGTTATAAGGGAGGCCTGAAATTAAAATTAGCGATATTTCGTTTCCTAATGCTTTTTCAGCAAATATGCCCATAACAAAAGTTGTTTATTTTGTAATTTAAAGTAACTTTTGTTATATACACTTTCGTCGTATACCGAAGTATAAATGAGTTATACGCTAAAAATTATAGCGGGAGTCAACAATTTTATTTGGCACAAAACACTCAACCGAACTAAGTAAAACTCGGTATATCTATTAGCACTAACGGTTTCATTATAACAAGCCATACCAACATTTCTAGGGACGGGCAGGAGTGGGGGTTATAAGGGAAGCCAGAAATTAAAAATAGCGATATTTCGTTTCCTATTAGTTTTTCGGTAAATATGAACATTACAAAAGTTGTTTACTTTGTTATTTAGAGCAACTTTTGTTTCATTCACTTATGTCGTAAAATGAAGTAAATACGGGATATAAGCTAAATCTATAGCGGGAGTCGACGATTTTATTAGTACTTATTTAAGTGTTTTTAATATAGGCATATTATGATAAATGATGTTATGTTTTAGCCTTATCTGTTTCGATTATTTAGTACTAAGTATGATTCGGATTAGTGAGATTATAAATCCCCCTCCTCCTTCGCCTCATTTATTTATTTCCAATAGAAATTTAAACTATAAGAGCATTTCCATTATTTAATTTGTATAATGTATTATTTAAAAAAAACCGTGCTGAATTTCCTCAAGGAGTGATAGGGGAAGTACTAGGGAATCAAACTCTTTGATTTTGGTTATACAAGTACTATCTTATTTCCTATATCTTCATGTTATTGAAACAAATATGTACTATCATAACAATTAAACGTTAATGTCATTATGACAAAAGACAAAATGCTCGTAAACTCGATATGATTGTTTAAAGTATTACTTAGGTTGCAGGGACGGCTACGATCTCTTCCCCTCGACTAGCTTTTTGAATATAATTGAAATTATTTTTAGGGTAACACTATTATTTAATTCCATCAGGTAGATAAATTATTACAATAATATTTTGAATTAATAATTTAAGGAGAAGAGTGTTGATAGCTCTAATGGGAGAGCGGAAATAGACGGAGGCTAATAGAGTTAATTGAGTTTACTAATTTCCTGTGAAATGCTGGGCATTACGGGAAGTGATTACCACTGAGATCTACTATTATGAATATAACCTTACGTGCTAAACTATGCTTAAACTATATGTGCTCGGATTGGTTTTTGACAGGAAATAAGTTTCATTATAGACGATATTTAATTGTAATGAATACTATCCATGATTATGGTTTGAAGTATTCAAAAAGGTGAGTTAAAAAGTGGCAAGGGATAGATTAGGAACACATTTTTATTTATTCTTCAAATATAAAATTTCTCATTTATAAGTCGCCTGCCTGACCCTCACAGCAAAACAATGCGCGCCGACGGGAAGTGTAGTTGTAAACATTGAAGCCTTGCACAAAAAAATACTATTATCATTCAGCCTTAAATGATTTCCCGAGCGAAGCCGGGTACCTTAGCTAGTATATATATATATATATATATATATATATATATATATATATATATATATATATATAAAATTGTAACCTCTGTCTGTACATTGATTTTTTTCGCGAAATTTCACGATAACTTTTCGTTTCACATGTCATAGACACCATATCTGCATTTTGTTTCTTTCGTGTATGTTTGTTTGTTTGTTTGTTTGTTACCTTTTCACGCACAAACGGCTGAACCGAATTTTATGAAACTTGGTATGTATATTACTACTAACCCAACTTAGACTTTAGGCTATATTAATTTTCTCTGAGACGAACAGGAGTGGGGGTTATAAGGGAAGCCAGGAATTAAAAATAGCGATATTTCGTTTTCTATTGGTTTTTCGGCAAATTTGCTCATAACAAAAGTTGTTTATTTTATTATTTAGAGTAACTTTTGTTATATACACTTTTGTCGTATACCGAGGTTTAAATGCGTTATACGCTAAACATTATAGCGGGAGTCAACAATATGATTTGCCAAAAAAGACTAAACCGAACTAAATAAAACTCGGTATGTGTATTAGCAGTGAGGCCTTCATTATAATAAGCCATACCAACATTTCTATGGACGGGCAGGAGTGGGGGTTATAAGGGAAGCCTGAAATTAAAAATAGCGATATTTCGTTTCCTATTGGTTTTTCCGCAAATATGCACATAACAAAAGTTGTCTATTTTGTTATTTGGAGTAACTTTTGTTATATACACTTTTGTCGTATACCTAAGTATAAATGAGTTATATGTTAAAACTTTAGCGGGCACTAACGGCTGAACCGAACTTAACAAAACTGGGTATGTCAATTAGCATTAATTCTTAGATGATTATAACTAATATTAAAATTTTTAGTTTCGAACGGGAGAGGGGTTATAAGGGAGGCCTGAAATAAAAATTCACCATATTTACATGTATAAGAGACGGGAAATATAAAAATATCGAAGACTGTGAAGCCTGATCGAACAAATAATTCTATTATTAGCAAATCCACGGGAAAGACGGGTATGAATCCTAAACACTGGGACGGGCAAATGTCAAAATATTGTGCAAAGTAAAGCCTTGCCAAAAAAATACCATCACCATTCAGCCTCAAATGAATTCCCAGGCGAAGCCGGGTATCTGAGCTAGTATATATATATATATATATATATATATATATATATATATATATATATATATATATATATATAAAATTGTAACCTCTGTCTGTACATTGATTTTTTTCGCGAAATTTCACGATAACTTTTCGTTTCACATGTCACAGACACCATAACTGCATTTTGTTTCTTTGGTGTCTGTTTGTTTGTTTGTTTGTTTATTTGTTTGTTTGTTACCTTTTCACGCATAAACGGCTGAACCGAATTTTATGAAACTTGGTATGTGTATTACTACTAGCCCAACTTAGACTTTAGGCTATATAAATATTCTCTAAGACAAACAGGAGTGGGGGTTATAAGGGAGGCCTGAAATTAAAAATAGCGATATTTCGTTTCCTATTGCTTTTTCAGCAAATATGCCCATTACAAAATTTGTTTATTTTGTAATTTAGAGTAACTTTAGTTATATGCACTTTTGCCGTAAACGGAAGTATAAATGAGTTATACGCCAAAAACTTCAGCGGGAGTCAACAATTTATTAGGCATTAAAGACTCAACCGAACTAAACCAAACTCGGTATGTGAATTAGTACTAACGCCTTCCTTATAATAAGCCATACTAACATTTCTAGGGACGGCCAGGAGTGGGGGTTATATGGGAGGCCTGAAATTAAAAATAGCGATATTTCGTTTCCTATTGGGGTTTTGGCAAATATGTACATAACAAAAGTTGTTTATTTTGTTATTTAGAGAAACTTTTGTTATTTACAATATCGTCGTATACCGAAGTATAAATGCGTTATACGCTAAAAATTATAGCGGGAGTCAACAATTTTATTTGGCACAAAAGACTGTGTATTAGCACTAACGCCATCCTTATAATAAGCTACACCAACATTTCTAGGAACGGGCAGGAGTGGGGGTTATAAAGGAGGCCTGAATTTACAAATTTTATCATTAACAAATCTACAGAAATGACGGGCATTAGCCCTAAACGCTGGGACGGGTAGTCAAAATATTGTGCAAAGTAAAGCCTTGCCAAAAAAATACCATCACCATCCAGCCTCAAATGAATTCCCGGGTGAAGCCGGGTATCTGAGCTAGTATATATATAAAATTGTAACCTCTGTCTGTACATTGATTTTTTTCTCGAAATTTCACGATAACTTTTCGTTTCACATGTCATAGACACCATAACTGCATTTTGTTTCTTTGGTGTCTGTTTGTTTGTTTGTTTGTTTATTTGTTTGTTTGTTTGTTACCTTTTCACGTATAAACGGCTGAACCGAATTTTATGAAACTTGGTATGTATATTACTACTAGCCCAACTTAGACTTTAGGCTATATTAATATTCTCTAAGACGAACAGGAGTGGGGGTTATAAGGGAGGCCTGAAATTAAAAATACCGATATTTCGTTTCCTATTGCTTTCTCAGCAAATATGCACATAACAAAAGTTGTTTATTTTGTAATTTAGAGTAACTTTTGTAATATGCACTTTTGCTGTTTACGGAAGTATAAATGAGTTATACGCTAAAAACTATAGCGGGAGTCCACAATTTTATTTGGTACAAAAGACTCAACCGAACTAAACCAAACTCGCTATGTGAATTAATACTAACGATTTCCTTATAATAAGCCATACTAACATTTCTAGGCACGGGCAGGAGTGGGGGTTATAAGGGAGGACTGAAATTAAAAATAGCGATATTTCGTTTCCTATTGGGGTTTTGGCAAATATGCACATAACAAAAGTTGTTTATTTTGTTGTTTAGAGTAACTTTGTTATATGCACTTTTGCCGTATACAGGAGCATAAATGAGTTATGCGCTATAAACTAAAGCGGGAGTCCACAATTTTATTTGGTACTAAAGACTCAACCAAATTATACCCCCCTGGGGCTTGGGATGGCCGTGCGAGTTAGGGCGTTGGTCCTAATCTCGCATGGCAGACCAGAGTGGCGGGTTCCAATCCCACCCTGGGCAGTTGGAATTTTATTTGATGACGGCCTCATTAAATAAACTCCTAAGGCCTACCCTGGCTAGAAAAGGGTGGTAACCTGTAGAAAACCCGTCCCGGTTAGCCTAGTTGCATAAAGTGGACGTTAAAAAAAAAAGAAAAAAAAAAAAAAAAAAAAAAAAAAAAAAATTATACCCAACTCGGTATGTGCATTAGTACTAACGCCTTCATTATAATAAGCTATACTAACATTTCTAGGGATGGGCAGGAGTGGGGGTTATAAGGAAGGCCTGAAATTAATAATACTGATATTTTGTTTCCTATTGGGGTTTTGGCAAATATGCACATAACAAAAGTTGTTTATTTTTTTTGGTTATTTAGAGAAACTTTTTTTTATATACACTATCATTGTATACCGAAGTATAAAGGCGTTATACTCTAAAAATTATAGCGGGAGACAACAATTTTATTTAGCAGAAAAGACTCAACCGAACTAAATAAAACACTGAGTATGTGTATTAGCACTTACGCCTTCGTTATTATAAGCCATTCTAACATTTCTAGGGACTGGCAGGAGTGGGGGTTGTAAGGGAGGCCTGAAATTAATAATAATGATTTCCTATTACGGTTTCGGCAAATATGCACATAATAAAAGTTGTTTATTTTGTTATTTAGAGAAATTTGCTCAACACTTCTTTTCAATATGAACTACCAGGTACCTCACCTGAAAAAATTAATTCAAATGTATGTCAATATTTTCTCCTTAATAATTCAAATCTATGCATAATGCACAGGAGACGGGAAATATGACAATATGCAGGACAGTGAAGTCTTACATAAAAAAATAATTTTATTCTTAACAAATGCCAACAACGGGTATTAACCTTAAACACTGGAACGGGTAAATGTCAAAATATTGTGCAAAGTAAAGCCTTGCCAAAAATATACCACCACCATTCAGCCTCAAATGAATTCCCGAGCGAAGCCGGGTATCTGAGCTAGTATATATATATATATATATATATATATATATATATATACATAAAAAGGACCTCATTTTTGTCATCTCCTGGGTAGGATCCATGGACATGTAAGGAAAGTTTTCAAAAATCGCTTCATGAGTACGACCTCAATAGCTGAACCCCTTACGGGAAATCTGCTAAAACTTGAAACTTATTTCCAGCTCCAAGCCAGAGAAGAATGTGGGTTCTTCTTCTAGTCAGGAGTGCTTCCACTTAAAATAATATAGATTAGATGAGGTGATGCTCAGGATAGCCATGAGACCAAGGTGTTGTGCTTAATACTCTTGGTTAACCTAAAGTTGTGGGTTCAATTCCTGTTTGACCATTAGAAATTTATTAAATGATAAACACATTAAATAAAATTCTTAGTCCCGTCTTCCCACCCGGGACCACCTTTTGCCAAGTTAACCAGAGCCTTTAAACACAGCTAGGTAGTATTCTGGTTAGCACAGCCTAGAAGTTCTATTTCTTCACCTCAATACCTCACAAAAACCCCTTAAAATAGAGCTGCAACTTCAACAGGAGGGCAAAGTATCTTGCTCTTCCCATTAATATTTTTATATCTTATTACATAAATGTTTATTTTAATTTGTTTTTATTTCAGCTGATTGGACAAGTCATCATAATGAAACTTTCATTTTTGATATGGTCATTCTAAAAGAGTATTCCCTTCAATATAAGTTCTAGACCATTACTTCTGAGGTGACATTAAATTAGACAAATGTGTAGAGTAATGCAGTGCTAGTTAGCAAAAAGCTTTACATTGACATTCTCATCTACTCAATTATTTTAATAAAACTTTAGTTCAAAATAAAAGGTAATTAATATATTTTTCTTACGTTTCCCCATTAGGTTTGAAACTTTGTCTGGATACAAGTCAGCATTGTATCTAAATCCATAATTAGGAGTCCATTCATCTATGAATATTTTGCGTGGTCTACCAGGCGTTGTTGGATGTACGTAAAAATTGTTCGTAGAGAGTATGATCTTCCCATCTGGTTAAACAAGAAACAAAAAGTGAAATTATTCCACTATGTGAAACACTTAAGGAAAAGTTAGAAAATTTAGTTTTAAGATTTTCAAGGTTCTCTCGAAAGTATGAAAATAAACTATCAATATAATATTCCTTGAATGAAGGCTCCATTTAAATTTTTTGGTATTATATGTCAGTACTAACTACAAAATAGCTTGGCACAGAGTAAAATGAGTGTCTTCATAGTCAGGACGAAATTATGACAGTCGATGTTACTGAAAAACATATTCCTGCCTAATGAATATGAAACATCTTATGTGGACTTCCTTGTACTCCTATTAAATTAAATAAACAAAACGCATTGATTCTCTGCATTTAAAATTATTTCATTTGAAAGTAATATCCAATAAATTGGACCAAAAAATGTCATAGAACATAATTTGTAGATGTTTTATGGTAAACAAAAATGATTGTATACAAATCTCTTAGCAGATTTCCATTAAGGGGGAGACTTTTTATTTTTATGTCCTGTAAACTGTCCCCACCTCTGAGTCGATTTCGATCAAAAGGGGAGGTACATAATTAGATATCACAACTATTCTAGATATGAAATTTCGTCATTCTAAGACTAGCCGTTTTTGAGTTACACGAGAAATGTACATGCTTAGATATCACATTGAAACTAATAAAAATAGATTCATAGAAGTGCAAAACCATAATTCCTATGAAACCTGAAAACCAAAGCTTTTCTTCATTGCAATACTGCCTTTTCTTCAAACAAGGAAGTGAAATGATGACGAAATTAAAATAAACAAATAAAAGCCTTAGCTCTGTACTTTTTAATAGTCCATATATAAATATTTTACCACATTTGTCAAGCAGTTACAATGATTCATAAACAGAAAATAAAAATAAATTAAGGCACACCCATATAACACAGCTATTGCCCTATAGTATCTTGTGTTATTAATGTACATCCAATTAATAGGAAACATAAGGTATAATTTAAATTAGAAATAATCTTCAATAAAATGTCTGCCAAGTATTCATTTAATCTCAAAAGTATCCAAGCAATATTAGTAAAAAAATAAGATTTGTTTTATGGTTGTTTCTCAAGTTAAGCGTCATCAGCTTTTGGTAAGTATATAACTTTGAATACTTAATATAATAATATATAAAACATAATATTTACTTTGAATGTATTTTACCAATTACAAAATCATACTATTAATAATAGGGAGGGAATTTCTTTGTAGTTATACTTTTGGGTAGGAAATTCAGTTTCTAGTGCTAATTTAATAATTTTAATTTAGCTAAGCAATTACGAGGGTAGCACTGAATAGACAAATATACGACATCTATTATGTCGTATATTTGTCTATTCAGTGTAATGGGGCAGTTAAGTTTGGATTATTGAATAAAGTAGAACAAATTTTTGAATTGAATAAAACCGACCAAATGTCACATGACATTGCTTTGGCCTTTTATCATCTAAAGATTTCTATTTTGACCAGTTGAAAACTAAATAGATTTGATTTTCATTAAAACTGCAAAATATTCATAAATAATTTACATTAATGTACTATTTCTACCTGTTTCATTAGGAGTTGGTTCTGCTACAAGTATATTAGCTGAGATATCAGATATACTCATTTCGAGTAACTCATCAGCATATTCCAAGATGTCAGGATAAACAGGTAAAAAGAAGTATTTAGGATTGTGCCTTGGGACAAATTTTTTTCTGTATGTTTCAAACCAGCCATTAAAAACACATTTTGGGTTGCGAAACTGTACTATGTATCTGAAACCAAATAAAAAAAAAATGGAACTCATAGAGGTAACTAACTATATTTTAAAATAAAAATAAATCTGAAATTGTAGCTCATAAAAGAAATGATAAAATATCTTTTCTGTATTTTTTTAATCAACATTTCATTACCATTCTTGAAAATACACTAATTCATTCTCTGAGTTTTGTGATTTTTAGCAGATTTCCCTTAAGGGAAATCAGCTATTGAGGTCGTACTCATGACGCGAGTTTCGAAAAATTTCTTCAAATGTCCATCGATCCTACCCAGGAGATGACGAAAATGAGGTCAGTTCAAAATTTTATATATATATATATATCTATATATATATATATATATATATATATATATATATATATATATATATATATATATATGTCTGTTAACGCTCTAGCGGTCGCAATTTTTGTTTGATCGTTACCAAACTCGGAATTTAATCGTTTTATGTAAAAAGGAAGATCAAGTTCGTTAATGGCTGAAATCGGTCCAGTGGGAGGGGGGGATTTTCGGAAAATTCGAAATATCTCCGTTATTATGCGTCGGATCGAAAAATTGTATAGAATCAATCTTATTACAAATTAAATTTACTATAAATATTGTTCTTACATTTATTCCCTATCTTGAATATTAACCGAGATATTTGCATTTTTATTAAATTTGGGCCAGTAACGGATTTTTGAGTTTCCCGCCAAAACCTAGTTCGGCCCTTTGCCGTAAGTGTTGGGCTCTTGTATGGAGATTTCTCTATTGTATTACTTCACGTGGGAAATCTGCTTAGTTTACGCAGCCCCTGCGTGATGGACTTTTCATTCATCATCATCATGGTCTAGAAGCTATGCCTTCAATAGTCGTAGCCATTGTGTGTGTTCATTCAGAAGCAGCTCTTCTCATATTACTATACCCCCCCCCCCCCCCGGAAATCCATAAGATGTTTAATGTCTTCAAAATAGGATTTTCTGGGCCTCCCTCTTCCCCTTTGCCCTATGACCTTACCTTCAAATTTATTTGTAATTAAATCATTGTGCGTTATGACATGCCCAAGAAGTTTCACCCTCCTTTCCATGGCCTTGATAAGGCTTTTACTTTTACTTACTTCATTTAGATCTTTCATGCTGGATTTTTTGAGTCCGACTTGTAATGGTGAATCTGCTCCAACTCCATATCTCCTTTGCTTCCAATCTATTACATTTACTTCTGTGAACTGGAAACTCTAAATAGAAGGGAAAATATTTCGGTATTTATTAGATAAACACTCCTTTTCTTCAGAAGGCTTGTTTAGCAAGTGTTATATTTCTATTGACTTCAGCTGTACTGTCATTATCCTCAGTGATGATGCTTCCAAGGTAACAAAACGCCTTCATTTTTTTCAAGTATAATGTTTCCAATTCTAATTTTTATATTTCCTTGGCTTTCTTTGTACTCTAATACCAAAACTTCTGTTTTATGTGCATTTATCTTGGGATTTTTAATTGAAGCTTAAATACTTTAAAGTAACACTATCATATAGCAAAAGCCATAAATTATATGCCATACTTGGACTTCTCAAGAATCTTGATGAATGAAGAATGAAGAATTTGTCCCATGAAATATTTTTTTTTGTTTTGAATGTCAATAGATGATTTCCATTAAGGGGAGTCTGCTAAAAAAATAAGTTAATTTGTTCAGGAATCAGTTAAGCTAAACTGCTCGAGAAAAAAGTATTTTGTGTTTTACTTTTTATTATTATTATTATTTATTAACATCCACTTTTTGCTACTATGGCTAATTGAGACAGGTTATCTACAGGTTACTACCCTTTTCTAGTCAAGGTGGGACTAAGAATTGTATTTAATAAATTCCTATTGCCCAGGTAAAAAACAAATTCTTAATTTCTGTATAAAAATATTGTCAATCTCCGAAAATAGAATAGCAAGAAAGTGTTTCAGTAGATTAATAGCACTGGATGCCAGTAATCATGATACAAACTATAATTGGGTCTCACAAGTAAAAGCAATAGCAAATTTAAATAATGTGCAAGATTATTTTACTGATATGTCGTGTAGAAAAAATTTCCTAGCAAATAAAAACAAAATTTTGGAACAAGCAACAAGTCACATCTTATCCACCGACATCAATAGAGTATATAGTACATCATACAATCCCTTTTATAGAAATGTCTGTCATTATACCAGCCCCCAACCCGAAGAATATCTTAAATTCAAAGTGAATATGAAGAAAGTAATTAAATCTGGAGAAATTTGTGAATTCTGCCAGGAATTTATAACAAACGGATTAAAACATTTATTATTGCAATGCTCGGAATACAGCTATTACAGAGAGCAATATTTGAAGAAGTTTATAGCCACAAGTGATGACTTAATGTCACTGGAAAATATCCTTCACATTGAGGACATTTATAAATTGAACATGATTTACTCATTCCTGTCAGGAGTATGCTACTAGGCAACGACATAGTTTATACCACTATCTTGAAAATTAAACCCTATAATTTTGAAATATCCAACGAAGTCAATTAATGTGTCACAATAAACAAAAGTAAATACGTATATGTTGAATAATACTAATCAGATTAAATTATAAAGAATTTTAGAAGTTTAAGTACCTGAAAACATTTACTAAAAAAAAAAAAAAAAAAAAAAAAAAAAAAAAAAAAAAAAAAAAAACGTGTATGTATTATTTTATTGTAGTAGGTTAATATTATGTCTTTAGTTCTTCATATATATATATATATATATATATATATATATATATATATATACTAGCTAAGGTACCCGGCGATGCCCGGGAAATTATTGTTAACTGACTAATTATGGTATATTGATAGTAAGACTTCAAGGTGTACAATTACACTGCCCTCCATGACATAATGATTTTCCGAAATAGCCAACCCAGAAGGGTAAATTTTGGGGATTAATAGAATAGAAATTTTAGTTTTGAAGGATAAATGAAAATATCTTCCTAATTTATCCTTCTACACTTTATGATTCACCGTTTTTCAATAATTCAAACCATAATCATGGGTAGCATTTATTACAATTAAATATCATCTATAATGAACATATTTTCTTTCAAAAGCCTACCCGAGCTCAAATAGTTCAGGCAAAGTTTTGCACGTAAGATTATATTTGTAATAGTGAATCTCACTGGAAATCACTTCCAGCAATGCCAGACGGGAAATAAGTAAACTCAATTAGCTGGTAAGGCTCCCGTCATCTTCCGCTCCCGCATTAGACTTCTCGCTTTTCAGCCTCTTTTATAATCCCCACTCCCGTTTGGAACTAAAATTTTTAATATAGCTTATAATCATGGAAGATTTAATGCTCATTGATATACCAAGTTTTGCTAAGTTCAGTTCAACCGTTAGTGTCCAACAAAATTATTGGCTCCCGCTTTAGATTTTAGTGTATATCACGTTTATAAAGGCCTCCCTTATAACCCCCACTCCTGTTTGTCCTAGAGAATATTAATATAGCCTAAAGTCTAAGTTGGGCTAGTAGTAATATACATACCAAGTTTCATAAAATTCGGTTCAGCCGTTTATGCGTGAAAAGGTAACAAACAAACAAACAAACAGACACGAAAGAAACAAAATGCAGTTATGGTGTCTATGACATGTGAAACGAAAAGTTATCGTGAAATTTCGCGAAAAAAATCAATGTACAGACAGAGGTTACAATTTTATATATATATTCTTTTTGTAAAATACTTGTAAGATTACTAACACTAAATGGGCCAGACTCAGGCTAAAATATGTACATATTAGCCAATAAAATCTATCTATCTATCTATTGCCCAGGTAGGAATCGAACTCTATACTCTAGGTTTACCATCAGATCAAGACCAATACTTTAACTGACGTGGCTAACCTGAGCCCCCTTTATTTTTTTATTTCAAACACAAAGTGCATATTGTATTTTGTATTGAAAATAATGGGACTCAGGTTAGCCATCTGAGGCAAGGCAATGGTTTTGATCTCATTTGGCAAACCTAGAATGGTGGGTTTAGTTCATGTCTGACCAATAGGAATTTATCTAGTCACAAACTCATTAAATAATTTCCTTAGTCCCAGCCCAATTAACATCAAGTGAACATTAATAAATAAAAATAATAATTTGAAAGACTATTGGAAATCTGCTGTATTTTTTAACTAATAAAATACTTGGCATTTTTAATTTTGTATTTAAAAATAATAGTTCTAATAAATTTTGCCCAGGCATGCTATAAACTAATGACAGTTGTACATACCCGTCACACTGATTTTCAAATGTCTTTTTTAAAAACCTATGGAGCTTATCAGTGCATGATTTATCCTCTGAGTTAGTTTCGAAAAATATTACTGTATTAGCTGATCTTAAATTTTTCAAAAGACCTCTTTCGCTGAGGACCAGCAAACAATTATTCAAAGAGAAGTACTTTTCTAAAACGCTTTGGGCCAGTTGTTCTAATTGCCTATTAGCAACAGTGGAATTGCTATCTAAGACACCGATGGGTATAGCTTTAGCCTTAATTATAATTATTATGACGATAGTGAGTTGAATAATATCACATATGTGCATAGTGAAAGAAGTTGTTCAAACTACAAAACCGAACATTGTGTAAGAAAGAGATGATGACCACCAAACTGCGTTACTTATATATAATCTTAGGGATCAAACATATTGAATTATTCTTCCAAATTGGAGTGGCTAGTTTGACATCATTTACCATGTCAACTTGATTGGGCTTATTGCCATGTCGAATTGCTTGTCATCTCTATTAAGCTGAAGGATAGTTTGATTTGAGGGAAGGATGCATGCAATGTACTTACTTACTCATATTAAATAACTTAAGTCCTAAAATGTTCTGATAGAAACAAATTTCCTTAATCTTGCCTTCAAGCGGCAAGGCCAAATGATTTTAATATTTCAAAAGGTAAAGAACATATAATTATGGATATATTACAGTAAATAACTACCCCCATACAACAGAGCTGTCTTCATTTAATAGCCCCTGCCCCTGCCACTATTTAGACCCATTTACTGATGTCAGTAGCTAGTTTATTTCCATTCAGGAACCTTGAATCTGCAAGTAATTTCTCTGGTCTCTATAATCCTAACTGTAAGAATGGGAACACTTCTATAATTTTTTAAATTAAATTTAAATTATTTATTAACGCCAACCTTTTTGCAACTAAAGCTAATTGGGGCGGGTTATCTACAGGTTACCACCCTTCTCTAGCCAGGGTGGCACTCAGGATTAATAAATAAATTCCTTTGCCCAGGCAGAAATCGAACTCACCACTCTAGGTTTACCATGTGAGCTTACAGGCAACGCATATGGCTAACCTGAGCCCCATTTTTTTTTTTTTTTTTTTTTTTTTTTTTTTTTCTTTTTTTTTTTTTTTTTTTTTTTTTTTTTTTTTTTTTATAAATTACATCAGATATATTCACTTTTTAAATTACCTATATATAAAGTGAATATATCTGACGTTATTGATCTAAATATGATTTTGGTTATTTACATACATATTAGGGGCTCAGGTTGGCCATGTGAGTAAAAGCGTTGGCCTTAATCTGAAATGGTAATCCTAGACTGGTGAGTTTTGATTCCCACCTGGGCAATAGGTATTTATTTAGTGACAAACTCATTAAATAAAATCCTTAGTCACACCCCTGACGAGAAATGGGTGTTAATCTGTAGATTATGCGTCCTAATTAGCCATAGTACGACAAAGTGAGCATTAATAAATAATAATAATATTTACTTATTAGTAGATTAAATGAAATCCGCTATTGGGGTTGTACTCATAAGCGATTTTCAAGAATTGCCTTCAAATATCCATCAATCTTCCCTTGATGAAAATGAGTTCCAGGCAATAATGGAAATGGTTGCAATTTATTTGTAATCATTACCAAATGATATTTCATCAATATTTAAACGATTTATTTAAAATTAAAGAACAAGTTTGTTAATGGGGAAAATCGGACCAGGCTGGAAGGAAGATTTCGAAAATTTGAAATAGATTTTAAGGTCTAATTTACTTGATTTTAATTTATCAACCCAACACTCACATTTAGCCATTTTATAGTAAACTTATGATAATATTAAGCAAGTAATGACTGGAATCAGCCACTATGGGGGGGGGGGATTACAGAGCAAAATAATTGAAAATTCTAGATATATCTATTACTAAGAGTCGGATCAAATGCATCTATATAACCAATCTTGTTGAAATATTAATTTTATACAAGAATTTTTATATGGACGTTTTCGATATTAAGAGAATTATTAGTATTTTATTAGTTTCAGCCTTGTGTAATTCTTTTAAGATCCAAATTTCACAATTGCCTCTGTTGCTAAACATTTCATGTCCAGCCAACTTTTAGCAAATTTCTCTTAAGTAATCCCTTAAGTGATCTTACCCAGAGGATGACATAAATGAGGTCCCTTCAGAACTATATATTAATGGTCTAGTGGTTGCAATTTTGTTATCGTAACCAAAGCCAATATTCAAATGTTTTATGTAATCAAAAAGATCAAGTTCGTTACTGGCTGAAATCAAACCATTGGGAGGGGAGAAATTTTGAAAATTCCAAATATCTTCATTAATATACTTCAGATCAAAAAGTGTATAGAACCAAACTTATTGCAAATTTAATGTTCTATAAATGTTAGGTATGTTTTTTCAGTATCTTGATATAGGTATATGCAAATACTAGTATGATGATGTCATCAACTAAGATTTGTCACTCTTGGGTTGTAAATGTTAATTTGATCTACACCATACTCTAGATTTAACCGTTTCATTAAACTCTAATGTTCATATTCCTTTCTTGCTGAAGTCGGATCAGAAAATTCAAAACAATCTACGTTGTCTTTAGAAATAGACAATATTTGGTGAGGTGGTGAGATCAGTTGTGTTTCATGCCAGCACCAGGGTTATCTGTAAGGTTTACGCAGCTCCTGCATGACAGACTTTCTATAATTTATCATATAAATTATATTCTATGGCATTTTTAGTTCTATTGACTTTGAACAGAGGTAACAATATTACTCTTGAATGAAATAATTTTATATGAAGTACTACAAAATGTTTTATCTTTTAATTTAAATGAAATCGGGTCCGAAGTGGGATGACTGAATTGGTGCTTCCTTTGACTTAAGAAGGGGCTGACCGATGGGCCAGGAAACAACAACAGCTAAAATAAAAGCAATTGAACAAATGCAACTGTGCTTTTATCGATCAACTAATGTTTGATGTATATTTCAAATTACCTGAAGCTCCCTTCGGAAAATCCTATTCATATTTAAGCAAGATATATGTATAATTTTTATCATTCGGTATACCTCCACTCTTACTCATGTCATATTACAATAAGCTACTATATTATGAACCACTTCCAAGGTTAAATATTGCTAACATTGAACTTTTACTTATACATTATGTCGTTACGTCATCAATTAATATTTTCCTTTCTTTTTTACTACTTTTACTTTTTTAATATATATATATATATATATATATATATATATATATATATATATATATATATATATATATATACACACACACATATATAAAATTTTCAAGTAATCATCATATATATATATATATATATTTATATACTAGCAGACCCGACAGATGTCCTGCATGTATTTCAAGCGACTAGGATATTAAATTTAATAATATTATTTTTAAAATCAAAGCTACTTTTAATAACACAGAAAACAACTTTTGTTATGTGCAATTTTTCCTAAAAACAAAGAGAAAATGAACTATCACGAATATTTTACTCAGGCCTCCCTTATAACCCCCACTCCCGTTCGAACCTAAATAATTTAATGTAGCTTAAAATCATGGAAGAATTAATACTAATTCACATACCGAGTTTTGTTAAGTTCTGTTCAATCGTTAGTGCCCAACAAAATTATTGGCTCCCACTTTACTTTTTAGTGTATATCTCATTTATACTTTGTTATACGACAAAAGTAAATATAACAAAAGTTACTGTAAATAACAAAATAAACAACTTTTATTCTGTGCATATTTGCCGAAAAACCAATAGGAATCAAAATATCGCTATTTTTAATTTTAGGCCTCCCTTATGACCCCCCCCTCCATCTTCTGGGCTGATTTGTGACGGTAAACCATCCAGGGTGTCACCCAAACGCGTACAAAAAAATTCATTCAAATCGGTCCAGACGTTTAGGAGGAGTTCAGTGACATACACACATAAAGTAGAATTGTATATATAAAGATATATATATATATATATATATATATATATATATATATATATATTTAAGATATAAAGAAATATTTTTTAATGGGTAGTGAAAATGGGAATTCAATGAATTCTTGAGCAAGAAAGTGAAGTCGGGTAAATAATAAATTATTTTTGCTTTGTAACAATTTAATTTATATAAATATTTGTTATTTACAATGTAATCAAAATCCCACACTAATAAATAACTTCTGCCTGCAGGTTATTCAGTCTTTCGCAGTCCATCCTACTCCAAAGCTGGCTACTTTAATAAGCTCTGCAAAAATGAAAAATGATGTTATTATTATGAAAGAATATTAGTACAATTATGATCTATAAATTATTTGAGCTTGATATTAATAAATATCTTGCCATTTAGAATGTAAAATCTTTAATTATGACTCCACACTGAAAATATTTGCATATATCTCACACAGTAAAATTTCAATGAACACAATATTTGGTATTTAAGCTTTAAATGAAGTGGATAATTATATAACAGAGTATTGTTTGTTTGACATGAGTAGGAGTGGGCGTTTACTGAAGGCTGAAAACTAAAAAAAAACAAATATCTTGGTTGAAGATAGAGAAAAAATGTATATAACAAAGTTTATTGAAAATTAAATTTCCAATAAGATTAATCCTATACAAGTTTTTTATCCAACCAATAATAGCAGAGATATTTCGAATTTTCGAAATATCACTCTAAACCTGTCTCCCTCAGGTCTGACTTCAGCCTTAAAAGGTTTAAATATGGAGAGTGTTAGCAGAAAAATATATATTTTTAAGTATATATAAGGATATCATCTTTGTATATCCTGTGTAGGATCGACAGGGAATTTGAAATTTTTTTTTGAAAATCCTGTCATGGGTACAAACTCAATAGCTGATTTCCCCTTGAATCAATATGTGGTTTGAAGGTTGCTTCAACTTCAGGAGTTAGTTTTGCAGATTGAGGTTTAACCCTTCCAGCAGGCCGAAAATTTGTTTAGTTTAATCAGCAACAACACTTTTTATTTTTCTTATCTTTAAATTGTGAAATTAATAAATATTTTTGTTATTCCATTGAATTAATATAGTCCAATCTATTGGAAATCTTATCAAAACCAAATTAGTTTTAATAATTTTACCTTTTGTCAGTTTTGGCTTGCGAATAACTTCATATAGAAATACAATAAGTGACAAAGTAAGCCCAATACAATAAAGGTATAGTGTTCCCACAATATGTGAAAGTTCAAGCACTGTTGGTTCAGAGTCAACCTGGATAGATTTAGCTTCCTGGAATTCTTGTTGTATCCTAAAAAAAAATAAATGCTATTAATTATAATAAAAGAAAGTCCGTCACTGAATAAGTTAGGATATTATGGAATAAGAGTCATTGCTCATGAATTTTTTCTCTCACATCTCTGTAATCATAGACAGAAAGTAGACGTTGATGATATCAGTGGATATAAAATTATTTCAGAATGGCAAATAATTACATATGGTGTTCCCCAAGGTTCAATATTAGGTCCATTACTATTTTTAATATTTATGAACGACCTCCTACCTAACCTTAAATCAACAAAATCTATTCTTTATGCTGATGATACCAGTTTAATTATAAAAGGTTCAGAACCAGAAAAACTGAAACGAGATGGCTGTGTATTTACAAGCCCTTCGGCCTTACCCACTAACGGCTTGTAAATATTTTAAGAGAGGTGCTGGTTCATGTAAATTTTGTATGTGTGATTTGATACCGGAGGACCATGATTTATAAAACGGTTATTACCATTAATAGTATATTGAATAATTACAAAAAATCCGGCCCGAATCGGACCAAACTATGTATTTCTATGTTGAATAATTACAAGATACGGTGGGATGGGCTATTGCAGGGCATATATGTGTTAGTGAGTTAGTACATACATTACTTCAAGGGATACTGTTGATATGGTGATACTGTCCTGGATGCTGCTATGGTGTTCTCCCTCCATCCTGTTCTCCCCCTGGATGCTCCTTCCTTTACTCACTCATGCTGGAAGTTCTAAAGAATGGGCGTGAGAAAATGCCAAAACTGTTGATGGACATGGGAGGCTCAACTCTCTCCTCTCCTGTCCTACTCACTCTACTGTCCCAGCCTGTCTTCCTTATCTCTTGCACTTTGAACCCAAGGATGCCCTCTCAGGTAGTATTTACAAAGTAGGCTGTAGAGGTCAGCACTCTTCAGGGGACATCCTTGGTTGGTCTAGTTGACAATAGATGGGGCTGGTATAGTTTATTGCCGCTTCAATTTTAAATTGAACAGCTCTGTTACTATTAAATCATTATCTGATTGGTTAATGGCTAATAAGCTAGCTATAAATGTATTGAAAACAAATATTCTAGATTCGAGTAAACATTACGCACATTCTTCATGAGCGATCTCAATTAATAATCGTGATATCTTACCAGTCCCCATGATCAAGTTTTTAGGATTGACTGTTGACAAATGCCTTGACTGGTTCAATCATATTGAAGAATTGAGTAAGAAGCTAAAATTGCTTTGCTTCTTATTAAAATGCGTTAAAAATATCTTCCAATGGAAACTATTATTAATATACTATGGATATTTCCATAGTCGGTTAGCTTATGGTGTTATGCATTGGAGCAACTCCAAAAATCATATTTTAATATTTAATTGCAAAACAGAGCAATAAGGTTTATATACAACAGAAAGTTGAGAGACTGTCATCCACTATTCAAGGAGCTAAAAATAATGAATTTTCCCTCAGTATGTAGGTAGCAAACAATCTTGTTTATGAAACAAAACATGAACTTGTTTTACAAAAATATCATAGAACTTAATCATAAAACAAGATACAAGAATATAATTGAAGCCCCCAACCAAAATCATAAATATTTCGAGAAAAGTGTTTCATTAAACTCTTTAACGCTCTGCCCGAATGTTTCAGATCTATTAAAAATTATTCTTTGTTTACAAATAAATTAAAGAACTTCATGAATGATGGATGTTTTTATGCTCAAGATGAATACTTTTAAAAATATTCACTTATCAAATAAAACTAATAAATATTTGTCATAAATGTCGGTTAAAAATAATTTGTGGTGGGACAAGTTTCTCATCACTTATAAAGCTTTTCATCCTTTAATAAGTTTGCATGTCAACAAATATAATAATGTATGTTTTAGAGTTGTAAAAAAATTTTACATATTTAGAGTTGTATTAAGATTGTAATTGAAACTTATTGAAATTTATTGCAAATAATTATTTAAATTGATGAATTTTATACTAGGAGTAAAGGAGTTTTATACTAGTATTCTTAGGAGTTGATGTAATTTTTTAACAAATTTATTATATAAGTATAAATGTAATTCAATAATTTGTAAAGAATTAAATTGGCATAATATTAGAAAATGTTATGATAACATTTAATGAAAATAAACACATTTCATTTCACACAGGGACCGTGTAAACTAAGTAGATGTACCATGCACTGGTATGGAACTGGTCTCATTTCACCATATATTCTCTATTTCTAAATGAAAATCCAATGAAAAGAAGTGGAGATTTATTTACTGAATACTGAAGACAAGAAAGTACCTATTAATATTTTAGTTAAGAATAAATTGTAACAATTGTAGAGCACCAAGAGTTTAACAAGACAGATTCAAAATCATTATTCAATCTGATTCATTATTAAGTAGATATTTAACATTTTTGATTTCCCCTCTATGCAATCATATTCCTGGTCCAATTTCAGCCATTAATATATGATCTTTAGAGTTGAATGAAACGTTTAAATATTGAGTATGGCATAGATAAAATAAAGTTTTTCGACTCAAGAAATAAAATCTTTACTGATGACATAATCTCACAGCATATATGCATATATCACTCCCAGTGAAGACATGTTGAAAACAATATCTGGTATTTAAGCTCGGAATAAGAGGTTTCATGATATTGTTGACATTGTTAAATTACAATGACAAAAATGGGGGTTTTCTGAAGGTTGAAAATTAAGAAATTAAATATAATTGTTAATAAAAGAAAAAGAGTACATAACAACACCTATAGAAAATTTAATTTTCAACAAGGATGGTTATTTTTAATTTTTGAATCCAACTCATAGTAAAGGACATAATTTGAAATTTCTGCCAATAACAAATTTTATGTGGGAGAATCGTCATAACCTTAAGGAAGAGATTAAAACAGCATTCCCAAAATCTCAATAATTTAGAAAACAGAACCTCTTTGACTGACCATTCTTTGACATGAAACACATATTCAGCTTAGGGGAAGTAGAAATCTTAGATAAAGGCAAATACGTAACAACCATTCGTAAGCACAAAAACTAATTGTGGCATAGTTTAAATAATTTATGAAAAGAATAACCAAATTTTACCTGTAGTTCATGTATTCCCTTACTGTATACGACTCCCAATAGATAGTAAGACCATGTTCTACGACTTTGTTCACAATTCTATCGTAGTGTTCATTGTACGGGCCAGCTAGAATAAAACACATATCTATCTTAATATCAGTACAGTGAAACCTCTAATTAATGAACATCTCTGTAAGTATGTATATATATGTATTCATTTTACAATATTTACACCTGATTTTCTAAAATATCACAAGTTTTCGAACATATTTTGTGTTTGTCATCAAATGTGACAATTAAGAAATTGTAAACTAGCACACAAGAATTTCTGTTGTTTTTTTTTATTACTTATGTGAATAGCACTAAACCAAGAAAAGCCACTTTAGCTTTCTCTTTATTTAAAATAATACCTTGATTTAAAGTGCTTACCTTTCTTTAGGAGGGCGACAACTGGTGAACTGAATAGAGGTTCTTTCATAATGTGGTATTTGGGTATTACGTCCACAGTTACATGTTCCTGTTCTGTGAGAGCTCCTATAGTTTAGATAAATGATATAATATAATTCTGACAGAAATTAATTTAAAATTGTGTTATGAATTTTATCACATAAATACTGTCAGGCTTTTGTGTTTGACAGGTCTTATAAATATGATTTGAAATTTCATTTGGATAACCTATTATTTTGCAATGAGTAATAACAATATATAACTCATTCTGATTAGACACCATAAAGTGGCTTTTATTATAAGGAAATAAAAAATTAATAGTAAGTAAGAATTCTTGCCAATGCTTCGCTTATATTTCTTAACACTCGAGTTGGTTTGAAAATTACTTGACCGAATGTGGAGACCTCACAGGTCTACAGCAGTTTGGGCAAACGTTTGAGCCTTGTCAATATCCTCATTCGTCCAACGGCCTTTTACTTTTTTGTTTAGTAAGCACTGAATTTGAGCTTTGGATAATATTGGATGACAAATCCTTTCCATTTATTCTTTCACTGACATTTTCCTTCTTTTTGCATTAATTTTTAGATGGTGGTTATCTGATAGCAATCTAGTAACTTCTTTTTTCAAATTAATGTTTTTACTTTTTAAATTTTTTACTTGCATCAGCAAGGACTTTAATTTGGATTCATATTCAGAAACTTTATTCTTTAAGAGAATACATTCATTACAATCAACTTCTTCTGTATTACCTGAAAAATCACTTTTCATCTTTTTGGGAGAAATCTCATTAATGTGACAAAGGGCAAGTTCGTATTTCACGTTTTTTACTCTTGCATTGTCTAGATGTTTCACTTTTTGAGTCAGAAGTAGAGCTAGTAGATGTTTCTTTACTTACTGACGACACTGGTAAATTTAGATGGGGCACAGCTTCTTTTAATTTCAATCTATTAGGAATATATTCTAACAATTCTGCTTGTAAATTTCTTTCATAATCACTATTCCTGAAATGTTCTGAACAAACCCAAAAAATATAAGGATTCAATTTCAAATATCCTCGTCTACACACGATTACCCACTGTTTCTTAATTTCTGGTTGTTTTTTTTCGGGAACCGGTGATAAGATACAGACTTGCCTGATTTCCTAGGGTTGTTGGAACATGTTCCTACAGCACAATCACTCGGCATTTTGGAAAAAAATTACTTATAACAATAGAAAATAAAACAATTTGCTAAAAGACAACAATGTTCACATCGTAAACAAAGCTCAAATATGGCAACTAGTGACGTCATGCGCCAAAGTTGCTAAAACTACATGTACCGAATCTACCCCTGGTTTACCATGGTTTACAATACTCCAGAAAGGGGAGGAAGAGAGACAAGCTATGGCAGACATAGCTTGAATAATTACTTGGACAATAACTTTCAACGAGTTCTATTAGCTTTTCTACTAACTAGAGTGGATGGCCTGAGATATTAACAGGAGCCCAGATCTTACATGGAGTGCCCAATTTTAAGCAAGTTAGAAAAACTTAAGTAGAAAAATATTTCTTATGATATGATTTTCCAGTTATGTGCAGTAATATACTATCAATTTCTCCTTTACCAACCTGCCATTACTCGTTCTGCTGTTAGGCCATACAATCCCTCTTTAGCAATTTTCTTCAGTTCTGGAAAAGGCACCACCTGGAAAGTTATTTATATTAATATGGACAAACATTCCTTATTTAAAAAATTTAAAACCAACAGCGAAGGTAAAGACAAATGGTCACCAATAATTAATAAAAAAAAAATCCCAAAGGTTTTCATTCTGTTAACTCATTAAAAATTCAAAAGTTTACCAAAGAATTGTAATTATTATTTATTAACAACCACCTTGTGCTACTTAGGGCCACATGTATGTGATGATCAGCCAATAATGACACCATCTACCAATAGGTATGAAAATAGTATTATATATGCTGGTGGGACCAACTCAATATTTGGTATGCCTAATTAGGATTGTTGAAGTTTGGAACACATTTGAATGGCTTAAAGAAACCATAATGTTAAATGTGCAGGTCTTAGTTAAATCAAAGTTATTAACCCTCCGAGACATTTACATCACTCACCCAGTAGCACTAAACACAACAGAAGAAATTCATAAACAACAAACATACCAGAATACAATTACCCTATATTGGCTGCCAGGACACGAGGACCTTGGACTTAGTACAACAGCAGACTACCAGGATAAACTAATTACTCAACAAACTACCCAAATTCAAACTTACTATACAAAGACATAGTGAGAAATATACGCTACCGAATCCTAAACAAATGGCAATCAAAATGGGTGGAAATAAACAACCACCTCTGCAGTATCAATAGTACAATTAAGGAGTGGTCATCGAGGCACAGGAGTACTAAACGGGAAGAAGTAGTTCTTGCCAGACTCAGGATCAGCCACACATACCTGGCACATAGACACTTAATGACAAGGACTGATAACCATATATGCAAATACTGCAACAAGCACCTAACAATAAAACACATACTGACAGACTGTATTCATCGAAAAAACCTTGACATACCCTATGATATGACAGAACTACTAACTGACCGCACCCAATTTATTCTACAAATACTAATATATCTAAAACATAAATATTTACAAATACATATAAAATAGAATACAATAGGTCTACAACATACTTACAAAGATTTAAAAGTGATAACTTTCATTATATTCATACAGACAAGACGGATATCAGAAACACTCAGATATTTAAGGAATATTTTCCATACTATAAAAATAAAGTACAACCTAGGTGTGCATGAAGGGATAAATATATTATTCTAACTACCCCCTAAACAGAGATCTTGCCAATCACTATCGATGTGGGGCATAAAGAAATAAAACCATAAATAAATAAAAAAATCAAAGTAGCAGGGTATGATTTTATATTTTGATAATAATTTATCTGGTGACAGCCATAACAATAAATCCATTATTTCTCTATCAGAAGTAAAGGGTGTTATATCGTATGCATTCAATCTCAATTTGCCTGAGGTCTACAGATTTATTTGGAGTGTGTCTGTGTGTATATGCATACATGTTTTTGTATTAGCCGTTAAAATTTTGGTATAAAATTAAAATTAGCTAAAATTTGATTTTAAATGTTGTTCTCTTTAAAAATATGGGTAAACCCTACAAGAGGAAGAGGGAACGATGTGTGTATCTATTAATTTACCTATTCCAACTTACATGAAATCGCCTAACGATCTCTTGTGTATCTGGGTCAGTGCTTTCTCTGAGTGCGTAAGTCCACACAGGGTGCTCAGCATACCAATCTATTCCACTTTGTGCAAAGTCATGAAATTTATCAATTGGTGGATCATATCTGAAACAATATTGTATTTCCTATATACAGAAATAATTAATACTAATAATTTAAACTTACACATACATCATAAATTATTGATACTCCCTATATTAACATGCGCATGCCCAGTCTGGCTGGGCATCAGCAACACACACAAAAAGAAACTACAGTCCTTCCAGAGTTCAAGTTTCAAAGTTCTTCGAAATGTGGCAAATGCTCTCTGGTTTGTTAGGAACAGCCGAATCCACAGGGAATTGGAGGTTGCTCCTATTTCAGTTCACATTCAACAACTTGTAAGGAAATACCATTGCAGCCTTCCCACGTCAATTGGAGCCGCCCATTATAATTTAGGTTCAACCACTGAAGAACGACTATGACCAAGGTTGTACCAAAATATTATATTTTTGTAACAAATCTTATAAAAACAGTTTGTGTATAATACTATGTATTGGTCCAAATAAATTTCCTTTCTTCTTCTCATAAATTAAAAAAAAAGTTAACAGGAACTATTTATTTAAATACTAGAGAATGTGATGGCCAAAGGATCTTTATCACATACGTTATAACGATGAACTGTATTTTTTTAATTGTGAAGTGCAATATTTAGCAGCTGGAGATAAGTAAATAGGCCCTCTCCTTCATGTATCCCATACTTTATGAAGCACGAGTATCCATCTCTATAAAACTTTTATTACAACTATAAGCACTTTCAGAGGCTTGAGCCTAAAATTAAGGTTTTATAGAGGCTTCAACCTCTGAAAGCACTGACAGCTGAAATTGACTTTTTTTTTTTTTAAAAAAATAAAGGGTTCACAATGTAGGAGCCTCCAAAAATACTGAAATATAGCTTTTATAAATGCTTGACCATTCAAAAGTACTCAGCACTGATTTAGAAGTATTATGGAGACCTGAGCCTCCAAAAGTACTGGTGCTAAGCTAAAGGTTTCATGAAGGTTAGAACCCCAGAATGCTTAAATATAGATTTTATAGACGCTTGTGGCACCAAATTTACTCTGTGCTGAAATAAAGTTTTTATTAAAGTTTTTTGAGGCTTTAGCCATCAAATTACTCAACCCTGATAAAGAACTATTATGGAGGCTTGAGACTCCAAATGTGCTGAAATAAATTGTTTATAGAGGGTTGACCCTCAAAAATTACTCAGTGATGAAATAAATGTTTTATGGAGGCTTGTCCTCCAAATTTACTCAGTGCTCAAATAAAGGTTATATACAATGTTGAGTGATCGATGTTCCAGGATCCAGCAAATAGGGAAAAGAAGGATGTAGTCTTCCAGAGTTAAATGTTTTGTTTGACCGGTTTCTCCTCACCAGTGGAATCTTCAAGCTAGAATACATATTTATGAGCAATTAAAGTTCAATCCAGTACATATTTGTTTTTATCATTTATGACTATTAGCAGATTTTCCTTAAGGGAAATCAGCTATTGAGGTTGTACTCATGACGGAATTTTCGAAATTTTTCTTCAAATGTCCATCGATCCTACCTAATAGATGACGAAAATGAGGTCCGTTCAAAACTGTATATATATATATATATATATATATATATATATATATATATATATATATATATTTATATTTGTCTGTTACCGCTCTAGCGGTCGAAATTTTTGTTTGATCGTTATCAAACTCGATATTTAGTCGTTTTATGTAAAAAGAAAGATCAAGTTCGTTAACGGCTGAAATCGGACCAGTGGGAGGGGGGGTTTAGAGGGGGGATTTTTGAAAATTCGAAATATCTCCGTTATTATGCGTCGGATTGAAACATTGTATAGAATCAATCTTATTGCAAATTAAATTTACTATAAATATTGTTCTATACATTTATTCTGTATCTTGAATATTAAACGAGATATTTGCATTTGTATTGTGTGTGTGGTCGGCCGGAGTCGGCTATGTTCGGGACATTCCGCCGAGGCCGTTTTCGTCACTGTTCGTCTGAATAGCTTTAGAGATTCATTACTACTACTGTTGTTATTAGGCAGATTTTTCTATTGTAAAACTTCAAGTGGGAAATCTGCTTAGTTTACGCAGCCCCTGCATGACGGACTTTTTTAATACTAACAATGCCACAACATGAGTACAATTGAATAGTTTATTAAAACATTATACAATTTTAATAAATGATTCAATTTTACTTATATTATGGCATTTTTAATATTAAAATAGTCATAAATGATAAAAATAAGTATATACATGGTTGAGCCTAAATTGTTCATAATTATGTATTTTAGCCTTAAGATGTCACTGATGTGATGAAATCAATCATCAAATTAAAACATTTAATGCAGAAAGACTATATCTCTATTTTCCCTAAAGGTTGAATGGAGTCTTAAGTTCCCAAAAATACCGAATGCTGAAATAAAGGTTTTATAAATGCTTGACCATTTTAAAGTACTCAGAACTGATATAAAAGTATTATGGAGGGAGGCTTGAGCGTCCAAAAATATTTAGTACAAAATTAAATGTCTCATGAAGGTTAGACCTCCAGTCTGTGCTGTTAGGGAGTCCAGTGCTGAAATAAATGTTTTATAGAGGCTTGAGCCTCCCAAATTACTCTGTGCTGAAATGCAGATTTTATGAACACTCAAAACTCCAAAAGTACTCAGTGCGGAAATATAAATTTTACGGAGGATTGAATCTCCCAAAAGTAGTCAGTGCCGAAATAAAGGTATTATGGAGACTTGAGCTTATCAAATTACTCAGTGCTGAAATAAATGTTTTATAGCGGCTTTACCCTTCACTAATCACTCAGCACAGATTTAAAGTATTACAGAGGCTTGAGTCTCCAAAATTACTTAGAGCTAAAATAAAGGTTTCATGAAGGTTGAACCTCCAAAAGTGCTGAAATATAGATTTTATTGAGACTTGAGCCCCTAAAAGTACTCAGTGTTGAATTAAAGTTTCCTAAATGTCAGAGCCTCCAAATGTGCTGAAATAAAAGTTTCATTGAGGCTTGAACCTCCAAAATCACTCACTGATGAAATAAATTATTAAATTAAATTATTTATGAATGTCCACTTTTTGCAACTAAGGCTAATTGGGACAGGTTACCACCCGTTTCTAGCCTGGGTGGGACGACTAAGGATTTTATTTAATGAATTCTGTCACTAAATAAATTCCTTTGCCCAGGTAGGAATTGAACTCGCCACTCTAGGATTACCATGTGAGATTAAGGTCAACGCTTTAACTCATATGGCCAACCTGAGCCCCCACTGCTGAAATAAAGATTTTACTATTATTATGAAGGTCTGACCCTCCAGCATACTCAATGTTGAAATAAAGGCTTCGAGGGGAAAGTGCATATTTTAATTATCACCAGTTGTCTAAAGAGGCTTTATAACAAATTTTTTTAATGACTACGACCTATTTGTTCAACCATTAATTAGCTAGGCATGATGATATTATTGTCAACAATATTACTTATTCTTTGAATATTTACGCACATTGCTACTGTCAAAAATGATGCTAGCTCAGCAGAGTATATTGCAGCTAGAATAAGGTAGAGGAATTCATATGAGGTGAATAGGTATCTGTTGGGGGAATCACCAATTAGCCTGGAGGAGGGTGTCTGGAGGACAGCGAGTCCAATAGCTCGCAGACAGCTGTCACCCATCTCTGTGAACTGACGCTTTTTCTCTAGTCCTTCAGAAAATCCTGCCAAACAAAGAATTAATGGTAGGAGTAAGGAAAAAATAGTTGTCTGTGGAGTAACAACAACATTTTTTGTTATATTTTTTCTAATAATGAGCTAGGCCCAGAGATGTGACTACAGATTCCATAACAAGTCTTTCTTTGGAGAGAATTTTAACCATAATTAGGAAAATAAGGGTAATTCACCTTAATTTATTTGGGTATCCTCAGACATGGAGAGCTACTCTATTCTTCATTGCCAGAGAGGGGCTCCGCAGGACTGATGTTATACAATTGTGGAAAAAGTGATTCAAGAAAGACTTTTTATGCAATTTTTTGTCATGTTTCCATACTTATTTGAAAAACAATGATTTTTTATCAGATTTCTCTTAAGAGTTATTGAAGTTACATTCATGATACAATTTTTGAAAACATTTCTTCAAATCTCCATTGATCCTACCTAGGAGAAAACCAAAGTCCATTAAAAATGTATATATATATATATATATATATATATATATATATATATATATATATATATATACACATATATATATATACACACACACACACACACACCCACCAACACTCACACTCACACACACACACACTTGTCTCTTACTGCTCTTGAGGTAGCAATTTTTGTTTGATCGCTAATTAGGTTTTTCAGTATTCGATATGAGACCATTTAATTCATTGAAGAGCATAGTGGATGTTATACTGGATTAAGACAAAGAACACAAGTATCAGAGATGAAGACAGATTCATCAAGATTTTCAAATGCATCACCTATGGTACGGATAAACAATTCTAGTCGTCTGTTTAATTAGAAATATAAATTCACTCTTTCTCTCTACTTTATTTTAAAATATCAAATCCCTGACAACAATAAGGTTGTAAAATATAGTATAAATTTTTATATGGGTGTAATGTTAAAACATAAAAGTTTGCTATATTATTGAATATAAATTAATTATATATCTGTTGCACCTTATAATATTGTTGTTGGTTTTTTCCATTTTCCCTTATTTTTATTTTAAAAAAAAAACATTTGGGTATATAATCTCTAAAAATTTAGACTGAAATCAGGTATTGGACGTGTCCTGTGGTGCAATTTGTCATATTAGATTCAATTGAATCATAAAAGTCTATAAGGCCATTACACACATATAAATAAACTCACTTAACAAGAGTCTCATTGCTAAATAAAATTAAATATTCATATTTGTGCCCCAATTATTTTTAAAATTTTATACTGACACCAAAGAATTATATGTTTTTCATTATAATATATAAACGGGGCCTCACTGCCATCGTCTCCTAGTTATGATGATGGACATTTGAAGACATTTTTCAAAAATCGTGTCATGAGTACAACCCCAATAGGTAATTTCCCTTAAGGAAAACCTGCAAAAAAATAAATTAAATTAAATATAATGAAGCCTTTGCTTACGTGTATATTTTATTGATGCCCTTGTTATGAAGTAAAGCGAGGAAGCAGATAGAATGACGGAGAAGAACAAGGCAAGCCATATGTCTAGTGTGAACGGCATGAAAGGTACTATCCAGCCTCCAACTCTGCCAGGCCTAGGGGTCATCACTGTCACTTCACCCTCGTGGTATGAAGCTGAATAGTCCTGGAACTGGAATAGGTTCTCCCAGAGGAAGACTGCCATAGCTCCAACGTCTGCATTGTCCCCATACACGTTCCCTAGGACTCCTGCAATGAGGGGGAAAAAAAGTCCATCACGCATGGGTTGTGTAAACTAAGCAGATTTCTCACATAAAGTTTTACAATAGAGAAATCTGCCTACTAGTAACAGCAGTAGTAACGAGTTTCTGAACCAATTTCACAAGAGCCAAACAGTTACGGAAACGACCGAACCAGCTTTCGGAAACTCGTGAGTAGAACAGACATGAGCTGATCTCATCTCGTCCGTTATCCGCACACACTTAATAAAAATACAAATATCTCGGTTAATATTCAATATAGAGAATAACTATTATGTCTGGTAAAAAGATCTTATGCAAGCATAAGTCTGTCCTTTCTATACCTCCGACAATTCTTGCTTCTACCTGTCAATGATTGACAACACAGATAGTAATGCGATTTACAATTTGAAGCAAATCCTCAATAAATATTTCTGTTTTATTACTTTTTCGCTTAAATATGCTTAGTAATGATTAATTCAACTTGTTAATAAGTCACGAAATAGACCCAATATACTAACCAGTGGAAAAAAATCAATTACCAGATCCTGTCAAGTTGTTTTCATAGACATCACCCCATCCGGTTTCATCAGAGACACTCACAGGAGTACAGTTCCGTATAACGCAGAACTGGAGCGATATTTGGTTCTCAAAGCCATCTGGGGTTGAAGTTACATATGGAGGGTAGTCACCAGTAGCTATTCGAAAAGCTGACAACAAAAAATGAACTTCTGCTTTAATATTAATTTTACAAATTTTCAGCAAAGTAACTTTATCTAAGATTATATTTTTCTTTATATATTCGTTAATACAAGTGGTTTATAAATTGTATGGGATATGAACATAATAAACTTCTACAAGGGTTACTTCATTGAGGATTAAATAAATATATAACACTAGTTAAACCAAAACAACAACATATATATTAAGTGGTTCTTTTAAATAGCTATTGCTCTATTTACTTATTATCCACAAAATAACAATAAATCACAATCAGTATGGAAATATATTCTTACGTTTTCCCATTAGATCAATAATCTTGTCAGGATAAAGATCAACATTGTATCTGAATCCTTTCTCGAAGTTCCATTCGTCCAAAAATATTTTTGGTATTCTCCCAAGCGTTGTTGGATGTACGTGGAAATTATTAGTAGAGAGTGTAACCATCCAATCTGTATAAAAAAAGAAGTTGTGATGTAGCTTATTATAACAATACATAGCCTAGTTAATAATCAAAAATGAGAAGTGAACACCAGATGACTTTCTTTTACTCCTATTAAATTAAATATACAAAATGTTCTGTTGCACTTAAAATTTAAACAAAATGTATAGACTTTTATGGGAAATGAAGGTCCTCTACAACTTTATGCTATCTCTAATACTATAGAGAGAGAAATTTGGTCTATTGTTTTACATGAAAGACTTTCAATTTGAGTTTGGTAAAGATCAAACCAAAATTTAGACTGGTAGAACATTATGTATTTACTGTTTTGATCGGGCCTCAATAACATATTTTCCGCAAGGGAAATTAGCCTCTGAAGTTGTATTCATCATACAATTTTCTAAATATTTCCTCAAATGTCCATCAATCCTACCCAGGAGATGACAAAAATGAGGTCCATTGAACATTTTATATATATATACTAGCTAAGGTACCCGGCTTCGCTCGGCAAATCATAAGATTCTGAATATTGAGGGTATTTTTGTGGCAAGGCTTCAATGTGTTTAATTATACTTCCCGTTTGGGGGTATTATTTTTTCATAATGGCTAGGTAACTGTAGGGGACTATTAGAATAGATATTTTAAGTAAAAAGGGTAAATGAGTTCTGCATCAATCCCTCTCTACTGTTTGACACACCGGGAATAATTCAAATCACAATCATGGATAACATTTATTATAATTAAAAAGTATCTATAATGCACATATTTTCTGTCAAACCCACTCAGAGCACAGCATACATAGTTTAGAAATAGTCTGTTGTAAGTAAATAGAAATTCCAATAGTACCAACATTTAACAGAAAATAAGTTAACACAATAAAGTAAACAACTTATAATAATAAGCAAACAACTTCCCTTTCCGCTTGAGGGTTAGTGTGGTAACATAAAAATTAATTGAATTTATATTGAAAATGCAAGGTGAGGGGAAGGATCGTAGCCCTCCATGAAACCTAAAAAATTCTCTAAACTATCAAATTGTGTTTAAACGCATATTATCTTTTATCATAATGACATTATCAAGTAACGTTTAATAGTTTTACATAGTACATAGTTGTTTCAATAACGTCAAAATGTCGGAGGAAATAAGCTACTATACACCAAAATTAAAGAGTTTGATTCCCCACAACTTCCGCTATCACTCCTGGTGTAATTTAGCGTGACTTTGTTTAAAAATTACGCAATAAAAACTAAATAATGAAAATGCTCTTATAGTTTTCATTTCCATTGGAAATAAATAACGTTATTTCCTAATGAAAATAAATAATTTAGGAGGTAGGAGGGGGGGCTGCTGCAGAGATTTATAACCATTAATTTGTTCTAATACAATTGGTTCCTGAAGCTATAGTTTCAGCGTATACCCGTATCTCGTTTATACTAGTGATGGGCAAAACCGCTCTTTTCAAGGATCAGATCAGAACCGCTCGCTCTTTGAACTGAACTAGCTCTTTTCCACGACTCGCCGCTCAGTTTGACCGTGATCAACACCGAACCTAATCTCGATTCCCATTCCAAATCCCAACAATAGCAATCTACGTTGCTTGCATTTTAGCAGATTTCCCTTAAGGGAAATCAGCTATTGAGGTTGTACTCATGACGGAATTTTCAAAATTTGTCTTCAAAGATCCATCGATCCTACCTAGTAGATGACGAAAATGAAGTCCGTTCAAAACTGTGTATATATATATTTGTCTGTTACCGCAGATGATTGCGGAGAAAAAAATAGTTTTAAAATCACACGATTTTACACAAAAATGATTTTTTCTGTAATCTTTGAATAATAGTAACATTACTAAACTGAAATGAGTGAAGAAAGTGAAACATTTTGCAATAGAGTGAAGAAAGTGAATTGCCTTCTTAATTAGTAATAAGTATAAATTAAAAAATAATTTGAAGTTGGAAATTAAATGCTTTTAAATGTTTCTTAACATTGTAAGAATTTATTTTAACAAAATAAATTGAAATGTGAAGGAATTATTGGTGGAAATAATCAATATATTTTAAAATTTAAATATAATAATAATTACCTTCCTTGTTTATAACCTGCACTTGTTTATAACTGCACTACTTCACAATCATCACTAGTTGTTTTATAACTATGCTTATAACCTTTCACAACCATGCTTATAACCTACCAACAACATACCATAATCTTCACAACATCCTAATTTTGTTCATATTCTGGTTAGATCTGATCATGTATTACACGATTACAGAACAAATTTAATATTACACTCGTGACGAAAGTAGAATTTACAACTCTCGTGAAATTACCACACTCGCTTCGCTCGTGTGGGTAAACGTTTCACTCGAGTTGTAAAATGATCTACTTTCGTCACTTGTATAATAAATAACTATTCCTGACGGACTTTCAGCATGTTTCCCTTAAGGAATATCAGCTCTTAAGGCCGTACACTTTTTTTTAAAAAAAAAAATCCTCAAATTTTCATCAAACCTACCCAGGAGATAACGAAAATGAGGTCCATTCAAAATTAAAACGTCTGTCATTGCTCTAGAAGCGAAATTTTTGTTTGATTGTTACCAAACTCTGTATTTAAACGTTTTATGCAAAGCTAAAGATAATGCTGCCACCCGGTATCACCAGCTACCGGGTCATCCACCCTTTACGAGTTCTATTACACCCATTAATATTACCACCTCCCTTATAATGGAACGTAGTTCAGCAGAAGGGGAACTATCTTTTCTCACCCCCGGTAGGTCACACAACCTTATTACAACCAATCAAGAAGCGCTGGGTCTCAGATAAAAAAATAAATAAAAAAAAAAAGATAATGTTCGTTAATTGCTGAAATCCGACAAGTGGGAGGGGGAGATAAGAGGGGGGGGGAATTACAAAAAGTCCTAATATTTCCGTTATTATACGATGGATCGAACCAATCCTATTGCAAATGTAATGTTATATAAATGTTGTTATGTACGTTTTTTCACTATCTTGATTATTAACTGAGATATTTGCATTTTAGTTTTCGGTCTATAGTAAACCCACCATTCCTACTCAAGTCATATTAACAACAAGCTGTTATATTATGAATCACATTATTTGAAGCCTAAATACCAAATATTGTTCTCATTGAACTTTTACGTTTTGAGATAAATGCAAATACGTTCCGCACGTGGGAAATCTGCTTTACGTAACACCCGCGTGACGGGCTTTTCTGTATCTTCAGTGTAAGACCGATTGGCAGTCGAAGAAATTTATTGAATATTGCGTCATGAGACCTGCCAAAATAACTAAATTATTAAATAAGTCATATAAATTTCATTAAAGTTTATTGCTATTTCAAAATGAGAATCCATTAATACCTGTTTCATTGGGAGATGCTTCTGCTACAAGTATGTTAGCCGAAATGTCAGATATTGTCATCGAGAGCAACTCATCGGCATACATCAAAGCATCAGGGTAGACGGGCAAGAAGAAATATTTCGGATTATGTCTGGGGACAAACTTTTGTCTGTACGTTTCAAACCAGCCATTGAAGACACATTTGGGATCTCTCAATTGAACTATATATCTGAAAAGAAAAAATCAAAAAGGGATAAACAAGAAAATAAGACTGATAAATTAAATATTTTTGTAGAAACTATATACAAACATACAGCCATGTCGTTTAGGAGAATATACGAAAATAGTTTGTCCTTAATAGATTTATTTGTCAATAGTTTTAGGTATTATTAGTCCGATAAATGCGAAGAGTAGAAGTTGGCTGTAAATAAAATCAATATGGGTGACGTTATCACACGACCTACTGCATGTATCCCACAGAATTGAGGTAGGTTGCAAACAACATTCTGCATTAAGCTTGGAATGTTTCATGATATTTCGGCTCAGTGTTGATTCCGGGGGCGGTTTACTGAAGGCTGAAAATTGAAAAAGTCTGTCACGCAGGGGCTGCGTAAACTAAGCAGATTTCCCACGTGAAGTATTACAATAGAGAAATCTGCCTAATTACAACGGCAGTAGTGAGGAATCTCTAAACCTATACACGAGGGACGAATAGTTATGGCAACGGCCGCCAGAGCTCTCGCATAGCCCACTCCTGTCGCCCGCACACACAATACAAATGCAAATATCTCGGTTAATATTCGAGATACAGAATAAATGTATACGACAATATTTATAGTAAATTTATTTTGCAATAAGATTGATTCTATACAATTTTTCGATCCAACGTATATTAACGGAGATATTTCGAATTTTCAAAAATCCCCCCCTCCCACTGGTCCGATTTCAGCCATTAACGAACTTGATCTTTCTTTTTACATAAAACGATTAAATATGAAGTTTGGTAACGATCAAACAAAAATTGCGACCGCTAGAGCTGTAACAGACAAATATATATATATATATATATATATATATATATATATATACAGTTTTGAACGGACCTCATTTTCGTCATCTCCTGGGTAGGATCGATGGACATTTGAAGAAAAATTTCGAAAATCGCGTCATGAGTACAACCTCAATAGCAGATTTACCTTAAGGGAAATCTGCTAAAAGTCCGTCACGCAGGGGCTGCGTAAACTAAGCAGATTTCCCATGTAAAGTTTTACAATAGAGAAATCTGCATACTGGTAACACAACACCACCGTGATTAAATCAAACGGTAATGAGAAATCTTCAAGTTAATTAAAATAAATTCCCAACTGAAACGGCTTCAGAACTGTAAGAATAATTTATATTTTAATAACTCAAATTTTAGTAGTCCAAGAGATAAAAGAAGAGGGGGGGACGCGGATGAACAGAACGTATTTGTGTAAATCTCACAAAGTAACAAAGTTAAGGTGAGGTTAGAAACGCCAGGTAAGGTTAGTAGAAGCTTCCAACTGAACCGGGTAGTTACGGAAACGGCCGACCTAATCCGAACTATACCCGACCACAGACTTCATAAAAATGCAAATATCTCGGTTAATATTCAAGATAGAGAATAAATGTATATAACAATATTTATAGTAAATTTAATTTGCAATAAGATTGGTTCTATACAATATTTCGATCCGATGCATAATAACGGAGATATTTTGAATTTTCGAAAATCCCTCCTCCAAACCCCCCCTCCCTGTAGTCCGATTTCAGCCATTAACGAACTTAATCTGTCTTTTTACATAAAACGGTTAAAGGTCAAGTTTCATAACGATCAAACAAAAATTGCGACCGCTAGAGCGTTAACAGACAAATGTGTATATATATATATATCTATATATATATAAAATTGTAACCTCTGTCTGTACATTGATTTTTTTCGCGAAATTTCACGATAACTTTTCGTTTCACATGTCATAGACACCATAACTGCATTTTGTTTCTTTGGTGTCTGTTTGTTTGTTTGTTTATTTGTTTGTTTGTTTGTTACCTTTTCACGCATAAACGGCTGAACCGAATTTTATGAAACTTGGTATGTGTATTACTACTAACCCAACTTAGACTTTAGGCTATATTAATATTCTCTGAGACGAACAGGAGTGGGGGTTATAAGGGAGGCCTGGAATTAAAAATAGCGATATTTCGTTTCCTATTGCTTTTTCAGCAAATATGCACATAACAAAAGTTGTTTATTTTGTAATGTAGAGTAACTTTTGTTATATGCACTTTTGCCGTATACGGAAGTATAAATGCGTAATACGCTAAAAACTATAGCGGGAGTCCACAATTTTATTTGGCACAAAAGACTCAACCGAACTAAACCAAACTCGGTATGTGAATTAGTACTAACGCCTTCCTTATAATAAGCCATACTAACATTTCTAGGGACGGGCAGGAGTGGGGGTTATAAGGCAGGCCTTAAATTAAAAATAGCGATATTTCGTTTCCTATTGCTTTTTCAGCAAATATGCACATAACAAAAGTTGTTTATTTTGTAATTTAGAGTAACTTTTGTTATATGCACTTTTGCCATATACGGAAGTATAAAGGCGTTATATGCTAAAAATTATAGCGGGAGTCAACAATTTTATTTGGCACAAAAGACTCAACCGAACTAAATAAAACACTCAGTATGTGTATTAGCACTAACGCCTTCCTTATAATAAGCCATACTAACATTTCTAGGGACGGGGAGGAGTGGGGGTTATAAGGGAAGCCTGAAATTAAAAATAGCGATATTTCGTTTCCTATTGGGGTTTCGGCAAATATGCACATAACAAAAGTTGTTTATTCTGTTATTTATAGAAACTTTTGTTATTTACACTTTTGCCGTATACCGAAGTATAAATGAGTTATACGCTAAAAACTATAGCGGGAGTCCACAATTTTATTTGGCACAAAAGAATCAACCGAACTAAATAAAACTCGGTACGTGTATTAGGACTAATGCCTTCATTATAACAAGCCATACCAATATTTCTAGGGACGGGCAGGAGTGGGGGTTGTAAAGGAGGTCTGAAATAAAAGCGGTATTTCGTTTTCTATTGGGTTTTCTGCAAATAAGCACATGCCAAAAGTTGTTTATTTTGTTAGTTATAGAAATTTTCTCAACAATTCTTTTTAATATGAACTATCAGGTACCTCACCTGGAAAAGAAAATTCAAAAGTATGTTAATATTTTGTCCTTAATAATTCAAATCTATGCATAATGCACAGAAAACGGGAATTATGACAATATGGAGGACAGTGAAGACTTACATAAAAAAATAATTTTATTATTAACAAATCCACAGAAACGACGGGTATTAACCCTAAACACTGGGACGGGTAAATGTCAAAATATTATGCAAAGTAAAGCCTTGCCAAAAAAATGCCATCACCATTCAGGCTCAAATTAATTCCCGAGCGAAGCCGGGTATCTGAGCTAGTATATATATATATATATATATATATATATATATATATATATATATATATATATCAAAACTCGCGTCATGAGTACGACCTAAATAGCTGATTTCCCTTAAGGGAAATCAGCTAAAAGTACAAATAACTCCCTTAATACTTGAGTTACGAAACAAATGCATAGAACAACAATTGTAGATCATCAACAGTTTTAGCAGATTTCCCTTAAGGGAAATCAGCTATTGAGGTCGTACTCATGACGCGAGTTTCGAAAAATTTCTTCAAATGTCCATCGATCCTACCCAGGAGATGACGAAAATGAGGTCCGTTCAAAATTATATATATATGTCTGTTAACGCTCTAGCGGTCGTAATTTTCGTTTGATCGTTACCAAACTCGATATTTAAACGTTTTATGCAAAAATAAAGATCGAGTTCGTTAATGGCGGAAATCGGACCAGTGAGAGGGGGGGTTTAGAGGGGAGGATTTCCGAAAATTCGAAATATCTCCGTTACTATACGTCAGATCGAAACATTATATATAATCAATCTTATTACAAATTAAATTTACTATAAACAATGCTATATATATTTATTCTGTATCTTGAAAATTAACCGAGAAATTTGCATTTTTCTGTTTTCAACTTCTGAGATGAGATCGGCTAACTTCGGGTCTAGTCGTGAGTTTCCGTCAAGAGCTAGTTCGGGCCCTTCCCGTAACTGTTTGACTCTCTATTCTGAAATTTGTCTTTTATTAAAACTTCACGTGGGAAATCTGCTTAGTTTGCGCAGCCCCTGCGTGACGGACTTTTGTATCACTAATGACCTCATATCCAACTTAACTTTGAAGTTATGTTTACTTGGGTTTATTATTTGAGGAGAAATTGAAAACTGAATTTGTGGTGCTACATCGGCGTACCATTCTTGCTCGTGGAAAATTTGCTTTGTTTACGCAGCTGCTGCGTAAGCCTGTCTCTATTAGCAGATTTCCCTTATGGGAAATCAATTATTGAGGTTGTACTCGTACGTAATTTTCAACTCAGGTATCGTTAACAAACTTGATATATAATCGTTTTATATAAAATGAAAGATCACGTTTTTTAAAGGTTCAAATCGGACAAGGGGGAGGGGGGCGTTTAGAGGGGGAGAATTTAGAAAATTCTTTCTTAATGAAAAGGTTAAATATCTCCGTTATTATGCGTCAGATCGAAACATTGCATAGAACCCATCTAATCGCAAATGTTATGTTCTATAAATGTTGTTATGTACATGGTTTCACTAGCTTTATTATTAACCGAGATATTTGCATTTTCTAGATCTTGACTTTCAGTAAACCCCCACTCCTACTCATCTCGTATTAACAATGTGGTATAATGTCATGAAACACTTTATTTGAAGCCTAAGTACCAAATGTTGTTATCATTGAACTATTAACTTTTGAGATAAATGCAAACACGTAACATTTTATCAGATTTCCCTTAAGGGAAATCAGCTATTGAGGTTGTACTCATGACGGGATTTTCGAAATATTTCTTCAAATGTCCATCGATCCAACCTAGTAGATGACGAAAATGAGGTCCGTTCAAAACTGTGTGTGTATATATATATATATATATATATATATATATATATATATATATATATATATATATAGTCTGTTACCGCACTAGCGGTCGCAATTTTTGTTTGATCGTTACCAAACTCGATATTTAGTCGTTTTATGTAAAAAGAAAGAACAAGTACGTTAACGGCATAAATCGGACCAGTGGAAGGGGGGGGGTTTAGAGAGGAGAATTTTTGAAAATTCAAAATATCTCCGTTACTATACGTCAGATCGAAAAACATTACAGAATCAATCTTATTGCAAATTAAATTTACTATAAATATTGTTCTATACATTTATTCTCTATCTTGAATATTAACTGAGATATTTGCATTTGTATTCTGCATGTGCTCGGCAGCAGTGGCTATGTTCGGACTTTCCGCAGTGAGCTCTGGCGGCCGTTTTCGTCCCTCGTGAATAGGTTTAGAGGTTTCTTACTAGTACAGCTGTTACTAGGCAGATTTCTCTATTGTAAAACTTCACGTGGGAAATCTGCTTAGTTTACGCAGCCCCTGCGTGACGGACTTGTTTTTCTTTATTGCATACTTTTGAGTATAGTTTACTCTAATTAAAACATAATTGCATGAAATAAAATATACAATTAAGTACAAAGGAATTTACTAGAAATACTCACGCGTCGCACTTGTGCTCAAATGTTTTCTTAAAAAATGTATGGAGTTTCTTTTGGCAGGATTCGTTTTCCGAGTCCACTTCAAAATAGATAACAGTGTTATTTATGTTCAAATTCTTGAGGAGACCTTTCTCGCTGAGCACTATCAGACAATTGTTCTGTTTGAAGTATTCTGCTATAATTGTCTGCGCGAGCAGCCCCATTCGTGTGTTGGAAATTGCGTGGTCTCTGTCGGCATCTTTAATCGATAAACCCAAAACCATTTCCGCAAAAGCCGGGACCCTAACGACGTACATTGATATGAAAATTACTCTTAATAACATGATTAAGTCTCCTTAAACCAGACTTAGAAATGGTGTCCGTATATATACGCATAATGGGCCTTGAAATCGTTGTGCAAACATTTTGAATTATTCTTTAAAATGTCATGCGGGAGTTGTCAAACCGATTTCGCCAACTTCAAGCTTGTCACATTCGTTTGTCGTGTCATGCTTAAGTATATAGACTTAATTGTGTTTTGAATGTCGTTCCGATTAGCTATAAATTATATCAAAGGGACAAAATTCGTTTTGGGGCAAGAGTTGCAATGGTCTGTTGTCTGATAAATAACAAATTGCATCTTGTTTGATGACAAGGTAGTCTACTGCGAACTTAGTGCGCTGTATAGTTGTGTAATACTCAGGAATTCTTAATGGACGAAGGCCTTTTGGAACGTAAACAGCTTGAAACGTCATTGGTAGTTTTAAAAATTAAATGTTAGCTACTAAAGATCCACTTTGAGCTACAACGGCTACAAAGGCTAGTTGGGGGCGGGTTATCGGAAGGTTACCACCCTTTTCTAGCCAGAGTGGGACTAAGGATTTTTTTTTAATGAGTTGGCCACTAAATTAGTTTCTTAATGCCCGGGTGAGAATCGAACTCAGGAATCCTAGCATTAGCTTATGAGATCAGAACAACGTCTTGACTCTCATGGCCAAACTGAGCCCCTATCAATACTTTAAGCTTTAATAAAATATTTTTAATAAGTGATTCATGGGTCCCAATAACAATTTTCATAGGGATGTTTTATGATTGAGGTTGTAATCGATCCTACCTCAGAGATGACGAAAATGAGGTCCATTCATAACTGTATATATATATATATATATATATATATATATATATATATATATATATACTAGCTCAGATACCCGGCTTCGCCCGGAAATTGATTTGAGGCTGAATAGTGATGGTATTTTTTTGGCAAGGCTTTACTTTGCACAATATTTTGACATTTACCCGTCCCAGTGTTTAGGGTTAATACCCGTTGTTGGCATTTGTTAATAATAAAATTAAGTTTTTATGTAAGTCTTCACTGTCCTCCAAATTGTCATATTTCCCGTCTCCTGTGCATTATGCACAGAGTTCATCTATTAAGGACAAAATATTAACATTGATTTGAATTAATTTTTCCAGCTGAGGTACCTGATAGTTCAAATAGGAATGAATTATTGAGCATATCAATATTTCTACGCAAATTACTTGCTCCACACATTGTTGCTGGAGAAATGTATATAAAAAAAAAAGTTAATCTAAATAACAAATAAAACAACTTTTGTTATGTGCATGTTTGTCGAAAAACAAATAGACAATGAAATATCGCAAATGTTTATTTCAGGCCTCCCTTATAACCCCCACTCCTGCCCGTCCCTAGAAATGTTAGTATGACTTATTATAAGGAAGGCCTCACTGCTAATACACATACCGAGTTTTATTTAGTTCGATTGAGTCTTTTGTGCCAAATAAAATTATGACTCCTGCTATAATTTTTAGCGTATAACGCCTTTATAGTTCGGTATACAACAAAAGTGTATATGCCAAAAGTTACTCCAAATAACAAAATAAACAAATTTTGTTATGTTCATAATTGCCGAAAATGCATTAGGAAACGATATATTGCTATTTTTAATTTCAGCCCTCCCTTATAACCTCCACTCCTGTTCGTCTCAGAGAATATTAACATAGCCTAAAGTCTAAGTTGGGTTAGTAGTAATATACATACCAAGTTTCATGAAATTCGGTTCAGCCGTTTATGCGTGAAAAGGTAACAAACAAACAAACAAACAGACACCAAAGAAACAAAAGTCCGTCACGCAGAGGCTGCGTAAACTAAGCAGATTTCCCACGTGGTTTTGCAATAGAGAAATCTGCCTAATAACAACTGCAGTAGTAAGAAACCTCTAAACCTAAAACATTATTTAGGGCGTAATAACCCAGTAGTTTCTAGCCCCAAAAAACAGTTAACCTAACCTCTAAACCTATTCACGAGGGACGAATAGTTATGGAAACGGCCACCAGAGCTCTCGGCGGAAAGTTCGAACATAGCCTACTGGCGACCACACGCAGAATACAAATGCAAATATCTCGGTTAATATTCAAGATACAGAAAAAATGTATAGAACAATATTTATAGTAAATTGAATTTGCAATAAGATTTATTTTATACATTGTTTTGATCCGAAGCATAATAACGGAGATATTTCGACTTTTTGAAAATCCTCCCCTCTAAACCGCCCCTCCCACTGGTCCGATTTAGCCATTAACGAACTTGATCTTCCTTTTTACATAAAACGATTAAATTCCGAGTTTGGTAACGATCAAACAAAAATTGCGACCGCTAGAGCGGTAACAGACAAATATATATATACAGTTTTGAACGGACTTCATTTTCGTCATCTACTAGGTAGGATCGATGGACACTTGAAGAAAAATGTCGAAAATTCCGTCATGAGTACAACCTCAATAGCTGATTTCCCTTAAGGGCTATTAGAGCGGAGGATTTTCGAAAATTCGAAATATCTCCGTTACTATACGTCGGCTCAAAAAATCGTACAGACTCAATCTTTTTGCAAATTAAATTTACCATAAATATTGTTATACACATTTTTTCTCTATCTTGAATATTAACCGAGATATTTGCATTTTTATTAAATCTGGGCGCCTAACGGACGAGTTGCTTTCCCACCAAAAGCTAGTTCGGCCGTTTCCTTGCCTGGCTCAGCTCTCGTGAAATTTCTCTATTGTAAAACTTCACGTGAGAAATCTGCTTAGTTTACGCAGCTCCTGCGTGACGGACTTTTTTTTATCGTAACCAAACCCAATATTCAAACGTTTTATGTAAACTTAAAGATCAAAGTTCGTCAAAATCAAACCATTGGGAAGGGAGGAATTTTGAAAATTCCAAATATCTTCATTATTATACGTCAGTTCGAAAAAGTGTATAGAGCCAAACTTATTGCAAATTTAATGTTCTATAAATGTTGTTAGGTATGTTTTGTTTTTTTCAGTACCTTGAGTATCAGCTGAGATATTTTCAGTTTTTAGTATTCAGCCCACAGTGAACCCCTCCCCCCCACTCCTACCCATTTCATATTAACAGTAAGCTGTTATATTATGAAAACTCTATTCTAAACTTAAATACAAAATATTGTGTTAGGTGGTATAAATACTGGTGTGATGACATCATCAACGAGATTTGACACTCTTGGCTTGTAAATGTTAATTTACGGCTGAAATCGGATCGGGGGGAAGGTTGGGGGGTTTAGAGTGGAAGAATTTCAAAATATCTTCGTTATTATAAGTTTGATCGAAAATTTGTATAGAACCAATCTTAATAAAAATTTTATTTCTTAAAAATGATACTATTTCTCTGTCGTGAAAATTAACCGAGTTATCTGTACATATTAGTTTTCATCTTTCAGTAAGCCTCCCACTGCTATTCATTTCCTATTAATAATAAGCTGTTATGCTAGTGTTGCGAAAACTATGTATATGTAAAATTAAACAGAGTTAATCACATATTTAAGAAGTACGAAGGAGATGAAAGGAGCCGACCGATGGAAGGACTATGGGAACCCGAAGTGTCTACTGGGGCTGGGAATGTTCTAGGCCACGCGCCTAGTCCCTTCCAGACAGTTTCCTTTGATGTTGCCGCTTCTATATAAAAGCGTACAGCTAGTCCCGACAGTTTAGCCTTTACAGCACACTGCAGACACCACAGCAACCGGTGAATTGGCAAAGAGCTGGCATAGACGAGCCCTTTGTCGATGTCATCGCACTTGCAAATATCGAAGGATGGCCCTAGCGGAAACGTCCTCATAGCCAAACCGTACCGCTACTTTTCACAAAAAATCGCAGCAGCGCCCGTAGGATTAGCATAGGTTTATTTTATAGTGTTATTTTAGTTATATAGGTTAGTATTATTAGGTTAAGTAGGTTAGATTAGGATAGACTACAGTGGCGCACATCTCTCCCCCCCCCCTCCCATACACTCATATCTATCACATTAAACAGCCTTCTTACTTGATCGCTCTCCTGTTATGGGAATCTTTCTTCTTTTCTTCTCACCTACCCTCCTCCTATCCTATCTTCTTCTTTCTTTTTCCCGCTATCCCTCACCTTTCCACCTGGCACCGCCAGATACCAGGTCAATTCACATTAACCTTTCGCTCTTACAACCCTAAACCTTCACAACCACTCCTTATAGTAGAGCGCATCGCTCAGTACAAGGAGACTACCAACTCAAACCCACGTAGGGCTTACAGGTCCTACATTTCCTTGTTTCACAGTCATTTTTTAGAGGCAATCTGGACTCGGATAAAAAAAAAAAAAAAAAAAAAAGACAGTTTAGTATCCCCTCCTCAGCCGGTATGTTGGCGGAAGGCGGTCGAAGATATCGAACCCCTAGTCGACGTTATCGGCTGTTGAGTCCTTATAGCGCTGCTCGGGCTCGGGAGCACTAACCACAACCATCAAATTATGGCCGTTTAGCTTAGGTTGGATATTTAGTTTTATATTTATTATTAGTTAGGTTAGTTAGTTTAGTTTAGATTTAGCTAAGTATTCGGCGTCCTTCCTTCCTTTGCTCATAGCGACCGCTTTGGGCCGGTGTCGGCTTGCGGTGATCCTAGTCTTAGGTTAGGTTTACTCTTTTACCTTCATCTGATTCCCCTCTGGATCTTGGGTAAAAAAAAAAAATAAATAAAAAAAAATATAAAAAAAAAGACTTTTTAGTACGGCCGAACCTTCCAAGTAAGGGTCGGGAATCCTTATCCTCATCCTACCCTCTCCGAGTGGGAGTGCCCCTCACCAAAACCTCCCTCACCAAAACCTCCCTCTCCAATCCTACCAGAACGGACTCGTCCTTAAAATTGTCCGGCACACCTCCCTCCAAAGAGCCCCCAACCGGATAATTCACCCTACCCTCGAACTGGAACCTATTTCCCAAACCATTTCCCTCCGTCACTTAAAATTCTATGACTCCCTCCAATATATGGATAATCCCTTATATTCCTCCCTCCAACCCCCTCCTCAGCCGGTATGTTGGCGGAAGGCGGTCGAAGATATCGAACCCCTAGTCGACGTTATCGGCTGTTGAGTCCTTACGGGACTGCTCGGGCACGGGAGCACTAACCACAACCATTAATAACATCACAGCCATCAATTATGGCCGTTTAGCTTAGGTTAGGATAGGTTATGTTATTTAGTTTATATTTATTATTAGTTAGTTTAGTTTAGATTTAGCTAAGTATTCGGCGTCCTTCCTTTCTTCGCTCACAGCGACCGCTTTGGGCCGGTGTCGGCTTGAGGTGATCCTAGTCTTAGGTTAGGTTTACTCTTTTATATTTAAGTCTTTCTTCTTTTCTTTCTTACCTCCTCTCCTACTATGCCCATCCTCTCTTCTTTCGTTTTCTCCTATCCTCACAACCCACCCGGTTCCACCAGATACCGGGTCACCCACAACCTTAGTTCTATTTTACCCCCATACCAACTCACAACACCCCCTTAAAATAGAACATCAGAGTGTTCAGTAGAAGGGGAACTGTCGGGACAACCATGCCAGGTCACTCTGTCTCCCAACCGTCATCTGATCCCCCTCTGGATCTTCAATAAAAATTAAAAAAAAGACAGTTTAGTTTGTTCTCAGCTCTCTGCAAGTGATCAACAGTGCGTTCAGTGCAGCTTTAGTGAACAGTGCGTCTTAGTTACAGTGCGGTGAAGTGTTTTATGTCAAGAACAGTGTTGTGCCGTGTTTATGAAAAGAATATAGTGCATGTTTAAGTAAAGGACAGTGCAGTGCCGCTATCTTGCGAAGATCAGTGCAGTGCCGTGTTTTTTGTGAACTTCAGTGATCATGAATGTGTTGTTATGCTGTGAAAGAACAGTGAAACTATCAGTGCATACTGTGAGTAATAGTTAAGAATAATTAATCAAGTGTGTAGTGCATTGTTAAATAAATTGTGCAGTGGTAAAAACTCTGAATCTTGTGTGTGTTTAATTTTGCAATCCAAAAGAACTCTAATAAACAACTTTTATTACTGATTTTGTATTAATTGTAGCACTATGAACCACTTTATTTGGAGCTTCCTGGAACCCTTCCTAAATTCTGTGTTAGTATCTTGGGTGTGGGAATTTTTATTTTTTACAGCATTCACTGCCTATTGCCTCAGCCAGATCATTACAAACATTCAAATCATTTGAAATCTATGCACTAAACACTTTGCAAGATGAATTTGGCAATAATAAAATTATATTTACGAATCATTTTGTGCACATTTTGATCGGCCAGAAGAAAGCCCACTAGAGCTGTGGGTACATATAGAGGGAATTATCCAGGCACGCAGACCCTTGTTCATTGGACCTTAATAATTCCCTCAGCAATCCAAAAGAACTCTAATAAACAACGTTTATTACTGATTTTGTAATAAACATAGCACTATGAACCACTTAATTTGGAGCTTAAATACCAAATATTGTCCTCACTGAACGTTTTCTGTGATAGGTATATGCAAATATTAGTGTGATGACGTCATCAACTAAGATTTGACACTCTTGTCTTGTAAATGTTAATTTGAAATACACCATACTCTAGATTTAACCATTTCATTAAACTCTAATGTTCATATTCCTTACTTGCTGAAATCGGATCAGGAATTATGAGGGATGGGGTGAGAATTCAGAACAATCTTCATTATCTTTAGAAATAGAGAATACATGGTGAGGTAATGAGATGAGTTTTGTGTCATGCCTGCACGAGGGTAATCTGCTTAGATTACGCAGCTCTTGGCATGACGGACATTCTATTCTTTATCATAAAAATATCAATAAATTATACACTAGTACATTTTTAGCTCCATTGCATTAGAACGGAGCTGTCATGTATCACCCTCGAATAAACTAATTTTATATGAAGTACAACAAAACGTTTAGTACTTTTGATTTAAATGTAATCTGGTCCGAACTGGGACCCCTGAAATGGTGCTGCCTTTGACATAAGAAGGGGCCCACTGGCAGGCCAGGAAACAACAACAGCTAATATAAAAGGAATTGAACAAATGCAACTGTGCTTTTATGAATCAATTAATGTTTGATAGTTAACTTAAACCCTTCGGAAAATCTGATCCATATTTAAGCAGGATATGTGTATATTTTGCTTTTCAGCCTTCAGTAAACCTCCACTCCTCCTCATGTCATACTAACAATAAGGTATTATATTATGAGACACTTGCAAGGTTAAATATTGTTTCCATTGAACTTTTACTTATACGTTATGTCGTAATGTCATCAATTAATATTTTTCTTTCTTTTCTTGAAAGTGTTCATTTGATCATACCACACTCGATATGTAATCATTTCATGGAACTCTTAAGCGCATAGTTGTAATGGTTGAAATCGGGCTAGGAATAGTGGGGGTTATTCAAAAATTCAAAATACCTCCGTTATAAAGAGCCCGATTGTAAAATATTATAGAACCATTCTTGTTAAAGTATTGATGGTCTACCATTGTTGTTCAATGCATTTTATCGTACCTCAAGTATTAAGGACTAATTCGTACTTTCTTGTATGACTTCAATAACACCCCAACCTTCCTCCCTTTTCTACTCATCGGTTTATTTCATAGAAATAGACTATATCTTGTGAGATGTGATCACAAGTGTGTTGATCACCAGCATATGGGACATTCGCTTAGTTTACACAGCTCTTGCGTGGCAGACTTTTTCCTTTGTGCACTATCTATGTGGGCTATATTTCCTGTACGTGCCTGTAAAAAATATTTCTTTATATCTTATATATATATATATATATATATATATATATATATATATATATATATATATATAAGATATAAAGAAATATTTTTTAATAGGAAGTGAGAATGGGAATTCATTCTTGAACAAGAATTTGAAGTTGGGTAAATAACAAAATATTTTTTCTTAGTACCAATTTAATTTACATAAATGTTTGTTATTTACAATGTATCAAAATCCCATTCAAACAAATAATTTGTCCCTGCAGGTAATTTGTCTTTCACAGTCCATCATGCTCCTAAGCCGGATACTTTACTAAGCTCTGCAAATACAAAAAAATGTTCTTATTATTATGAAAGAATATTATTAGAATTATGATTTGTAAATTATTTGAAATTGATATTAAAAAAGTCTGTCGCACAGGTATTACTAGATTTCTCACGAATTGGAATATGATACGCTGATGATCACATCTCATCATCTATTCTCTATTTCTCCCACAGTAAGAAGCCTGTGTAAAAAGGAATTAAAATATTAGTTGGACTTGGGAAATTTAGCAAGTGTTGTATTTAAGTGAAAATCAGTTGAGTAGAAGTGGGGTTTTTACAAAGGGCTGAAACCGAAGTAATACATATAAGTCGGTTAGGTTTCAAGTCAGTAATATATAGTTTTCCATTAAATGGTTAAATACTAAGTGTCATGTTGATAAAATGAAAATTAATTCGTTAAGAGTATATAATCTTTAATTATGACTCCACACTGAAAACATTTGCACATATCTCACACAGTAAAATTTTAATGAAAACAATATTTCGTATATATTTAGGATTCAAATGGATTGGTTCATTATATAAGAAAGTATTGTTAGTGTGACATGAGTAGGATGGGGATTTACTGGAGGCTAAAAACTATAAAAAAAAAAAAAAAAAAAAAAAAATGAAAAAATAAAAAAAATAAAAAACAAATATTTTAGTTAATATCAAGATAGAGAAAAAATGCACATTATAACGTTAATTGCAAATTAAATTTCCAATAAGATTGGTCATTTACAATTTCTTGATCCAACCAATATTTTTGCCGATTGGGGCTTAACCATTCTAACAGGTGGGAAATCTGCATAGTTTATGCAGCACCAACACTTTTTATTTTTCTTATCTATTTAATTTGTGAAATTTATAATTATTTTTGGCATTCCAATGAATTAATATAGTCCTTCCTATTGGAAATCTTATCATAACCAAATTAGTTTTAATAATTTTACCTTTGGTCTGTTTTGGCTTGCGAATAACTTCATAAAGAAATACAATAAGTGACAAAGTAAGCCCAATACAATAAAGGTATAGTGTCCCCACAATATGTGACAGCTCAAGCACTGTTGGTTCAGAGTCAACCTGGATAGATTTAGCTTCCTCGTATTCTTGTTGTATCCTACAAAAAAAAAAAAAAAATGATATATTAATTTTAATAAAAAAAGTAGTCACACATCACCACACAATGTATTTACAAGTATCTTACGTAGTAAAAACCTGTTGACAACAATATTCGGTATATAGTCTTGGAATAAGACGTTTCAAGATATATTCCCATATTGATAAAGTGATGTGACAAAGATGGGTGTTAACTGAAGGCTGTTTGTCATTTTATCGAATGACTTAATAACCTGATTTGTATTCTCTGTTTCCATCTTGCTAGTTAGTCTTAACACTGCCCCTCATCAGTACAAGAGAGGGAGCATGTCATCTCTCAGTGGACTTACCACCTTTCCTTAAGTATTAAAGTAAGAAGATTAGTTTTAATTAAGCCTGTACTAATATTTGTATAAAAGTTATAATTGATACATTATATGAAGAATATACATGATTTTTGATATATAATATGAAAAAAAAAATATTTCAGTCATTATCTTGGCTTACACAATTTAAAATTGATATATGCATTTGTTATACATACTCGTTATATTGTCAGGTTTATAAAATAAAATAGTTAGATAGGTTTATAAAATGAAATATGGCCATTTTCTAAATAAATTACTTGAGAATTGATCCCCGCAATTTTGAGAAGAGAAAAAATTACTACCATAGACCACCTTCTGGTATTTCTCGGTACATTATAAAGTGAACACATTTTATCCAATATGTCCTCACCTCTTTGGTTTGATATTAATGTGTTATAATGGAAGGTTTTTTCTTTTCTCCTATTCTCTCATTTATTTCTCCATCAAAATGCATACTTGATATAGCCAATACATTTCTAATTTTGGGCTTATTTTTTGGGACATAGGAAACCAGGGTGCCCTCCTTCCTATAAGCGAAGATGCTTGAATTTATTTCCCTATTTTCTATACTTTTAGCTCCCTGTAAATCTGCCACTGCACTACTTACAATGGTAGTCGCGCGGGATCTCACAGATGCCTCAAGGTCGTGCCTCACTGGAGAATCAGAAAAGGGTTGAAACAGTACTGGTGGAAGGCTCTAGGGATGGGGACAAGATACTGAGGGTGGACACACATGTTCTATCCTCTACTCAGCAGGTCAAAAAGTCTTTCCAAGTCTCTGATGAAACACAACTACTGGAGTGTCTTGATGGTAAGGTCGAATTATTCTACAGTATATGTACTACTCCTGAACAGCTGTCATATAGGGCTTGAATTATTTAGATAGCGAAAAATAAATAAGTGAAGACATATAATTTGTTATCATCTATTGACATTTAGTCAGTTTTCCTTAAATAGTTAACGCTCTCTTGTCAACTCTTTAATGAATATAAGATTGCATTACATGTTCCACCTATGAATATAGGTTCTATATTTTGAGTTACAACAGAATAAAAATCATTTATATTATCACTTATGACTTGTTAAAAGCTGAGTGTTGTTAATGTCATTTAGAGTTTTATCCAATTTGGAGTTAAGCCCCCATGTGGCCTGGCATTTCTGTAATTAACTTTATTATATTTTTACAATAACATGAAATGAATCTGAGATTGCATTACATGTGCCAATCATAAACGGTCATATATTTTATATTTTGAGTAATGCCAGCACAAAGCTCAGATTATTATTTATAAGTACTTAAATGTAGAGTTTTGTTCCTGTAATTTAGAGTTTTATCCAATTGGGAGTTAAGTCCCCATGTGCTCTGACATTTTGGTAGATAGCACTGATGGAGTTTTATAATAAAATTCACTGCCATTAAAATCGATACACTGAACAATATTCGAGATGAATTACAATAATTAAATTATGTTTAGTAGCCTTTTTGAGCATATTTGATGGGTGGGGGCAAAGTTCGTCATGGGCTCCGGTGAAGGGATCATAAATGGGGAATTTCGCAAAGGTATTAGAACAAACAGATCTCAGACATTCTGGAGGAGAGACCCTTGTCGGTGACACCTCGGTAATCACTTCATCCTTCAGCCCGCAATTTGTCAGTCTGTACATCCTCACACAGCAGAGTCTGATCTTAGAGAAACTTCTAAAAATCAGCTAAGTTCTTTCCTTGTAATTTAGTTTAAGTAGACTTAAGTGTCCCCTTTATATTGCTAAAAGGTGCCTGATATGTGATTTTCAATTTATATTTATAATTGGTGAATTTTTGATTATAAATAAATATATGTTTATTTAATTTTGAGTCAAGAGTCGATTGTTGGTGAAACCCTTTCTAAATTCTTTGTTACTAACTTGGTTGTGGGAATTTTTATTTTTTACAGCTTCCACTGCCTATTGCCGCAGCCAGATCGCTACAAACATTCAAATCTCTTGAAATATATTCACTAAACACTTTGCGAGATGAATTTGGCAATAATAAAATTATATTTATGAATCCTTTTGTGCTCATTTTGATCGTCCAGGACAAAGCCCACTTGGGCTGTGGGTATATATAGAGGGAATTATCCAGGCTCGCAAACCCTCGTTCATTGGACCTTAATAATTCCCTCAGCAGCCAGCCGAGCAAATAGCATCTCCACAAGTCTGGTCTAAATCTACACATACACATAGACTGGATAAAAGCCCATTCAGGAAATATTGGAATCGAACAAGCTGACACGTTAGCAAAGGAAGCAGCTCAAGATACAAAAATAATTCCAGAATTCTCTCTAGTACCACTCTCATACATTAAAAAAGACTTACATACCGACACAATACATAAGTGGAACAGAGAATGGACGAAATGTAACAAATCTTACAGCTTACATCAATACATACCAAATATAACTCACAACTACAACACAATTAAGAGTCACCATCACAAATGCACACAATTTCTAACGGAAATTGGACAGACAGGACATTATTTAACAAGATTTAAAATTCAAGACTTACAGACAACAAAAATGTTTTTACATATACTTTATGACTGTACAATATTTAATTGAAATAGATCAAATTTAATAATGAACATAATTTTAAAAGGATGTAATTGGCCAGAACCACCTCATATTATATTTAACAAATATAATAAAGAACTTGTAAAGTTTATCAAAAGTATAGATATGGATGTAGCAAAAAACATTAGAATGTAAAGTTGATTGTAAGGAATGGGAATTATAATTCAATATATATTTATCTTACATAGACTCGCAAATTAAACATCAGTCTAACTTTAATTGATTTGTTTTTTGTTCTTATTTTATTTATTTATTTTTTTTTCATTTCATTTATTATTTTTATTTGTAATTATCTTACTTATTTTAATATTTTATATTATTATTATTTTTTTATATCATATTTGAGTAGGTAGTTGTAACATGGCATGTTATATGAAATATGCCATGTGGCAATGGAACATGCATTCAAATAAATAACTCCTCATAGGGTTACTATGAGGAGAAAAAAAAAATCTTTTCCGGACCAAGAAAGCTGCCTCCTAAATATAAGTTGATTTTTGTAACATGGTTATAGTTAGACAAAAGTTGTCCCCGTTTTTATAATTTTAAAGGGAACTCTCTCGATTTAAATATATTTATTAATATTTCCTTAGTCATTTAATTTTGAATAAATCTCTTTATAAGTGGCTTGGTTGTGGGAATTTTTATTTTTTAGCTTTCACTGCGCATTTCTACAGCCAGTTCGCTACAACTAGACACATTTTGTTTTAACATTCGTAAGCACGAAAACTAGTTCTGGCATAGTTTTAATAATTTATGAAAAGAATAAAAATGTTTTACCTATAGTTCATGTATTCCCTTACTGTGTACGACTCCCAATAGATAGTAAGGCCATGCTCCACGACCTTGTTCACAATTCTATTGTAGTGTTCATTATATGGGCCTCCTAGAATAAAGTACACATAGCTATCTTGAAATATCAGCACAGTGAAACCTCTAATTAATTATTATTATTATTATTATTATTTATTAACGTCCACTTTTTTGCAACTGAGGCTAATTGGGACAGGTTATCTACAGGTTACCACCCTTTTCTAGCCAGGGTGGGATTTTAGGACGTTATTTAATGAATTTCGTCACTAAATAATTTCCTTTGCCCAGGCAAGAATCGAACTCGCCACTCTAATTAATTAACTTTTATAATTAACTCGCCACTCGTCACTAATTAATTGACAGCTCTGTAAGTATATGTACATATGTATTCATTTTACAATAATTAACTTGATTTTCTAAAATATCTCAAATTTTATATTTTTTTATTTATGTTGTGTTTGACATTAAATGCAACAATAAATAATAAATTATTGCAAAAGATTTTCTGTATTTTTATTTTTTATACTTACATGGTTGGCACTAAATCAAGAAAAGCTACTTTAACTTTCTGTTTATTTAAAATGGGGGGAGGTCAGGTTAGCCATGTGAGTTAAGGCGTAGATCTAAATCACACATGCTAAACCAAGAGTGGTGAGGAAAAATTTATTTAGTGACAAACTCATTAAATAAAATTCTTACTCCAACTCTGTCTAGCAAGGTTGGTACACAGACTGTCAGAGTTAGCCATATTCTCACAAAGTGGAAATTAATAAATAACTTTTTTTTAAATTAAAAATAAAAACTTGATTTAAAGTGCTTACCTTTCTTGAGGAGGGCGACAATTGGTGAACTGAATAGAGGTTCTTTCATAATGTGGTATTTGGGTATTACGTCCACAGTTACATGTTCCTGTTCTGTGAGAGCTCCTAAAGTTAAGATAGGAAATTTAATTCTGGCAGAGGTTTTTTATTTAAACAGGAAACAGTGTTATGAATTTTATCACACAAATACTATCAGGAATATTCTGTATGCAGTGTAACAGGTTTTTGTGTTTGTCAGGTCATATAAATATGATTTGAAATTTCATTTTGATAATCTATTATTTTGTAATGAGTTATACTGTATATAATTCATTCTGATTAGACATCATAAAGTGCCTTTTATTTTAAGAAAATAAAAAATTAATGGTAAGTTATAATTTCAGCCAATGCTTAACCCTGAGTGGATGCAGTCTGAAATCTACTTAAATGACTGTGGAGACCTCACAGGTCTACTGCAATTTGGGAAAGTATTTTGATGGATTATAATTGTAGGAACTCATTTTAACGGCTTGGATATTTATTTCAACAAGAAAATAACTTTTATTTATTGTATTTTTTAAAGGAAAGAATCTTGTTTATTGTATATAAACAAAACGGACCTGTGTGATTCTGAGCTCGCCTGAGGGCTAATTAGTGGGTTTTGTTATCAATTTTAAAACATTTAGATCAATGTTTTGGATTAATGTATCTTCACTTCTTCTAAAAGAGGATTTGTCTCTAAAATATAAGTTAAGAATGGCCTAATCATTAATAGGTACAATTTTAAAAATTGCAAGATTAAAAAAAAGGAAAAATATTTATGTTTCAAAGTATATTAAAATAGCAAATTGAAAAGTGAAGAAATCAGAATAAATATTTTTGCTCCAAATTTAATTTATTTTTCTGACAAATGTTTCCAAGACTCACACACCTATGACTTGAAGGGGAAAAGAAAGTTTTTAGGAGATGAAACTAAGAACGGAAAAAAAAAGAGGATAAAATGATAATGGGTGTTCAACCATTTACAAAAATTCAAATATAGTAAATAATAACCGTATGTTCGACTCTGAAGGAAATGAACTAGTGCCAGGAAGAAACCAAATAAATTAAAATTAATTCAAGCAAAAATTAATAGTGTCTTTAAGCCACAAAGTACAATTAAAAACTCAAGAAAATGTTTAGGTTTATATTAAGCACAATACTATTAATTGGCCATACAGTTTGAGCACCGTCAAATAAATTTACATACAATATCCCAGGACAGGTGTGTTACTTTCAAATACAACCTTAACCAATGTAAACCAAATTAGATATATTATCAAGAGCATTAAAAATATCTTATGGACTTAGAACAATGTGATTAGCTATAATTTCAGAAGGATCAAGATTAGAATAAATAATATTAATACAAAATACAGTATTTATGAGATCGTTTGTGAAGAATAGCAAATCTTGTTTAGGGGAATCAGGGTAATTACTTAGAAATACCATTAATGAGTATTTACAAATGTGAGGGGATAAGGGAGGAAATAAAACTGCTTATTCCAATTGTGCTGTTAAATAAAGATACAAGCACGCGATGTAATTTTACAGATTTTTTGCAATAACTCTAGTAATTTCACTATTACTAACCTGCCATTACTCGTTCTGCTGTTAGACCATACAATCCTTCTTTAGCGATTTTCTTCAGTTCTGGAAAAGGCACCACCTAGAAAGTTATAAATATTAATATGGATGAACATTCCTTATTTGAAAAATCTGAGACCAACAGATTAGATTATAAGAAGAAATGACCATCAAAAACTAATGAAAAAAAAATCCCAAAGGCCTGTATTTGGTCTTCTCTTTAAAAAAAATCACAAATTTATTAAATGATTGTAAAATTTCACACATTTGGGTGACTTAAAGAAACCATGAAGTTAAATGTGCAAGTCTCAAGGTTAATTCAGAGTAAAGCCTCTGTTCTGATATGATGACAAGAATTTATATGGTGACTGGCAACACAATAAATTTCGCTATCACAAGTAAATGGTTTCAAATTGTATGCATCCCATAGCAATTAGCCCAGGATTCCCAAAGTGGTCGATATCGATATTATAGTTAAAAGAATAACTAATATTTTAGTAGGAAGGAACATTGTTGTACTTTTAAAAACTCAACAAGATATACTCAAGATCGTACAAGATGAAAAACTCGTCAAGTCAATCAGCGTGGAGAAGTTCTGTATCAGAATTTTTGGTTACAGTGCATCATTGAAACATTGTATCCTGCACTGTGGAACATTGCCGAAAAATTCCTTATTACTTTTCCACCATCATGACTATTCGAAAAAGGCTTCAGAGTTGTTACAATCATTTTGACAAAACAAAGAAGCTGTTTGAAAATCAATGATGGTTTAATGCTGCAATTGATCAATATTGAACAAGATTTAGCTCAAATAGGTAGACAGTCACCAAGTTCATTCATTCCACTGTTTTTTTTTTTTTATTTATTATCTTTACTTTGCAATTTTAATGGGTTTTTTTCCAAAAAATAATTACCTACCTAAGTATTTTTATGTAATTTGTATTAATAATTATTAATTACACTTATATTTACTACATTGTCTATTTATTTTGTTAAATTTTGATGAGAAAAGGGTGCCAAGTTTACTCATGTACTTTTAAAATTGGTAAATATTTTGTATCAATAGGGGGAAAAACTAGAGAAAAGATTTTTAAAGTAATTTAGCTGTGTTGGTCTGAGGTATCATTTCTTTTCGGAAAAGGAGGGCTCTTGCCCAAAATAGTTTTGGAATCTCTACAGCTTTATTTTGTGTGTACGTTTGTGTATGGGTATGTGCATGTGCAACCTGTTCTACCACAGTAGGGCATGTAATGAATCAATCTAACCATTTAGCCATCTAAGTTATCCATATGGCAGGCCTTAATCCTTCATGAGCTGCTGAGTGAAAGATCTTCAATCATTTATAAACTCAATTCTTATTAATAACCTTTAAAAACAAAAATGATGATTTTGATATAGCTTTCCTTATTCACTAATCCAACTTACATGAAATCGGCTAACGATCTCTTGTGCATCAGGGTCAGTGCTTTCTCTCAGTGCAAAAGTCCATACAGGATGTTCAGCATACCAATGTATTCCACTTTGTGCAAAGTCATGAAATTTATCAATTGGTGGTTCGTATCTAAAACAATATTTTATTTCCTATATGCAGAAATGAATACTAACAATTTAAACTTACACATACATCATAAATTATAAAAGTGGAATTCAGAACAAACATTAACAGGAACTGCTTATGCAACTACAAGAGAATGTGATGGCCAAAGGATCTTTATCACATATAAATAACGATCAACTGTATTTTTTTTATTGTGAAGTACAATATTTAGCATCGGATGATAAGTAAATAGGCTGTCTCCTTCACATACACCAATATTTCAGCACTAAATATTTTAAGAGTCACAAGTATCCATCCATATAAAACTTTTATTACAACTATAAGTACTTTCAGATGCTAAGCCTCTGACAATCAATATTAAGTGTTAAAATAAAGATTTTATGGACGCTTCAATCTCTGAAAGCACTAATATCCGAAATCAACTTTTTTTTTAAATAAAAGGTTTAAGAAAATACTCATGCTAAAATAAATGGTTCATGATGGCTAAATTTCCAAGAGTGCTAAAATCTAGATTTTTTGGAACCTTGACCCTCCAAAAATATTCAGTGGTGACTTTAAGTTTCAAGAATGCTAGAGCCTCCAAATGTGCTAATTAAAGGTTTTATGGAGGCTTGAGCCTCCAAATTTACTCAGAATTTACTGCTGAAATAAATGTTTTATTGAAATTCGAGCCACCAATAGTGCTTAGAGCTAAAATAAAGGTCTCATGAAGGTCCAAAAGTGCTGAAATATAGATTTTATAGAGACTCAAACCTCCAAAAGGCTATTGCTAAAATATTATTATTATTATTTATTAACGTCCACTTTTTGCAACTTAGGCTAATCGGGACGAGTTATCTACAGGTTACCACCCTTTTCTAGCCAGGGTGGGATTTTAGGACGTTATTTAATGAATTTCGTCACTAAATAATTTCCTTTGCCCAGGCAAGAATCGAACTCGCCACTCTAGGTTTACCATGTGAGATAAAGGTCAACGCTTTAACTCGCATGGCTAACCTGAGCCCCTATTGCTAAAATAAAGGTTACATGAAGATTAGACTTCCAGAATTTCTGAAATATGGATTTTATGAGGGCTTGAGCCTTGAAATTTGCTCAGTGCTGAAACAAAGATTAAGGAGGCTTAAGAGTCCAAAAGCAGTCAATGCTGAAATAAAGGTATTTTAGAAGCGTGAGTCCCCAAAAGTACTATTGCTGAAATAAAAGTTTGATAGAGATTAGACCTGAAGTATAGATTTTATGTCTACAAACACTTTCCTTAGCAGTCAGTGATATGCATAAAATTGAAGAGATACCTAGTATTGATAGACTCGAAAAACTACACAAGATTTACTGCTTCATCACGTCAGCATGCAATACTCTGGAATCCATAAGTGCTGATGGACCACACTCCAGTTAAATGTTATATTAAGATGGAAAAGGGTTTATAGAATAAAAGAATTTTTATGTACTATGTTTTACTATTTACACTATATTGTTTTTTTTTATTGACATTTATTGTTGATCTAAAGATTTTGGATATAATTATTTACTTAAAAAGAAAGAATTGTTATTTGTTTATTTAATTTGTACAAGACGTAAATCTTCAACATAATAATTTAAATTAAAAAAAAAAAATAGATTTTATGGAAGCTTGAGACTTAATTTACTCAGTGCTGAAACAAAGATTTTATGGAAAAGAGCTTCCCAAAATTCTTAATACAGAAATAAAGGTATTAAGGAGGATTATGCGCCCAAAAGTACTCAGTTCTGAAATAAAAGTATTTTGGAGGCTTGAGTCTCCAACAGAACTCAGTGCTGAAATAAAGGTTTTGAGGGGAAAGAGCACATTTTAGTTATCACCAGGCTCTAGGATGTGGAAAAAGAGGCTTTAAGAAGAATTGTTTTAATGCATATAACCAATTTGTTCACACCATTAATTAGCTAGGTTGTATGGCATGAAGATATAATTTTCTACAATAGTACATATTTAGTTGAGCTTTACACACATTGCTACTGTCAAGAATGATGCTAGCTCAGCAGAGTATATTGCAGCCAGAATAAGGTAGAGGAATTCATACGAGGTGAAGAGGTATCTGTTGGGAGAATCGCCAATCAGCCTGGAGGAGGGTGTCTGGAGGACAGCGAGCCCAATAGCTCGCATGCAGCTGTCACTCATCTCTGTGAACTGATGCTTTTTCTCAAGTCCTTCAGAAAATCCTGCCAAACAAAGAATTAATGGCAGGAGTAAGAAAGAAATAGCTGTCTATGGGGTAACAACAATTTTTGTTATATTTTTTCTGATAATGAGCTAGGCGCAGAGATGTGACTACAGATTCAATAACAAGTCTTTCATTGCAGAGTTTTTTAACCATAATTGGGAATATAAGGGTAATTCACCTTAATTTATTCGGGAATCATCAGACATAGAGAGCTCCTCTATTATTCATTGCCAGAGAGGGACTCCACAGGATTGATGTTATACAATTGTGGAAAAAGTAATTCAAGAAAGACAATTTATGGAAATTTTTACCATGTTTTCACACTTATTTGAAGAACAATGATTTTTTGATATATACATTAACTAAATAATTTGATTACCAGCACATACACACTCTTGTCTGTTACCACTCTGGCGGTCACAATTTTTGTTTGATCGCTAATTAGTTTTTTCAATATTTCATAAGAGACCCTTTAAAGAGTGAAGAGCATGGTGGACATTATACTGGATGAAGACATAGAACACATATATTAGAGGTGAAGCCAGATTCAACAAGATTTTCAAATGCATCACCTACGGTATGATTAAACAATTCTTGTCGTCTGTTTAATCTATATATATAAAAATGAATGTTTGTCTGTATGTCCTTTATAGATTTGTAAACGACGGAACTGTATTTTATGAAACGTGGTATGTATATTACTACTAACCCAACTTAGGTTTTAGGCTATATTAATATTCTCTGAGAAGTACGGGAGTGGGGAGTTATGCAGGAGGTGTGAAATATAAAATCGCGATATTTCGTAATGTATTCATTTTTCGGCAAACATGCATATAACAAAAGTTGTTTGATTTGCCATTTAAAGCAAGTTTTGTTATATGCACTTTTGCTGTATAAATGAGGTATACACAAAAAACAATAGACGGGGTCAACAATGTTAGAGTATATTAATATTTTTAGGAACGAACAGGAGTTGTTAGGCAGTCATGAAATGCAAAATCGTCATATTTTGTTTCTTATTGTTTTTTTGGTGAACCTGCACATGCCAAAACATGTTTAATTTGATATTTAGAGTAACTTTTGTTATATACATCTTTATCGTAATTTATAAAGTAAGTGATTTGCATAGACGTTTTGTTATAGTCATCAATTCATATCCACGTATGAATTTATTCATCTTAGTACCTCGATGGATTAATACACTTTCATTAAACTTAACAGCCATTAAATTAAACTTAACAGCACAGGAAACGGGTAATATAAAAATATTGCGTAGTGTAGAATTAAGTACATAACAAATACTTTTATTATTAACATATCCGTAGCACGCCGGACTTGGGTAGAAATCCTAAGCATTGAGATTGGAAAATGTAAAAATATTGTACAAAGTAAAATCCCCCCAAAAAAATACCATCATCATTCAGCCTCAAATGATTACCAGGGGGGGGGGGTAAAGCTGGGTACCTCAGCTAGTTAGAAATATAAATTCACTCTCTCCCAGGTTCTATATCTTACAATATAGAATCCACAAGAACAATAGGTTTATAAAATATAATATAAATTTTTGCATGTGTGTAATGTTAAAATATAAATGTTAATTATATTATTATTATTTATTAACATCCAATTTATGTGACTAATGCTAATTGGGACGGGTTATTTACAGGTTACCACCCTTTTCTAGTCAGTGTGGGACTACAGATTTTATTTAATAAATTCTGTAACTAAATAAATTCCTATAACCCAGGCAGGAATCGAACTCACCACTCTAGGTTTACTATGTGGTTTTAAGGCCAATGCTTTAACTCACATGGCTAACCTGAGCCCCAAATAATATATTATGGAATATGAATTAATTATGCATCTATTGCACCTTTTAATATTGTTTTTTCCCCATTTTTCCTTATTTGTATTTGTAAAAAAAAAACAATTGGGTAAATCTATAAAAATTTAGATTGTTATCAGGTATTATTGACCTGTCTTGGAGGTTCACATTGTCATATTAGATTCAATTAAATCATGAAAGTCCATAAGACCAATACATATATAAATAAACTCACTTAAAAGAGTCTCATTGCTAAATAAAATTTAATATTAATAATTGTGCCCCAATTATATTTAAAAATCATGTCATGAGTACAACCCCAATAGGTAATTTCTTCTAAGGAAAATCTGCTAAAAAATATAATGAAGCCTCTGCTTACGTGTATATTTTATTGATGCCCTTGTTATGAAGTAAAGCGAGGAAGCAGATACAATGACGGAGAAGAACAAGGCAAGCCATATGTCTAGTGAGAATGGCATGAAAGGTACTATCCAGCCTCCAACTCTGCCAGGCCTAGGGGTCATCACTGTCACTTCACCCTCGTGGTATGAAGCTGAATAGTCATGGAACTGGAATAGGTTGGTCCAGAGGAAGACTGCCATAGCTCCAACGTCTGCATTATCTGCATACACGTTCCCATAGACTCCTGCAATGAGGAAAAATAACTAAGCAAGAGATTTCCCACGCACTTTAATATGATATGCTCATGATGTCATCTCACCATCTATACTCTATTCCAACCTCAGTAAGGACCCTTCCTATGTAAACAAGAATTAAAATTGCACCTTATCTTTAATGATGCCAATAAAAGTATTCAATGCGATAAAAAAGATGCTTGTCTTACCAACACTCTTTATTATTTTACAGCAAATTTTTCACCCTCCTGGCCACTTACAATACTAATTATAAAATTATTGTCCTAAGTCAATATGAAACTAAAACGACAACAGAAGTATAAAAACTTATGATCATCAATCAGCCTTAACCATTGTGATAATTTGCCAAAAATAGCCAATCTCTACATCTCCAAATTGGCTATGTTAAGTATCTGAAGATCTTTTTTATTGCCTTACAATGAAATGAAAATGCAGTTGTGACTGAGGTACTTAAAGTAAAAATGAGATAAATGGAGGTTTACAAAATACTGAAACAAAAATAATACAAGTGCTCTGTTAATATTCAAGTCGGAGACAACATGTATAAAACAATAGTTGTAGAAAATTAAAATCCCAACAACATTGTGTATACAATTTTTTGATCCAGCAAACTGAAATATATCAAATTTCCAATTATTGTCCCTCTAACCCCCTCCCTCCTCTCCAAGAAAATTTTAGCCATTGCCTAAAATAATATTTTCCTTGAAGCAGAATGCTAAGTGTGGTAAAATAAAAATAGTGGTTGGTGTGATCAAATAAAAATCATGTTGTTTAGAATGTAAAATCTTAAATAATGTCACACAATAATGGAGATGTTTTGAATTTTTGAAACTCCATCCTGAAAAAAGATGGTGAAGGTGAGCCTAGATCATCAGTGTGTCATAAACTAGCGGATCGGCTTATAGCTAGAAAATGGCTGAAGCAGAGCACAATTTTTGGCATCAATAAAAAAAATGTTATGCAAGCATAAGCCTATCCTATCTATACCTCTGACAATTTGTATTTCTACCTGTCAATAATTGACACCTCAGATAGTAATGTGATTTACAATTTGAAGCAAACCCTCAAAAGGTACTTTTGTTTTATTCCTTTTTCACATAAATATGAATAGTAATGATTAATTCAACTGGTTAATAAATTACAATATAGACCCAATATACTAACCAGTAATACAAATTCAATTACCAGATCCTGTCAAATTATTTTCATAGACAGCACCCCATCTGGTTTCGTCAGAGACACTCACAGGAGTACAGTTTCTTATAATGCAGAACTGGAGAGATATTTGGTTCTCAAAGCCATCTGGGGTAGGTGTCACGTATGGAGGGTAGTCATCAGTGGCTATTCGAAAAGCTGACAAAAAAAAAAAAAAAATGAACTTCTGCATTAATAATCATTTTAAAAATTTTCAGCAAAATAACTTTATCTAAAATTATGTATTTCTTTATACATTAGTTAATACAAGTGGATTATAAATAACATAATAAACTTCCTCAATGGTTACTTCATTGAGGATTAAATAAATAAGTAAGTGTATATATATACACTCAACCGCAAAAAAATACCGGACACTTCATATTTGTTGTATTAAAAGCTAATTTTCAGCAATGTGTTTGTTTATGTGGGTATTCTAGTTATTACAGAGAATGTAGAGTCTAAGTCCATTGAACTAATCCCTTCAGGATTAGTAAACAATTAGATAAAACTCAGATTAGATTTATTTGTCGTGAAGTTGATTTACTTGTCGGACCTATTCTAAACTGTAAGTAGTTTTTCTCACATTTAAACGTCTTTAATTATTAACCAAGCATTTTCTTTAATTAATAGACATGTTTTATTTTTATTTCGGTCCAGAATAATGGGTCTTTCAAACTTAGATGTAGCCAGAGCTAATGCCTTGGCCAGAGAAGGTTACATTACATTGCTGAAACGCTTGAGGTAGCGAAGTCTACCATTCACGATGCACTCCGGCGTTTCCGGGAAACTGGTAGCTGCGAAAGGAGGCCCGGCAGTGGGAGACCAAGGGCAACAACGGCAGTAGACGATAGATTTATTACGCTGTAGGTATTGAGAGACCGACATTTGACGGCTCCTGAGGTTCGGGAAAGACTTGAAGTGACTAGAAATACACGTGTAAGTGAAGACACGGTACTTCGGAGACTAAGGGAGCAGGGAATCGTGTCAAGACGACCCGCGACCGGGCCCCAACTCCTGGAAAGGCTTCGAAGAGAAAGGCGATTATTTGCCGATCGGTATTCTCATTGGACTCTGGAGCAACGGGGAACTGTTTTATTCACGGATGAGTCTCGATTTGGTCTATACCACTCAGACGATCGAGACAGATAGTGGAGACGACCAGGGGAGCGGTTTGCTCAATGTACAATTCGTGAATCACGGCCTTTTGAAAGGAGATCAGTTATGGTTTGGGGTGGTATTAATTTCCACGCCTGGACTGAACTGATTCTCATAAATAATGGACTCTGACTGCTCAGAGGTACATCGAGGAAGTCCTCCTAGAGACCTTGATCCCATTTCCTCCATTTATTGGAGAACAATTCATTTTAATGCAGGATAATGCTCGTCCACATAGCGCCAGAATTGTTATCAAATACTTGGATCAAATGGGAATCACAGTTCTGGACTGGCCTGCACCATCTCCCGATATGAATCCCATAGAGCATTTGTAGGATAATTTAGGGAGGCGTGTTACACGTCGTCATCCTCCTCCTAGTGACTTAAACCAGCTCCAAATTGCCCTTCAAGAAGAATGGGATGCTCTGCCGGTGGAGTACGTCCAGAATTTAATTTCTTCTATGCCTAACAGGGTTAGAGCCCTTCGCCACAGCAGAGGGAGTAATACCCGCTATTAGAATTACAAAATTTGTTAGAAAATGTAATAAAAGTGAAGAATAATTTTTTTTTTTAAATGTGTTAATTTATCTTTTTTTTTTTTTGTAAATAATCAATAAAAATTATTCACTTTTGGCAGATTTTGTTTAAATAACCTATAAATTAAACAATTATTTTAATTAAAAAGATTAATTTACATGCATATTAAGTATTTAACAAAATTATAAGACTAAATCTAAGTGTCCGGTTTTTTTTTGCGGTTGTGTTTATATATATATATATATATATATATATATATATATATATATATATATATATATATATATATATAAACTTTATATATATATATATATATATATATATATATATATATATATAAACACAAACACACACACACACACACACACATATATAAAACACTAGTAATAAACCAAAACAACAACAGACATATTAAGTGGTAATATCCATGAAATAACAATAAATCACAATCAATAAGGAACTATAAACTTACGTTTTCCCATTAGATCAATGATCTTGTCAGGATAAAGATCAACATGGTATCTGAATCCTTTCTCGAAGTTCCATTCGTCCAAAAATATTTTTGGTATTCTCCCGAGTGTTGTTGGATGCACGTGGAAATTATTAGTAGAGAGTATTATCGTCCAATCTGCATAAACAAAGAAGTTGTGCTTCTTATTCTGAACCCAATATGTTTTTATATATTCTTCATATTTTATGCCAAGGGTTTCCAATAAAAACATTTTTTTGGCACAAACTTTATTTGAAACTGTCCTACATGTTTCATGGCTTACTTTCCACCTCTTCAGGGTCAATTATAATCGAGTTCAAGATTGACTTGTAAATAATCGATTTGTAGTCAGCAGACTTAACCTAACTTTGGGACCTCAGTATCAACTACCTCCTCTGTGAGGACAGTCACAACGAAGTATGAGGCACTTCAGAAATTTAAGTAGCAAGCTGTAATACAACACCTAGCAAAATAATTATTAAGGGATTTGTTGAATTAATGTTATTAATTTTATTTTTTGAAAAGGAATAGCCTCTGAAGAGGTGGAAAGTAATCCATGAAGCTTGTAGGGCAGTTTCAATAAAGTTTTCTCTGAAAAAAAAAATGTTTTTTATTGGAGACGCTTGCCATAAAATATGAATAATATATATAAAGAACTTGTTGTGTATCTTATTATAACAATAACTATCCTAGTAATAAATAAACAAAAAATGAGAAATGGGCACCACATGAGTTTCTTGTTCACCTCTTAAATTAAATATACAAAATATTTTGTTCCACTTCATTTAAAAAAAAAAAAAGTATGGACTTTTTATGGTCAACAAAGGTCCTGTACAATTTTATACTATCTCTAATGGAGATCACCAGGATATATTTGCATGTATCTTGTATAATAAAGGTCTCTTCAATACAATTTTTGGTATTTAAGCTTCGAATAATGTGATTTATTATGTAACAGAGTATTGTTTATGTAACAAGAGTAGAAGTGGCAGTTTGCTGGGGGCTGAAAACTGAAAAATGCAAATATCTCGGTTAATATTCAAGATAGCAAATAAATGTATATAACAATAATTATAGTACATTTAATTTTCAATAAGATTGGTTCTATACAATTTTTCGATCCGCGACATATGGTAACGGAGATATTTCGAAAATCCTCACCTCTACCCCCCACTCCATCTTGCCCGATTTCAGCCGTTAACGAACTTGATCTTTCTTTTTACATAAAATGACTAAATATTCAGTTTGGTAACGATTAAACAATAATTGCGACCGCTAGAGGGAAAATCGCGTCATGAGTACAACCTTAAGGGAAATCTGCTAAAACAAGAAATTATGAATAACTCCATTCATATTTGAGTTAAGCAAAACTGCATAGAACAACAATTGTAGAGGATTAATAAGTTAACAAGGTTGTTTCTATTCGATTTTTCGCCCCCCCCCCTCTATAACAGCTATTAACTAATATGACCTTAACCCTAGGGTCGTCACATCGGGTCATTATGACCCGAGTTGTTTTTAAAAATTGATTTTTCTGTAATCGTTGAATAATGGTAACATTACTAAACTGAAATGAGTGAAGAAAGTGAAACATTTTGCAATAGAGTGAAGAAAGTAATCACTTTCTTCACAAGTGAAGAAAGTGAATTGCCATCTTAATTAGTTATAAGTATAAATTAAAAAATAATTTGAAGTTGGAAATTAAATGCTTTTAAATGTTTCTTAACATTGTAAGAATTTATTTTAACAAAATAAATTGAAATGTGAATGAATTATTGGTGGAAATAATCAATATATTTTAAAATTTAAATATAATAATAATTACCTTCCTTGTTTATAACCTGCACTTGTTTATAACTGCACTACTTCACAATCATCACTAGTTGTTTTATAACTATGCTTATAACCTTTCACAACCATGCTTATAACCTACCAACAACATACCATAATCTTCACAACATCCTAATTTTGTTCATATTCTGGTTAGATCTGATCATGTATTACACGATTACAGAAAAAATTTAATATTACACTCGTGACGAAAGTAGAATTTACAACTCTCGTGAAATTACCACACTTGCTTCGCTCGTGTGGGTAAACGTTTCACTCGAGTTGTAAAATGATCTTTCGTCACTTGTATAATAAATAACTATTCTTAATTATTTAGTCAGGATAATTGAGGTTTTTACACTTTGATTTTTTTGATATTCTGATCAAGTTGGGAGTGGCCACGTGGCGTATAAGTTAGTATTTCCCGTCTAACAGATCAGTTTGACCCGAGGTGACAATTTGTTTAAGTGGTACTTATGAAGATTGACCCGAGGTGACATCTTTTGTAATTAGTCTCTCAGAGGTTTGACCCGAGGTGATTGGAATTGCCTGCAGGTAAGTTTAAATTTGTATATGCTATGTTTCTCCTTCAAAATAATTTCTTGGTGCAAAAAATTTCGAATTTTGATAAACATTTTTATTAAGATAAGAAATAATTATGTGCAAATATTCTTAAAATTTCAGGAAGTCCAAGACTTTTTACTGATGAAGTGCTTCTAGCAGAACTCCAAAGGCAGCGAAACTCTGGTCGTAATATTACCACAGATAATTGGTACTCAAGTTACGATCTGGCTGGAAAATTGTTGGAACGACAATTGACCTTAGTCGAAACCTTGCGAAAAAATAAAGAAGAAATCCCAAAACATTTTTTGCCATCAAAAAGGATGCCCGTTAAAGATTCAATTTTTTGTTTTACTCCGAATTTGACATTAGTACCAAAAAAGAATAAATCAGTTATACTTATATCAAGTATGCATCACGAAAAGTCAATTGTTGAAGACTCTGGGGATGACAGAAAACCAGACATAATAACATTCTATAACTCCACGAAGGGTGGAGTAGACACAAACGATCAACTCTGCGCTAATTATTCTGTAAGTAGAAAAACCAACAGGTGGCTATATTTTATTATCTGTTGAATGTTGCTGGAATAAATTCATTTATTGTATATAAAGACAACAATCGGCGCATTTCCCCACAGCTTAAGCTAGAAAGGAGAATTTTCCTAAGCAATTTGGCTCATCAATTGATACAATGCTCTATTATCATGCGCTCTCAGTGCTCCGTTATTCCGAAACCTCTAAAAACTAAAATAAAATTTTATTTAGAAGAAAATGGTATTGCTGTACTCCCTCTAGATGTGCCTAACATTAACTCCAAATCCCAAAAACGAAAGAGGTGCTATATCTCTCCTAGCACCAAAAGACACGAAATACGGGTATTCTATGTTTTGCTGTGAATGTAATAATAATATTTGTAAAAATCATTTATTTAATATTTGCCCTCAATGTAAAAATGACAAATAACATAATTATGTTTCAAATAACATTTGGATTTGATTGCACCTCGTGTAAAATGTAATCGATTGACCACAGGTCTTCACACCTTATTTGTCCATTTAATTAATTTTTTCCACCAGTTTATTGAAAACTTTAATGTCCAATAAATGTTGTTATAAATATATATTGTTTCTCTATCTTTAATATTAACCGAGATATTTGGATTTTTTAATTTTTTAATAAACCCCCACTTCTACTCATGTCATATTAAGAATAAGCTGCTACATCAGAAATAGAAGCGTGGGGGTTTAGAGGGGGGAGGGAGATGAAAATTCAAAATATCTTGGTTATAATGATTTGGATAGTAAAATGGTTACAACCAATCTTGCTTAACTATTGATGGTCTGCAATTGTTTTTCCATGCATTTTAGAAATAGGGAATATATGGTGAGATGAGATCTGTAATGTGTTATCTCAGCACGTGGGAAATCGTCTTAGTTTACTCAGCCTCTGCGTGATGGACTTTTTGTTATCTCCTGTGTAAGTCTGATGGACATTTGAAAAAATGTATCGAAAATCGCATCATTAGACCTACCTTCCCCCTTAAGTGAGACCTGCTAAAATAACTAAATCATTAAATAAGTCATATAAATTTCATTAAAGTTTCATTGCTATTTCATAATGAGTACCCATTAATACCTGTTTCATTGGGAGATGCTTCTGCTACAAGTATGTTAGCCGAAATGTCAGATATTGTCATCGAGAGCAACTCATCGGCATACATCAAAGCATCAGGGTAGACGGGCAAGAAGAAATATTTCGGATTATGTCTGGGGACAAACTTTTGTCTGTACGTTTCAAACCAGCCATTGAAGACACATTTGGGATCTCTCAATTGAACTATATATCTGAAAAGAAAAAATCAAAAAGCGATAAATAGGAAAATGAGGCTGATAAATTAAATATTTTTCTAGAAACTATATATACAAACTAAAAGCCTCGCCCTTTTGGGGAACATATCAATCTAGAACAATAGTTTTATTGATGTCGATATTTTTAGGAGTCATAATTGACGACTCCATCCCACTACCTGCGATGTATCACACAAAAGATTCCACAAAGAGCGTTGCCAAACTCGACAGACCTCATTTTCTTAATCTCCTAGGTAAGATCGATAATTCGTAATATATCCGGTATTATAATTGTTGTTCTATAAAGTTTTTCGTAACTCAAATACTAAACAAGTTTCTCGTACTTTTGAGCCTTTAGTAAAACCCCACTTCTACTCATCCGGTTTTAGAAGATTTCCCTTAGGGGAAATCAGCTATTGAGGTCGTACTCATGACGCGATTTTCGAAAAATTTCCTCAAATGTGTGCGTGTGTAAAAAAAGATCGATTTCGTTAACGGCTAAAATCGGACCAGAGGGAGGGGATGGTTTCTAATATTCGAAATATCTCCGTTACTGTGCCTCCAAAACCAATTTTACTGGAAATATAATGCTCTATAAATGTTGTTATTTATGGCACTATCTTGGTTATTTGCGACCGAGACATTTGCATTTTTAATTTTCGAACTAAGTATCCCCCCCCCCCTCCTAGTAATGCCATATTAACAGTAACCTGTTATTTTATGAAGCACCTCATTTGAGCCTAAATACCAAATATTGTTCTCATTAAACTTTTATGTTTTGAGATAAATACAAATACGTGAGGCACGTAGGAATTCTGCTTAGTTAACGCAGCTTCTGCGTGACGGACTTTTCTAGACTGTTTTAAAGGATTTTATTTAATGAATTCATCACTAAATAAATTGTTATCGCCCAGGCGGGAATCGAACTCGCCACTCAAGGTTTACCATGTGAGATTAAGTCCAACGCCTTAACTCACACGGCTTGTTTGAGCCCCTTGTAATTATTAAGAAAAAAAAGAAGTAAAATAGCAAAAATACTCACCCGTCACATTTGTACTCAAATGTTTTCTTAAAAAATGTATGGAGTTTCTTTTGGCAAGATTCGTTTTCCGAGTCCACTTCAAAATAGATAACAGTGTTATTTATGTTCAAATTCTTGAGGAGACCTTTCTCGCTGAGCACTATCAGACAATTGTTCTGTTTGAAGTATTCTGCTATAATTGTCTGCGCGAGCAGCCCCATTCGTGCGTTGGAAATTACGTGGTCTTTGTCTGCATCTTTAATCGATAAACCCAAAACCATTTCCGCAAAAGCCAGGACCCAAACGACGTACGTTGAAATGAAAATGACTCTTAATAACATGATTAAGGGGTGGTTAGGGGTGGTCTTCTTAAGCTCGAAGTAGAAATGGTGTCCGTATATATATACATAATGGACCTTGAAATAGTTGTGCAAACATTTTGAATTATTCTTCAAAATGTCATGCGAGAGTTGTCAAACCGATTTCGTCAACTTCAAGCTTGTCACTTTTGTTGTCGTGTCTAGCTTCATATATAGACTTATTATGTTTTGAATGCCGTTAGCTATAAATTACATCAAAGGAACAAGAGTTGAAATGGTCTGTTGTCTTATAAATAACAAATTGGATCTTGTTTGTTGACAAGGAAGTCTACTGCGAACCTGGTACGCAGTTTAGTTGTGTAATACGCAGGAATTCTTAATGGACGAAGGCCTTCTGGAACGTAAACAGCTTGAAACGTCATTGATACTTTTAAAAATTAAATGTTAGCTTCTAATGTGCAACAAAGGCTAATTGGGGCTGGTTTTCTGCATGTTACCACCCTTTTCTAGCCAGGGTGGGACTAAGGATTTTATAAAATGAGTCCGTCACTAAATAAGTTCCTATTCCCCGGGGTAGAACGGAACTCACAAGTCCTAGCTTTAACGTTTGAGATCGAGACCAACGCCTTAACACTGTGGTGGAAGTGCGCCGGAACAATAATAATAACGGTTGTCTTGAATAGCTGTAGAGGTAACCATAAGATAACCTGCCGGGAAGTGATGTAGGGAAACAGGAACAATATACGCCGCCAGGGCAATTTATAAAGTCAGTTATGTAAATGGCGGAGACCAATATAGATGTGTTGCTTGTGTTGTAGCCCAAGTTGTGTGTGCATTAATTAATGTTCTTGTTACATGTTTCATTAACTATGTTACTACATTTTAGAATAAAAAGTGTTGTGTTTGAAACGTTTATTTACTTATTTAACGAGGAACGTTAAAGTGATTCCTTTGTGGAAGCATGGCCAACCTGAATCAATACTTTAAGCCTATGTGGGCAACCACCGGCCCCCTGTAAGATTCGATCCGGCCTGCGAGATTTTCTGAAAAACCCAATTAAACAAAAATATGACACTACTTTCTCCAAATGAGGAAGACGAGGAGAGATTTCTGCGTTAAGCAGTACTTATAAATACCAACATTTCTTTTCATTGACGAAAGTTAATAAATCAGAACATCGTACAAGGCTGACTGGCGATAATTTGGAAAATTCTTTTCGTCTTTGTATCAGTGGAATTAATCCAAACATCGATGGATTAGTTTCCCAAATTCAAGCTCAAGTCTCTCATTGATTTCGGTGTCGCTATTTTACTTTCGTTGTTTGTAATAATTCCAAATTTTACGATTTAATTATAATGTTGTACCTATTTTTTTTCATTTCATTTTGTTATTTTAATAAATTGTATTATAATCAAATAATTTTATGTCTTATATCTATCGTTAAAGACTATGAACACTACTTTAAAATGAACTACTTTTAAAAGCATCCCGCGAACGTATTTGCACACTAAAGTTCGGCCAATAACATGTCAAAGGTTGCCCATACCCGCAGTAAGCATTCAGCTTTTACAGTGCTTGTGGGCATGATGTTTCAAACATTGTAACAACTGTTGACCACTTGTGGCGTGTTCACTCTAAGACTGACTTTTCGGCACGCACGCTAACGGAATATGGAAAAATGAAAAGATTTGGCTCAACAAGTCACGAAGGGCCACAGTGGAAAGATTCTTATTACTCAAGACTGGAATTCAATTTTGAATTTTGGTATGTGACACCAAGAAAACGGATATGATTCTATTAGCACAGCTGAATCAAATTAATTGAGGAAACCTCGATTATTAAACCTTTGCACCTTTAGTACGAAGGTATGTAGCTTCTATTAACAAGACACCAGTCAACTTATAAATGGAATAAATACGGAAAAGTAACCCGATGATTTTTAAAGCTAACATTTTCGTGTCAAATTCGCCAATAAAATGAACAAGAATATTGGGTTTCAAGAGACTCCGACGAAAACTGATACAGCATTAATGGATGGAACTCGAGGGAAAAAGAAAAGCTCATTTTTTCTCCCTTAATGGCCATTTTCCCTCTACTTTTTCCCCTCCGCTGCAGTTTAAAAACGGGGGTATTGAATATCTGACAACAAACACCATTAGTCAATTTGAGCGATTTTTATCGGGGCGAGCGTTTTCAGCTTTATTTATCTGATAACAGTTATCAGAAAATCTAGGTTTTAGCAGATTTCCCTTAAGGTAAATTTGCTATTCAGGTTATACTCATGACGCAATTTTCGAAAAAAAAAAACCTCAAACGTACTAAATGACTCCTTGGGGAATCGTGGGAGTGGTTTCCCATTAGAAGGCTGCGATTTTCTGAAAAGTTCTTCAAATGTCCATCGAACCAATTTAGAAGATGGCACGTACATATTCATATACATATTTATTTATCTTATACTTGATTATTTTTTATTCTCCACCCCTTCCCCATTTCGGACTTCAGCCATTAATGGTACTTTATTTTTAGCTTTACACAAAAAGCTTAAATATCCAGTCTGGTAACGGTCAACCATAAAAAAAGTCCATCACTCAGGGGCTGCGTGAACTAAGCAGATTTCCCCACTTATTCCACGTATGTCCATTTATCACAAAACGTAACAGATCAAAGAGAACAATATTTGGTATTTAGAGTTCAAATAATGTGCTTCATAATACTTCATAACAGCTTATTGTTAATATGACATGAGTAGGAGTGGGGGTTTACTGAAGGCCGATAACTATAAAATGCAAATATCTCGGTTAATAATCAAGATAGAGAAAAAAACATACATAACAACATTTAAAGAACATTACATTTCTAATTAGATTAGCTCTATATAGTTTTTCGACGCATAATAACAGGGATATTTGAGAAATTTCTCCCTTCAGCCATTACCGAACTAAATCTTTCTTTTTACATAAAATGATTAAATATCGAGTTTGGTAACGATTAATCCAAAATTGCTACCGCTAGACCAGTAACACAGAGATATATATAAAAAATGTTGAACGTGCCTCATTTTCGTCATCTACTAGGTTGAATCGATGGATATTTGAAATTTTTTTTTTTTCGAAAATCGCGTTATGAGTTCAACCCCAATAGCTGATTTCTCTTAAGGAGAAATTTGCTTAAATACGGAACCACTAGAGCGTTAAGGAGGGCCTGGAATGAGTTGTCTACTAGACTGATGGAAGCCTACCTGTGGACCGGGCCTAATAGAGTCATAATCGTTATTCATCCCGAGTGGCTGCCAATAGTATATACTAGCTAGAATCCCGCTAATCCACAAGCGCCTCAACGCTAGGGTGAGCACCCTAACCAACTCGTGGACTAAGTTCTCCCTTGGTGGGAATCCAACCTGAACCAATTTGCATTATCCCAGTGTAGGGCCACCTGTCCCCATACCTATATTATATATCAAGTGAATAAATACACACGAAACCTCCAGACGAGAAGCACCTGAAATCTAAACAAACAGGTGTGCCAACTTCTCACAGGAAAGAAAAACAATAATGGATCAGAATAATTTTTATCTCAATCAATCAAATTTTATTAGTCCAAGAACTTAAAAAGGGGGGGGGTGTACCGATAACATATTTGCCTTTATCTCGTATAATAAAGGTCTCTTGAAAACAATTTCTGGTATTTAAGCTTCGAATAATGTGATTTATTACATAACAGAGTATTGTTTATGTAACATGAGTAGAAGTGGGGGTTTGCTGAAGGCTGAAAACTGAAAAATGCAAATATCTCGGTTAATATAGATAACCTAGTTATAATGTCAATTCCCTTTAAGGAAAATCTCCTGCAACTAGCACGTGCCATTCCTGTTGATTTTCTAAGCTCCGCTTGGGGTAAATAATAATAATACTTAATATTATTACATAACGTCCACTTTGTGCCACTACGATTAATTTGGGACGGTAAATCCATAGGTTACCACCCTTTTCTGACCAGGGTGGGATTTTATTTAGTGAGTTCGTCACTAAAGAAATTCCTATTGACCAGGTAGGAATCGCCTTTGCCACTCTATTAATAATAATAAGTATGATAGGAAAATTTCTTCAATGTCCATCTGTCAATTTTTATTTTAAAATTGATTATAAAATAAAAAACACACATGGGTTACATATACAAAGACTAGAGTTCTTTTTTCAAATGGAAATAAAATGTAGAGGCTTCCCTTTGAAGGGGCCGACATCGAGGAAGATCACCGAAAATAACATAGCTGACGTTGTAAGTACCTCTCATGTTCATAATTGTCATAAATGTGTTTTTGGTAGAGGTTATAAACGCGTGATTAATGTACTATGTACAATGTTAATGTACTATGTCCAAAGTTATATGTTAAATGAGTCGCGTTGTTCTGAATGTTCGAACGTTGTTATTGGAAGGTCGTGGGATCGGTTCCTACAGGCAGGGCTATCGGCAGGGGCTGCGTAAACTAAGCAGATTTCCCACGTGAAGTTTTACAATAAAGAAATCTGCCTAATAACAGCTGTAGTAGGAAGGGATCTCTAAACCTATTCACGAGGGACGAATAGTTCTGAAAACGGCCACCAGAGCTCTCGGCGGAGAGTCCGGAACATGGCGGGGTTCCGTCGACCACACACACAATACAAATGCAAATATCTCGGTTAATATTCAAGATACAGAATTAATGTGTAGAACAATATTTATAGTAGATTTAATTTACAATAAGATTGATTCTATACAATTTTTCGATCCGACGCATAATAACGGAGATATTTTGAATTTTCAAAAATCCCCCCTCTAAACCCCCCCTCCCACTGGTCCGATTTCAGCCATTAACGAACTTGATCTTTCTTTTTACGTAAAACGCTTAAATATGAAGTTTGGTAACGATCAAACAAAAATTGCGACCGCTAGAGCGTTAACAGACAAATATATATATATATATATATATATATATATATATATATATATATATATATATATATATATATATAATTTTGAACGGACCTCATTTTCGTCATCTCCGGGGTAGGATCGATGGACATTTGAGGAAATTTTTCAAAACTCGCGTCATGAGTACGACCTTAATAGCTGATTTCCCTTCAGGGAAATCTGCTAAAACTACTGCTCATAATCTAAGCTTAAATAGATAAATATTGTTTTCAGCGGACCTTTATTATGTGAGATATATGCAAGTACTTTGTGTTTGATGTCGATCAGATGTGACGTTCTTAGATCCAAAATGTTTGATTTATACCTGACTATTTAAGAGTTTACGTCATTACTTAATGGCTGAAATCGGACAAGGAATATTTAGGGGGATTCTGAAATTTAAAAGAAAGGTGAAAGTGCATTTCAGTTCCCCCCCTTGATGGCGCACGATGATGACGGCGGCCATCTTGTTTTTCTAACACCAAGGGGTGTTTTTCTTACTTTATCTTTTTTAACACTTTAAAATGTCCAAAATACGCCATCGGCGGTTAAAACGAGGGGGGGAGGGGGAGGGGGGGGGGGTAATTTTAACTTAAATTTTGTTAACTCACCTAATTTGTTGGATCCTTAGACTGCGGAGGATAGACTTTCGTATGTAGGCGATAAGAATCCCACTTTTATACACCATTCAATAACGGCACGCTTTCCCTGCACTTCCAATTGTGTAAAAAACTTAGACGTGCACTCACTGTGAGCCATAGCTAAAACGGATATGGTATTAATAGTAAACACTAGCAAAAACAATATGTTGGACGGTAGCAAAAAACAAGATGTCGGACAGTGACGTAACAAGATGGCGGCTAGGGGGGGAACTAAAATGCACTTTAGCCGAAAAAAATTCTTCACGTAGGATTCCGTAAACTAACCGATGAGTGGAAGAAGGGGAGGGGTACTAAAGGCTGAAAACAAACTCGTTTAATATTTTAGTTATAAAAAAATGCAAACAATAACAATTGTTGACCATCAATAGTATAACAAGGTCGGTCCTATAACATTTTATGATCTGAATCATTATAACGAAGATATTTCCCCCCACTATTCCAGGCAGGACCCCCGTAAGGGCTACTGGTGCTTGTGTGCAAAAAAAGGATTTTGGCGCCCCTTAAGGCATTTTGAATTATCTTTTTTAGCAGAGTTTCCTTAAGGGAAATCAGCTAACGAGGTCGTACTCATGACGCGAGTTTCGAAAAAATTTCCTCAAATGTCCATCGATCCCTACCCAGGAGATGACGAAAATGAGGTCCGTTCATAATTATAGATATATATATATATATATATATATATATATATATACACATATATATATTTGTCTGTTAAAGCTCTAGCGGTCGCAATTGTTGTTTGATCGTTACCAAACTCGATATTTAAACGTTTTATGTAAAAAGGAAGAGGAGTTTAGAGGGGGGATTTTTGAAAATTCAAAATACCTCCGTTATTATGCGTCGGATCGAATAATTGTATAGAATCAATCTTATTGCAAATTAAATTTACTATAAATATTGTTCTATACATTTATTCTGTATCTTGAATATTAATCGAGATATTTGCATTTGTATTCTGTGTGTCGTCGGCAGGAGTCGGCTATGTTCGGGAATTTCCGCCGAGAGCTCTGGTGGCCGTTTCCATAACTATTCGACCCTCTTGAATAGGATTAGAGATACCTTACTACTACAGGTGTTATTGGGCAGATTTATCAACTGGAAAACGTCACGTTGGAAATCTGCTTAGTTTACGCAGCCCCTGCGTGACGGACTTTTTTTTTTTTATGGTAGGTAGGTGCTTGAAATAAAGCAAAGAACTGAACTTCAAAAGCCATATTTATTTGTAGACTAAAATGTTAAAATGAAATAAACAGAATAAAATCTAATTATTTTTTTTGGGGCTCTTGGTTTTGGCGCCCCTAAAGGTTGGCGCTCGTGTGCATTGCACACTAGGTAGCGGGAGCTCTGATTCCAGGTCCAATTTCTGCCTTTAAGAAATGTGATATTATTTTTGACAAAAACGACAGAAAAATCGAGTATATTATAGATCGAAAAACATTTACCAGACAAGTACGTAAAATCTGAATTGATAACATTATCACCCACACACATTTGCATATATCTGGCATAGACAAAGTCTCTTACTTCATCTTCATTTTTACATAAAACGTTTAAATATCCAGATAGGTACCATTCAGACAAAAAATGCGTTAACACACATAAATATACGATAGATGGACATTTGAAGAGATTTTTTGAAAGTTCCGTCATTAGTCCAATAGCTGATTTCCCTTAAGAGAATTCTGCTAATATCTCCGTTATTATGAGTCGTATTGAAAAATGGTACACTATTGATACTTTCCAATTGTTGTACTATAAAGTTTCTCATAACTCAAATACTAAGCGAGTTTTTCGCACTTTTCATTATTTAGTAAAACCACACATCCACTCATACGGATTTTTATTTAGAAATAGAGAAAACATCGTGAGGTGAGATCACTTAATTTGCCAAAGCAGCACGAGGGAAATCTGCTTAGTTTCCACAGCTCCTGAGTGACAGGCTTTAGGCATGAAACATTATAAGTTCTCGACAAGAGTTCTTAGTGTGTCGAGTTCTATATAGGACGGAGAGCGCTATCTAGTAGCGAGAAGGGCCGAAGTCTCCAACAGTAGATCCCCAATGGTGGATCATCAAACTGCCTCGTTTAGCTTAAAATATCTTAATATAAGGACTAGCATGTAAGATACGAGCCACTACTTGTTAGGGGACGGACTTGCCCTTCTTTTAATAATAATTTGCTTAATATATAAATTAAATAAATATATATTTTTTAAAATAATGTTATTATACTAAGCCAACCCACCAGTAGTACAACTTTATAATTTGTTTTAATTAACTTCCTTCTTACAGTCAGATTTTTTATTTCCTTCGCAAATAAACCTTGTCCTTTGGATATTTATTAATTTTAATATTATACTTATTTATTAAATAATATTACACTGAACCCAAATGCTTGGTGTTTGAGTTATTACATTTCTTACTTAATCCCCCTCCCCCACACCTTGCAATAAAGCAACACCAAGAGATTTAATGAATTCTATTCGGTATATATCAATAACAGAAATAAAATTTAGTCTTATTTTCAATAATACTTTCTTACCCCTGTAGTAGTGCATTAAACAATTATTTTGCCTACAATATTACGAGAAAACAAGAATAGGGACGAAAGGATTTATAGTAATTTCTATGTAATAAAAGCCTTCCTCCTTTTAATTATTCAACTATATCAATATCAACATGGACAATGCTAAAACCTAATGATTGGCATCACTTTTTAATAAAAGATACTGGAAAATGTTTTACTCAGAATTACAAAAATTAAATTTACAAAGCAGTAAAACTACACTACAATCACTAAATAACTATTCAATACAAGACCCTTTCATGGAACAAATTTGACACACATTAATTTTACTTTTCCAACAACAATTTACAAACATTTTGTATGGATTTGTGGATTTTCTGAAATTTTGGGTAGTTATCAGTTGCTGTAAAGTCAGCTTCTAAATCTTTCAGAATTATAGATTGTTACTCAAAAATACTGAAGACACAGTTAAACATTTACTGGAAACAGACACATAAACAAATGCCAACAATATTGGACAGTAACAAATAAATGACAACATTTACGACTTTCATTCCCAACATTGCAGAATATTTGAATATGGAAGAAACACCTACTGAATTTCACACAATTGCTAACAGGAATGGCTCAATTAAAGTGGACCTAAACAGATTTAAAATGATCAACAACCCATTATGGCCATGCAATTTTACTACTCAACAGACTTACATCCATCTCATACATGACTGTTAACTGCTTTCAAACAAGACACCTTCTAAAAGAATCTGCAATGAAAATAACAAACTGATAGCCTGTAGAGAATAGCTTTGTTCTCTTATAAGTGCAATAAAGACTTTAGGAAATTTGCAGAAGTTTTATACCTGAAAATAATTTATTTTAATAACTATTATAGGTAAATTGATAGCATACTATAAACAACAGCAAATATTCTATTTTCACTCTTTCACCATTTAAAATTTTTGTATAATAATCTTCTTATTTATTTATTAGAGTCACATTTAATTTTATATATATAAATAATTGTTTATAAGCTATTCATTAATAATCTATGAACAAATGTAATATACTATATTGTACAGGACATGTAGGAAATAAAGTCCCTCTCTCTAGGGCTATTTTATTGAAAAAAATAATCTAAAAAAAAAAATAAATACTGGAAATGTGTGAAAACTTTAACAAATAAAATAAATTTATAGCTGAGGGATATATTATAAAAATTTATTAGTTTTTCTTTGTATACACTAATTCATTCTAAATGTTTGCTATGAATAAAATTCAATAATACAAAGATCAAATTATTTTTAATATTACCTTAGAGAAATAAAACTAAAGGGAGGTTAGAGATGAAAAGAACAATTTTTAAATTTTTGTTTTATGTCAGTGTAAAAATTGTTCAAAAAATAATTTATAAGGTGCATTTACGTCTTTAAGGTGGGAACAATAAACCATTCTCATCATTTATAAACTATGGGATCCTTAAATAATTTTAACATTAATTCCAAAGCGTATTATATATTTAGTGTGGTATTAAGAATGTTAAAATTAATTTATAATACATAATTATTAAAGTGCTAGATATTGTAATATGCATTCATGGACTTTGAGCTAATTTTATAACAAGTATCTAAGTATAATTGCTATAATAATATATAAAGAAAGAAATTGACAAACTAGTACATTTTTCATAGAAAACATACATTTTTGACATATCCTGTTATGTTATGTTAACTCTATTGGAAATGAATACATTTCATTTCATGGGACAGCTTTTCAGGACTTGCATTGTATGGATTGCCACCATTTTTTATTTTTTTTATAACTGCTAAATAAAGCTAGATAGGATACAACCAGTAAACAGATTGAAATTTTACTTTTGTAAAATATTGGTTATTTTTTTTTTCCAGCAAATTTCCCATAATGGAAAAAGCTATAGAGGCTGTACTCAACTGTATACACTTTGTTTTCTCTTCGCAAATATTATGACATATCCATTTTTAGTTTTCAGCTTTCAGTAAAGCCCACTCCTACTCTTCTTGAATTATAAAATATATCAAGAGGCTCGGGTTGGCCGTGGGAGTTAGGGCGTTGGTCCTAATCTCCCATGGCAGACCTAGAGTGGCGGGTTCGAATCCCGCCCTGGCCAGTAGAAATTTATTTAATGACGGCCTCATTAAATAAACTCCTTAAGCCCACCCTGGCTAGAAAAGGATGGTAACCTGTAGATAACCCGTTCCGATTAGCCTAGTTGCATAAAGTGGATGTAAAAAAAAAAAAATAAATAAATAAAATATATCATTAAACATCTTAATTCTCGATGAACTCTCAGATATGGCTTTCAATGAACCTTTACAACATGTGAGTGAGTGTTTATTGAGTAAAACTGGATCAGTGAAATATAAATAAATAAGCATACCATGGCTCCAAAAATTGATGCCTTATTTTAATACTTCCAATGGAATGATATACAAAAAACTTCAAACTAAATTTAAAGTATTTTAGTTGAACTAAATTTAAAACAAAAACTAAATCGTAGAGATGGACTCAGGGTAGCCATGTGAGTTTAAGTTGGCCTTAATCTGACATGGTAAACCTTCAGTGGCGAGTTCAATTCCTTGTCTGGCCAATAGGAATTTATTTAGTGACATACTCATTAAATGAAAACCTTAGTCCCACCCTTGTTAGAAAATAGTGGCAACCTGTAGATAGCCCATTCCAATTAGCCAAAGTAGCAAAAATTGGACTTTCATAAATAATAGTAATAATTATAAAATCTTAGAGGATTGATTAAAAGCTGAACTGAATCTTAAATTTGGTTTAGTTACAACTAAACTAGCATAATAAATTTGTCAAAATCCAACAAGCTCTTGGTCTATAATTTTGAAAAAAAAATTTGGTGTTAAAATTGCATTTAATATCTTTTGACTAATACTAACAATTTGTTTCTTCAAGTTGTCCTTTTTTTCTGCTTTGTAAAATAATACACCTTCTCTTTCTATTATATTCTTTATTTATATATTTTTAAACTGGGAAAAGTCTCTTTTAAGTTGTAGCACCATTTTATTTTCCTTTAGTCATATTGTTTAAATGAATGAAATCCTAACTAAGATTCTACTGACAAGCCTATGTCGTACTATCATTGAAATGAAAATTCATAAAATTATACCAGAAACAATGACATACACAATTCGAAATAATCCGAATGAATTTATAGCAATGAAATAAAAAACATTGAATAGCTAAATTAAATATATAGACAATTATACCACACTAAAAACTACCATTGAAAATAAATGTTTATACTCAAAGGAGGAATAAAAGAGGGAGATTAAAAGAAAAATGAAAGACTCAATAGAAACAAGTTGAAATCCATTATATGAAGGCTTAGCCGATTATTAGATGGAAATACTTACTGTAGATGACAATATTTCATGAAGAAAACATCCAAGAAGAAAACTTTTACACTCCTTCACATCAGAAAATAACTTGAATTTGGATATGTCTGAATCGAAGAATGAATTAGTAAACTGAATGGTGGAAAACAAAGAATATTTTGTTTTGTTGTTAGTAGTTGAATAATACAAACCAAACTAAAATTACTTTTAGTAAAGCAAAACTAATTAAAATAATAAAAAGGGGTACTAAAACTAAAAACATATGTCTGAATCGAGGTATGGATTAGTCAACTAAATGGTGGAAAAAAAAGAATATTTCGTCAATGAAAGTAATTAGTAGTTTAATAATACAAACCAAACTAAAATCACTAGATCTAAGTTTACTTTTAGTAAAACAAAACTAATTAAAATACTAAAAAGGGGTACTAAAACTAAAAACATATGTCTGAATCGAAGTATGAATTAGTAAGCTGAATGGTAGAAAAGAAAGAATATTTTGTCATTAAAAGTAATAAGTAGTTTAATAAGGCAAACCGAACTAAAATTAGTAGTCTGAGTTTACTTTTAGTAAAACAAAACTAATTACAATACTAAAAAGGGGCACTGAAATAAAAAAACAACTATTTATTAAGAAATTATTTGCAGAGTCCAATTTAATGGATGAGGGTTAATTTTTCTGAGTAAACATGATTAATTATTATATAAAACTAAAAATATAACATCAGTTTATAGTAGTTAAATTCAATTATAGTTAGTTTAGTAAACTATTTATTTCTGTCTGCTTGTGGAAGAGCTAATGAATGAAGAGAGAGAGAGAGCTGGGCAATGCTCTGATAGGAGGGAGCTCCTGTCATTTGCTGTGCTCCTAGTAGAAGCGAAGGTTGTGCTGCTTTGTGCGCTTCTTTGTGTCCCATCTTTGCATTCCTAGAGAGCTCCTCTCACTTCATGCCCTACTAATACCCCAGGCCTTGTCATTCCATTATGAATCCCTTTCTGTCTTTTCAATTTGTCTCCCACCCCTTCTGCTTTCAGCGGCTTCCAGCTTCCGCTAACGGCCAACAGAGTGCATTGAAATGCAATAAACTGTTAAAATTGATTTCAAACAAAATGTAGGCAATATATATAAATATTGGACAAAACACATACACAATGTATCTTATTTATTCCTTGATAAATCCTTCAATATTGCAATGTAATAAATAAATTATGTTACAAATGCAATTAACATTTATTTAACACTACAGAAAGTTACTAAAGGCATTTATTTTAAACTCACTTCCTTAATTTTTTCCTCAATGATAAAGATGATATTCTCTCTAAATATCACCTTTCACAAAATGGACAACCAATTATTTATTTCCAATTTCTGTCCCTTGTGGTAGGTCGTTGTCTAAAATTATATTTTATTTAATTTCTTGAATCATATAAAGGAGCTATTATTGCTTTATTTTTAGAAAAGATTAATAATAATATCCTAAGAGAATTTGATACATTTTATTTTTCTATTACATATATTCTTATTTTAATAGCTCTTATTTTTAAGAATATTAATGCTTTCATCTGAAGTTATTGACTTGAAAATGCTTGTTACATATAAATTCACAGATTAATAAGCAGCACTTATGGATACATACAATTTTTTCAGCTTAAATTTCATTTATTTTTGTAAGAACTAATTTCTGATCAATTTTTATATTTGATTTAACGTCTCTGCAATTTTGAGATGCTCATTACCTTGATTTTTATATAATGAAATATAAAATGGAATTTTTACTAAATAGGCATTTAATTGTCATTTTAAAGTTGGCCATACTTAAATAATAATAAAAATTAAAAAAATTAAAATTGGTTTCCTTTATAGTCACAGTTTATAGTCTTAGTGACTCACTGAAACAACATGCTGCAATAATAACTGTTAACTTACTCACTGTTCTTTGTGTCATTTTTATTTCCAGTCAGTGTGAGATGTGCATTTTGTTCAAATAGGAATAAGTTCTAGCAGCATTATTTGTGTAGATTGGTAAGCATTTAATAATCAGTTAATACGCTTTTTACTGCTACATTTCTATATTACATTTCTTGTAGTTTTCTAGAGACTTTAAAATAGATTATTCATTTTTGAGCTTGCAACTTACAATCCAGTTAATATAAGCATTTTCTGTTTTATTTTATGCTACCTATGAGATAGTTGTACAGCATTTGAGAAGGTCCACGCCCCAATCCTGTAAAGTGTGCATTTTGTACTATTGTCCCTATAGAAAATATTTTGAATCTTAGGGCTTTCTGTTTTAAAAATAATAATCAGACCCTTTGTATTTAATACTCCAATAATCTTAAAGTTTTCTAGACTAAACATTAAAATAGATACTTTTTTTCCCCAGTTTTTAGGCCTACATTCTACAATCTATTTAATAATAGTATCTCCCAGTCTTTATTACGAAAAATGCAATGTCTTAATCCATTTGGGCACCTGATAAAAGTCCATGACCAGATATTGTTCATATATACTCATTATTACATTGTGCTATTCATAATATTGTTTTTATTAATTCTGATAGTGGGTTTGTTTTGCCTAATAGTTATTCAGATTTTTATATGATAGAAATTTAAGTACTTAACTCAGGATTTTTATTTTTTTTTTAGTTTAGAATAAATTAAAGTTCTACATAAACTACTATTATAAACTCTGCCCATAATTAATGTCTACCATATTAGTAATTGTATTGGTCAAAACCTTAAAACAAAAATCCTCATTTCTTTCTGTTGTTTTTTCAAAACATCCCCCTACCTATTAAATTGATTAAGAAAGTTAGGTTATGAAAATGTATGTCTTTAAAACTGCTTTTAATATGATAAAATATTTGAATAGTATTTAGTAACGTCTCCTTTATGCTACTATGACTAATTGTGACGTGTCTTCTAAAGGTTACCACCTTTTTCTAGCCAAGGTGGGACTAAGGATTTTGTATAATGAGTTTATCACAAAACAAATTCCTATTGCTCACTTGGAAATGGGACCCAGGAATCTAGTTTTACAGAGTGTATTAAGAACAATTCCTTAATGCACAAAGCTAACTTACTTCCAATATTTAACCCTTTCCTTGCGCAAAGCCACTATAGTGGCTTGAATCAAGCTAGTATGTCGTACTGGTCAACTCACTTCGCCATCTATTCACTATTTTTCTTGTAGTAAGAAGCCTTTAACAGAATTTGGAATGTACTCAGTACGTATAATAAAAATCAGATGGTACTAAGTGGGGGGGGGGGCTGAAACCTTGAGAATACATGTAACTCGCTTAATACTCCTACAAAGGAAAGCATGTATTTAACAACAATTGTAGAAAATTAAAATTCCAACAACATTGGTTATCAAACTTTTTTGGTCCTAGTTATAGTAACCAAAATATTGCGAATTTACAATCATTCCCCCTCTTAACCCCCCCCCCTCCTAAGTTGATTTCAGTCATTACCTAATATGATATTTAGTGATAAATCAAATGGTTAAATACCGAATGTAGCATAGATAAAATAAATATTTTATAGTCAAGAATGTAAAAATCATAATTGAAGGTGTCACTCTTCATATTTGCAAGTATTCCATCTAGTTAATATCTGTTGAAAACAATATTTGGTATTCAAGCTTCAAATAAAGTGGTTCATTATATAACAGAGTATTGTTTATGGAACATTAGTAGGACTGGGGATTTACTGAAGGTATAAAATAATAAACTATAAATGAAAATATCTCATTTAATATTTATGGCAGTGAAAAAACAAATATAACAATATTTATTCAACATTAAATTTGCAATAAGGATGGTTCTATATAATGACCAGATGATTATATATATATATATATATATTTCCTTCTTCTCGAATGGACCTCATTTTCATCATCTACTGTTTCATATCGATGGGCATTTGCGGAAAGTTTTCGAAAACCGCGTCATGAGTGCAACCTCAAAAGCTGATTTCCCTTAAGGAAACTTAATTGTAGATATACCATGAAATATAAATGAGAAATCCCGTTGAAAAACTCATTAGAAAACAAAACAGTCTAATTAATTATGATAAACTTAGTGTATCCTGTTTAATAACTATTGCTCTGGAACCTGCCAACAGAACCATTAACTAACCAGTTTTAGTTCTTAATGTTGTGAAACTACCTAACATATACTACCTTCAGCCAGATCAATAATGACTAAGGCGAAAATGGCAGACCTTATAAAAAACAGCTGGCTGAGGTCTATAGAAATCTGTCAGCTATTTTCTACAGGGACGGCCATTTTTTAAGAAATTTTTTACTTTCGTATTAATGTGGCTCACTGAGCTGGGATATGTTAGATAGTGCAATCTTCTGTATGGACTTGGAAAGAAGTCAAATATATAGAGATAATTAATAATTAATGTGTCAAAAGAAGAGATAGTGAATGTTTGTCTACAAAATGACCTGCCGCTATAATCATAGTTTCAATAGAAATAAAGATTCTTACTTTTTGTTTCATATAACATTTCTTACAGTTTATTAATTTAAAATAAATTAGTTACTTGCTTGCTCTGGTAGTTAGTCTGTGGTTAACTAAATGTTTCCTTGAAATATGTTCACCTCTTTGAGATATAACTTTAAATTGATAACTAAGAAATGAAATTATGATGATGATGCTGATCAAAAGCCAAATTTTTCTCAGCAGTTACTCCTTTCAAAGATGTTTTCTAAAAATGATTAACTTTTGAATTTCTGTATAAAAATTTATCTGCTAGCTGATTTACTGTTGAGAATTTTCTGACCTGTAGGACCTTTAATATACTTCTCAAAAATGAATAGGGATATTGGTTATTATTTCTTATCCTATTAATTTTAATTAAATCGATCTTAATTAAATTTCTTTTTTATGGGGGAAAAAAGACAATAATTTCTAATAAATATTAATGATATTTATAATAAAAAAAAAATATATATGCTAGGCACCATACATACCACAAAACAGCCAATATCCCTATTCATTTTTGAGCAGTTTAGTTTCAATACAGGGTTGTTTGGTGTGATTCTTACTATACTATAAGATAGCTGCACAGTAAATGAAGAGTTTAACCCTAATCCTGTAAACTGTTTATTTCAGCAGATTTTCCTTTAGGGAAATGAGGTTTTGAAGTTTAACTAATGATAAGTTTTTCTAAAATTGTCTTTAAATGTCCATTGATCCTACTCAGGAGATGTTGAAAATGAAATCCATTCCAATTTATAAATAAAATTTTATATATATATATATATATATATATATATATATATATAAATATTTGCCTGTTAATGCTCTTTTGTTTACTATGAAAAGATCTCTAAATTACATTCTGTAATATTTTTGATTCCATGCTTCCTAAGTGTATACTACATTAAAATGAAATTGTTATAAGCGACGTGCAGAAAAATATATTTCATTTAATAGGATTACAAATAAAGGGTGTCAAATCAGATTTTTTCATTTTATTTTTCTATTTCTGTGGAAAATTGAAATGAAGTAATGTATGAAATACAAATATTCTTTAACTAAATACTTATTAACGTCCACTTTGAGCTTCTAAGGCTATTTTGGTTCAACTGGTTAGAAGTCTTCTTTGCACAGAAAGTTTTTCCTAAAAAAAAGCTTCTAACTAGACTATTTCCTCAACCTATATATTTTGCTGGTTAGTTTCATAGAGAATGCAAGAAGAAACCACCCAATACAATTGAAACCCTCTGTCATTGTTTGTTTGCATGACAAATCACATACTCCGTAGTGCACTATACCCCTGTTCGAAAGAGGTAGATTTCAAAACAAATGAATGCACTTTAAATTTTATTCAGTTGTCTGGTTACCAGGGTTTGCAGTTGGGCTTCTGTTTCCCCAGCGCCCACTCACTATCGTGAAGATATAGAGTAGCTATTTGAACAAAGTAGTTATAAAAGTAGTCTGTAATCCACCACAATAGGGCTGGGAATGACAGACTTCTATGTTACACAAGTGGCAGGCTTAAAAAACTTGAGCAAAAGACTCATCGCAAAGAGATTTCATTCGTTAATGTAATCAGTTCTAACAAAAACTATTATTTTTGCATAAAAACTTTGCTTCATCCACAATGCTTTCCCATAGCTTAACTATACAATATGAAACCCAAAATCTAATGGGATTTTTAAGAGTATTTTTGAAATTAAAGAAGCTATGAAATAAAAGAAGTCCTATAACTTCATAGTTTAAAGTTAATCTTATTCCACAGAACTTTGTCTTCTGTGTGTGTGTGTGTGTGTCTTGTCTGTTTGTCATGAGGCCAAGACCCTTCAGAATTTTTAAATATATAAAGAACCCATAATCCATACATTCTAGAATTTTTATTTCAGGGCTAAGGTTACAAATGTGAGAATTTGTTGGGTGATGGACTCCATATATATATATATATATATATATATATATATATATATATACACATGTGTGTGTGTGTGCGCACGCGCTTGTGTTTGTATATACACATTCATACATGTGTATATGTACATATATTCTCTATCTTGAATATTAAATGAAACCTTTGCCTTAATTAGTTTTGGCCTTCAGTAAGCCTCCATTCCTACCCTTCTCATATTTACCATAATCTGAAATATCATGAAATGCGTAATTCCTAGCTTAAATATCAAAAACGGTTTTATACTAATCTTTACTATGTGAGATATATGCAAATATGTTCTATATGCCTCATCAATACAAATTTTCTTGAGAGCTCAGTCTATGATGACCGACAGATGTTCGGTCACCTTACTGTAGATAAAATAAGCTATGTATGAACATATATGTGTATGTGAGAATATGGATGTTTACATATATATATATATATATATATATTATTACCCCTTGACCTGTGTAAATGGAATAAATTGCTTCTGTTCAGGATCAAATAATTCAGTTACAAACATTTTTTTTTGTTTGAGAAAGAGAATAAATTTCTGTTTAATAAGAACAGTAATAAAAATCGTTTGTGTCATTGAAGTTGAATGTGGAGGTGATATGAGAAAGGAAATATCTATGTATGAAATAGGTACACATGGTGAATTGACCTGTTGATTTTTGGGTATGACTTTCGGGAATTAAATGTATTTAGCAGCTACTGTTCCCTTTGACATGTATTGGGATATATTATTCTTCCTTGTGTGGAAGAATTTGGGAACGTGAGTAAAGAAGTGGAAAGCTTAAAAATTGAAAAAAGTTATTTTTCTTTGAGAGTGAAGGGGGGGGGGGCGTGGGTTGGAGTGCAGTGAAGCTGTCGTTGATCAATACCGTCCCGTGTCGCTGCCTAGCGTTAGGAGCTGTAACCAACCAGCTCACTGTGGGCCAAACCTCCCTTGCCAAGTTTTAAATATAGACGCTTGTAACACCCCTCCAGGATTTTCCACCTTCGCCGCTGTTCGTGCGTTCCCCTCACCCGCTGCCCGCCGTATAATCTTGAATCAAAGCACAAGCAACAGTTTCATTTTACGCGCAAATAACAGGGATAACAAATCCCCAAACTACCGGACGTATTTTTTTTTTGCTCGAGCTGGTTATCTGTGTTCTAGACGGAGCTCCTTAAAGTCTGCTGCTGAGATCCGGCTGCGAAAAGAGACAAAAAGGCGAAGAAGAAGAAGAAGCAGGCGTGTTGAGCGAAGCGATCGCGAATGATGCTCCCCCTGTGGTACCTCTACTTCGGCTACAAGGAATATTTGTGAGTATAACATTCCTTTTATACCTCAGAGCCAGTGGCTGCCTTCCCCCACCACCTGCACCCGGGACCTTCAATCAGGGGCTCACGATTTATTTTAACTTTGCCAGAACTGATGGAAGTGCCGTTAAGGGTGGAGGGGGTGTCCTCAGCCACTGTGGTGGGGAACCACAATCCCTTATTGCTTCCTCACAACTTGAGTCCTCAGTGACCTCATTTTTCACAATTGAACTTTTAAGCACCTCTGCAAAGACATACTTAACGAGGTCACTTTTGTAGTAGTACTACGTTTGTTATGATTCGATAACAGCTGATCCCTAAAGATGGGTCACGCTTGCGCACTGCCACATTGACTTGTCTGAAAAATTCTGTAACCTACATACTTGTAATATTTTTTTTTCTTTTTAACAATTCCTGCCAGACACCTCGAAGCCTATTACGATCAGCTGAGAGCTGTTGTCAATGGCTTGATCAAGCGTGAAGCGTGTACCCGAACCTTCCTACCACTCTATAGTCGTTGCTTAGTAACTAATTCAATGAAACAAATTCAACTGGCATAGTACTGGCCTTCTACATTAAAAACTCACATGTTCTTTAGTGTGCAAATTTTATTTAACTTTTTTATTGATGTGAGCTCTCTAATCACATTAAAAAAATGTCTTAGCATTTAATTATTACTTCTGTTTTATTAAATGGAGCCCACATGCTATTGTAAGAAGGTTATAATAATTCATTACACATGCATAATAGACTTCCAGTTTCAGCTGTGTTCTAATTTCATTCGTCACAGTTAAAGAAGGCATAATGAACAGCTTGTTGAAATTAAAACCTTACCTCTTTGATTTCTCGAGTGTTCTTTAAAAAATTGTGTCATTCTTTACTTTTCTTTCTTGTACGAAAGATTTACAAAACTATTCCTCATTACTTGTGGTCTTTATGCAATATTTGCCCTCATAAACCCAACTGTATAATGTCTGTCTCACCCCAGTCAAATAACTTGAAATACCAATCAAAGAGAATGAAATGAAACGCATATGTTCTTTTTTGAGTATTGAACTATTTTTTTTTAAATCGATTGTTATCTTTCCACATTTCGTTAAGGTTGTTAAATGGTAGCCAATTATTTATACCCTACCACTTTCATTACTTAGATATAAAACAATTATACGAACACTCCAATAAAATAGCATTTGGATACGTATTGCTCTATTACTCTTTCAGGGTTGTTTGAAAAAGGATCAAAAAGTATTTTCTAACTTTCGATTCAATGTATTTATCGATTTAAAATTAGATCGAATTTTGTAGCAACTTGAAGGTGGACTGGACTGCCAAGTCGATTGGGTTATAATGGAGTTTTGGGCCTATATGTTTCTTGGTCCTCTACCCCAATTTTTGGTATTAGTGGCAGTGGTTAACAGATTTATTTGCTAGAAGATAGAAAGCATATTGAGAGTTCAGCAAGTTATTTGGTTAGTCGGCTTTAGTTTCAACTGCAATTCATCTTCAGTCCAGGAAATGGTACAAGTCCTGTTCTGTTATCAGGGCTAGCTGATGTACTTTTCCTGACCTGAAGATGTTTTATAATTTAGAAAAATGTCAAATGACTAAATAAAGACTCCTAAAGAGTTCTGGACTGTTGCCCACTTCTGCACCGTTTTGTGTAGGACCTAAACCGGAGTTCAGAGTTTTTTGGTTACAACTGGTTTTAAGATAAAGTCTATTACCTCTTGTATTGTTTTATTTCGCCATATAAGTGGATATTCTGACAAACAAGATTCTCTCCTAATTGTACAGTTCATCATAAGTTAACACAGTCTTAGCGATTACTGAAGGAACAGCGCAGGGATCTTGTGCTCAGAATTATTGATAATTAGGAATATGAGAATCTCTAAGGAAACTATTCAATGAATGACGGTTCTTTCCCGAGTGACAGCGCGAGTTACAGTGATTCTAGCATCCAAATTTAAGTAGTTCTTGATAATATTTTAGAAACATTTCAACTTGAGGAAATGATAAAAAAAGATAACGTAAAATATTAAAGGTAGAGCACAACGATTTAAATTAATTCGACTAAACTTTCATACTTTTCCAGGTTTTAACCATATTTCTTTATTAGCAGATTTCCCCTAAGGGAAATCAGCTATTGAGGTTGTACTCATGGCGAAATTTTTCTTCAAATGTCCATCCATCCTACCCAGGAGATGACGAAAATGATGTCCGTTCAAAACTGTATATATATATATATTTGTCTGTTACCGCTCTAGCGGTCGCAATTTTTGTTTGATCGTTACCAAACTCGATATTTAGTCGTTTTATGTAAAAAGAAAGATCAAGTTCGTTAACGGCTGAAATCGGACCAGTGGGAGGGGGGGTTTAGAGGGGAGGATTTTCGAAAATTCGAAATATCTCCGTTACTATACGTTGGACCGAAAAATTGTACAGAATCAATCTTATTGCAAATTACATTTACTATAAATATTGTTATATACATTTATTCTCTATCTTGAATATTAACCGAGATATTTGCATTTGTATTCTGCGTGTGGTCACCAGTAGGCTATGTTCGGAATTTCCGCCGAGAGCTCTGGTGGCCGTTTCCATAAGTATTCGTCCCTCGTGAATAGGTTTTGAGGTTAGGTTAACTGTTTTTTGGGTTTAGAAACTACTGGGTTATTACGCCCTAAATAATGTTTTAGGTTTAGAGGTTTCTTACTACTACAGTTGTTATTAGGCAGATTTCTCTATTGTAAAACGTCACGTGGGAAATCTGCTTAGTTTACGCAGCCCCTGCGTGACTGACTTTTTTTATAATGTGAAGGTTTGCGTGGGTTGATGAAAAAATTTTGGGATTTTTTTTTTTTCTTTTTTTGAGATTTCTTTGTATTTAGGGAATAACAATTTCTTGGACAATGGGCTGGTTCGTGTGCAAGGAAATGCTCCATTTCTGCCCGGTTCCCCCCCCCCCCCACACACAGGATTTATAATGCATTTGCCGCCCATTGCGCTGGAGGACTATAAGTTTTAAAACAATACTGCACCCCCCCCCTATTGTTTGTTAGATTTTTTAAAAAGATTTTAGTAGGGTTTTCAGTGACTTATTAGGGATATCCGTGGGTTCAAAAGGGGCTAAAAATGTTCATGCTATATGAATTTTTTGGAAAGGAAAGGGGGTGTGCTTGAGGCCCCTTTTCTATCTTATTTCGAGTTATGGGAGAGCTTTATCATGTATTCAGAAACTGAGACAATTTGCAACCAGACAAAAAACAAAGGATTTTTGTTGAACGTTTTCTGCTTTTAACCCATTCTGAGAAAGCAACAATCAGCAAATTCCGCTAGGAACCTACAGTTATGAACAACATCTCAACAAGGAGGATAGGAGTGAACTCCTAGTCTAACAGAGATAAGCGGACTAACCTCCAATCTTTGCTGGTTTTTAAATGTTCCGTTAAAGGCCATTTAAGAGAATCTAATGCAAGGCCTAAAAGTTTGGTTTTTTATAGGCAGCCATCATGTGTGCTATTTGTTAGGGCAGACTTGTGGGCAGTAGGGCCCTAAAAAATGTTTTGGGTATATCAGGTTTAAGTATAGGATGTGCGTGAAGAGGTTTTTCGCGGCGAGGCTTGTGAACTTCTGAATATTGATGAGGCTGTGCACTAGACCCATAGCGATACAAGTTTTACATTTATTAGCCTTAGAACCACAGAAATAAAATTGTTTGAAGACTTCTTGAGGCTTTAACATGACCTGGTTTTGATAGCACAAAACTTGGGGGCTATAGTTGATCTATAAATGCTATTAGTAGGTTTTCTACAGCCGCCGCATGAGAAAATGTCAGTTAAAAATCAAAACTTAGCCTCTTGTGTGATGTACCCCTCTTTGAAGGTTAAATTCCCAAACTATTTTGGGCAAGATACCCCTTTTTCAAAATTGAACTGATACCTCAGACCCCCATAGACAATATACTTACCAATTTAACAAGATTGCTGTTAGTTAAGTGAGTAAACTTAATTATTTTCTGAATCTCTTTCTCATCAAAATTAAAAAAAGGATAATATACATAAAATTTACTAAATATGAAGTGTAATTAACAATTATTATTACGAACTACTTAAATATAATTAAGTAGGTAATTATTTTTGGGGGAAAACACATACAAATTGCAAAGTAAAGATAATTAAAAAAATTAGTATGATGGATGGTGAACCTGGTGACTATCTGGTTCAATTTTGGTGAGTTGCAGGCCTTAAATTTCCGAGTTTCAGCATATTTTCTTTGAGGGAAATCAGCTATGATTTCATCAAATGTTCATCGATCCTACCTAGTAAATGACGATATTTTATATATACAGATAGATAAATATATCTATCTATATATTTGTCTGTTACCGCTCTAGCAGCCGCAATTTTTGTTTAATCGTTACCGCGTTTTAAATAAAAAGAAAGATCGAGTTCGTTAAAGGCTTAAATCGGACTGGGGGAGGGGTGGGGGGGGGGTTAGAGATGGAGGAATTTTGTAAATTCAAAATATCTTCCTTCTTATACGTCGGACCGAAAAAGTGTATAGAACCAAAGTTATTGCAAATTAAATGTTCTATAAATGCTAAGCGCGATTTTTTCACTTAATTGATTATTAACCGAGATATTTACATTTTCTAGTTTTTGTCCATCAGTAAACCTGCACTACTCATGTCATATTAATGAAATGTAGTTATCTTATGAAGCACTTTATTTGAAGCCTAAATGCCAAATATATTGAACCTTATCGTTTTGAGATGCAAATACGTGACGCATGTGGGAAATCTGCTTAGTAACGCAGCCCATGCGTGACAGATTAAATTTTCAAACGGTTTCTTTGCCAATAAGGATCCTTCCTACTAAAATATTAGTTAATCTTATAACAATGGTGCACGTAGCTCAACATATGCAGTTTCTTGAAAGTTTCAAATAGGAATTTCTCTTAACTAATAGGGGTCTATTTTTAGACCTCTTCGAACCACAAAATCAGTTTTCGACCCATTGGAAACTGATTTCGAAACCAAAGAGTTAATATCGACCACTGGGAATCCCAGGTATAGGATATGGAATTGATGATACTCTTTATTTATTTACGTCCACTTTTTGCTACTAAGGCTAATTGGGACTGGTTATCTACAGATTACCACCCCTTTCTAGCCAGGTTGGGAATAAGGCATACATTTAATGAGTCCGTCACTAAATAAATTTTTATTGCCCAGAGCGGGAATCGATCTCCCCTAGGGAGGGGGGGGGGGAGGTGCGGTGCGCCCCAGTTGCATGAAACCAATGGTGGTACCAATTGACCACATTAAAATTGTATCCTTCCAACCCAAAATAACCAATGATGCTCTTTAGATGTGACAATCCCAAAATGCCCAATGGTTTCCTACAGGGTCCCCGTAAGGGCTACTGGCGCCTGTGTGCAAAAATGGAGTTTGGCGCCCCTTTTTGAACATTTTGAATTTTTTTTTTTTGATGTTAGGTAGGTGCTTGAAATAAATGAAATGAAAAAGTCATATTTATTTGTAGACTAAAATATCAAAATGAAATAAGCAGAATAAAATCTAAATTTTTTTGGGTAATTCTGAGCTATTATCCGGCTAACTTCAATTCCCTCCATACTGTAATATTACATTAGTGTAGTGCTGAATATTAATATTCAGTCCTAATTATGTGTCGGAAAACGAAAATATATTAATAAACTTAATTTAGTAGTCGTCTGGCTCACTATCGGTATCTGGCTCATGATCGACGCTAGATAAATTTTGTAACACTAAAATTTCCAAAATACGCCATCGGTGGTTAAAACCGAGGGTGGGGGTTTTCTTGTTCTAACTTTAGTATAAAACAAGAGTACATCACATTTTTAGGGCGATTGGTCAGATCTACAATGGCGAGGACGAGCAACCTCGCGTCCTTCATGAACCAGATACCGATAGTGAGCTAGACGACTACTAAAGTAAGTTTATTAATATATTTTCGTTTTCCGACACATAATTAAGACTGAATATTAATATTCAGCACTACACTAATGTAATATTACAGTATGGAGGGAATTGAAGTTAACCGGATAATAGCTTAGAATTACCTTTTTTTGGGGCCCTTGGTTTTGGCGCCCCTAAATGTTGGCGCCTGTGTGCATTGCACCCTTTGCACATATGGTAGCGGGGACCCTGGTTTCATAAATCCTTAAGTACAAAAGAAATAAAAACATTGCACCTTATCTCTATAATTCCTTAGTGGTTCAATCAATATCTTAGAAGGGATAGCACGCCAGATTGGTTTGTATGGATTAAATATTCCTTATTTCTTGCTTAAACTTGAATGTGGCCTTTTCTTATTTTAGAATTGGATCGAACACGCACCTTAAAGCTTAAAGCACTTTATATCAGGGTTCTTTTGCATCTTTCAGGCAAGCGCGGTCTCATATCATATGATAACCGATTTTGAAAAAAATAAATAAATAAAATTTATCCTCATTTTCAGAATACATTAATTACTTTGGTTCTTATTTTCTACTCTTTTATTTAAAGGAGTATTAAGCATCAGTGACTTTGTGTCACTCCCGAGTCTTATGTTGTGTCACAAATCCATTCTTTCTTTCTCACTTATAAGAAGAATATATGACCTCGGGCATTTGCTTGCAATTATATTTCGCTGCTTATTGCATCGCTGGCCTTCTCCACTTAAAGCTCAAACCACAGTTTCCTTGCCTTCTAGTTATGCAACTCTAAATACTGTGAAACTAACCTAAAAAATACTCACTGCATACTGTGACGCTATCTAATGTGGTTTATCTTATAGGAAATCTGCTAATACGACACATATGGACTTAGAATTGAATATCGTGATTAAAAACAGCTGTCAAGCAAAAACAAAATCTGTATCTAAATACATTTTAATTAATAAAATCCTCATTGCTTAGCGCGATCAATCGGTTATTTCTAATATCTTATTTATCTGTATATTTGAGAATCACTTAATGTTGCTAATGAATGTCACTTATATAATATTAAGTTCGAATTTATTGAAGTGGTTATTGATAAAAAGGGAATTTTGTAAAATACAGAAGCTATAAATAACTTAAGAGCCACTCGAGAGGAGCGGCACTGCCTTCATAATTGATGGATTAGAGCCAAAATCGATATTATTGGCGGGACCGGGCTCACCTTGACGCATTAAAAGGGCGGGAACGATGGATTATTTAATGTATTTCCCATTTTAAATCATACTACATACCCGAATTCCTCATGAAATATTTATGTAACAGCCGTACTGTAATATAATGTTATACCTTGGTATAAATAAATCATTTTCTTCAATGATATGAAATGAAGAACATACTTTAGTACATATCAAAAATTAACTTATGAACCACATGCAGAGTTACATATTATTAAGAACTTGGAGAATAATAGATTAAAGGACGAAAATTATATGGACATTTTAATTATCTATAATTAAACACCTGGATATAGTTACTGATGGACAAGATTTTATTTAAGTACTTTAGGATTTGGAGATATTCAATATTTGGCTTTTAGCAGATTTCCCTCATTTTCGAAAAATTTCCTCAAATGTCCATCGATCCTACCAAGATGACGAAAAAGAGGTCCAGTCATGATGCGATTCATTACAAATTACAGCACTAGCTTTAGTAAATTGTTGTCAATATAATTAGAACTACTACACGACGACAGCCCATACATTACAAAAGTCATGAAACACCTCAAAGACACACACATTTACAACCAGATATAACATTAAATAATATAATAATAATAAATAGACTGCAATAATATCCACTGGAGAAAAAATAAATTACCGTATTTTTACCTACCTCTGTAGATTTTTTAACCTTTTTTATTGGTTTTTATAAGGTGGCTTTACCTCTACTATTTTAGAATCATTACAAGAAAATGTGTGAATCGCTTAAATTGCGACACACCTAAATAAACTAAATACTTTTGTTATTGTGCAATTTTTGAAAGGGCAAATCACCTTTGATGTGATGTCCATAAATAAATAAATCAAAAATTAATTAATATGTTATACTCAGACATATTTTATTAATTGTCTATCTTTCCGGTCTATCTATCTATTCAGTGTTATAAGGTTGATTGGCCTGTTTCTTTACAATTCACTCGCTTTCCGTTGTAGATATTATTAACTTGTATTGTAAATTGACCGAGAGACCTTCGCGTGGGAAATCTGCTTAGTTTACGTAGCCCCTGAGTGACGGACTTCATTATAAGTTGTCGATCTCCCGGTATATCTTAGTACGTTTAGTAATTAAAATTGGAGTTTAGGATAGATCTTAGTACACTTGGTAAACTTCGAGTAGTGGGATCGATTCTCGGCTTGGGCGTTGGGAATCTATTTCGTGCCGAGCCCACTAAATAAAGTCCTTAGTGGCTTGAAATTAGGGATGTGCATCGATGATCGATATTTTGCCATCGATGGGACCAATGTTTTTGAACAATCGATGATTATCATTCGATAGTCTGGTCTAAAATTTGATAAGATTACAACATAGATAATTTAGTTCATTTGTTTAAACTGAAATGTATTAATCTTTCTCCACAACAAAAATCTTGGTTTATAGTCTTTTTAGTCTTTTTTTTTTCTTGGTGTAAATTCGGTTTTTTGTTTTTTAAATAAATAAGTGGCTTATTAAAGACTTTTAATGATTTTTGGATGCATTACAGGAAAAATAATTTGCATATACATATACTTTTGTAAGTAAACCAATCTTTTGTGTTTAATAAACACTATATATAAAGTTTTTAATCTGTACAATGATTTTAGGACATATTTTGGAAATAATAATTTGTACGTATATGTAAACCAACCAATCTTTAACGTTCAATGAATACTAAATAATGTGCAAACACTTAAATGTGTGTTAGCTCCTCTTACCTACAGAAAAACGTATGACTATCATATTAATGTACATAAACTGACGATGGAGCAAAAGTAATTCACCATTTTTCCACATTGAACATCGATGTGCTAGGATCGATGATATTAAAACATCGGTGGTCGTTTCGATGCCAAACATCGATGGTTGCCTTTCATGCTCGCCCCTACTAGAAATCTAGAAATGGTTAATAATCTGTATATAAGCTGTCCCAGTTAGGCACAGTAACATAAAGTTTGCGTTAATGAATAAGTTTAAATAATTAATATTTACGAAGAAAGCAAAAACAGAAGAGAATATTTTTGAAGCAAAATTACTTCAAAGCCGAATAGTTACTCAGGCAATTCAAATTGTTTATGATAAATTCTTACTAACATGTTAGTAACAATGCTTAACCATTAGTAGATACATACATACACACACACACACACACACACCCATATATATATATATATATATATATATATATATATATATATATATATAGATTACGGTCTACGCGGAGACGGCACTCCAACAACTATCCGATGGAGTGATGTTTTCTCCACTCTTCCTTATACCTCTTTTTCATTCTTTCTTGCTAGTCTAAAGCAGAAGGTAACGGGAAACCACTGCATGTTCCTTTGATCACCTTCCTTCCCCTGATCCTATTTACAGGATATCGCCAGGTGTTGCCGGATAACACACACAACAGGCTCATTCAGTTCATTGTTTGGAATATTGGAGTAATAAAAATAGCCTAAGTATGATTTTAGAAACGTCTTTAAAGCAATTAAAACTGGTATATAAGACCCAAAGTCGTTAAATCAAGATTAATGTCTTCTTGTTATGCTTTTACGATTTGGCAAGAAATTGCGAAAGCCCGTGTTTTTCATTCTCTTTTAACTTTTAAAGAACTACAAAGCCAAGATTTGTTTGTGCTTGTGATTAATGATGGTAATACATTTTTAACGACTTTTGCTGGAAGTATTTATGTGCATTTCTGTGCAATTAGCTCTTTTTTTTCTTTTTGAGAATTGTGAAATCTGCGGCGTAGAGTAGCATATACTATTTTAGTATCGTACTCTGGTCAGTATAAGTACTTTTTAGTTTTTATACTTCATTTGACCTACCCCCACTTCTAATTATTGAATTGTCATATTAAATCATCTGTATCAATGAACATCAAATGTTCAGCTTAAATTTCAACTCCTGTTTAGGTAAGCATATTATTAGAGGTACTCAGGTCAGCCACGCGTGTTAAGACTTGCTCTTAATATCACTTGGTAGACATAGAGTCGTGAGATCGATTCTCATCCGGGAGATAGGAAATAGCCAACCAAATAATAAATCGATGTTTTGGGAGCATAATTCACATGAAAAACATCGGGGTACTGGACGAATTAAACATGTCATAACGAAGATGAATTCGTCTATGTTTTTGACAAGGAAAAATCGATTTTATGGAAGCATCGACCATTGTCATGAAGTCATCGACTGAGGAACATGTACTGGATGTACTGGAAGAATAAGTAATGTTCAGGGCGAACTCTGGAATTCATCTATGTTTTTGACAAGGAAAAAGCGATTTTATGGAAGCATCGACCATCGTCATGAAGTCATCGACTGAGGAACATCGATGTACTGGAAGAATAAGTAATCTTCAGGGCGAATTCAGGAATTCATCTATGTTTTTGACAAGGAAAAATCGATTTTATGGAAGCACCGACCATCGTCATGAAGTCATCGACTGAGGAACATCGATGTACTGGAAGAATAAGTAATCTTCAGGGCGAACTGAGGAATTCATCTATGTTTTTGAATCCAATGTTTCGGAAGGATCATACACATGAAAAACATCGGTTTACTGGAAGAATTAAACATCGTCATAACGATGATGAATTCATCATTGTTTTTGAAACATCGGACAAGGAAACATGGAGTTTATAGCACATGAAGTCAACGATATTTTGGTAGCATCGCTTATAGACATGAGACCAACTCGTATGCTATAATTAAAACTTAACATCCATCTGTATCCCATTCTCAGTTCCTTTTATCGAAGACGTTTCGATTCTACAAACTTCATATAATCACAGAACATCCTTCTCGACCTGCCAATCGTGCTTCACTTTCTATCTTATTGTTTCTGGCCAACCTTATATTTGCGGTCCAGAAATCTTTGTGGCCTGTAAAATAAGCCACTACCTTGACACGATCCTCGAACACTTACTACTTTCGTATGAAAAATTCATTTAAAAGGATCATCGACAAGCTTCATTAAGCAAACAGCCCCAAACCTTGAACCACCGTTACTATTTATTGTGATATGAAGAAAATAAGGGAACTTTTTTTTTTTTTCTTTCCTTCTTTCTTAAGTACTTAGAAAGGAAATATTGACAATAGATAATAGAATTAGCCGTCCTCGGTGTATGAACGGTGGTTATTTGGATAGCTAATACTATGACTCACCTCGTCCTTCCACGGTAGATTGTCACGGTGACCGCAAAGTCACAAGGTCACAATTTCTTATCTGTGACACTTTGATAACAGCTAAGGGGGTTTCATCCCGTTTATATTAGCAGATTTCCCTTAAGGCAGACCATGAAAGAACAAGGCGTTTTATTAGTGTCAGAGTTCTAAATGGAAAAGGAATCCAGAATTGTGAGCTGTTCTTTGGGAAATCTGCTTAGTTTAGCTGCTCGTGGCGACTTGTAAAACCGAGTCTTGTAAATCTAACCTTCCTTCTACAACGAAGGGTGCAATTTTTATTTGTTCATAACTGAACCAATTATTTATATATTTTATGAAAACCTAGTGACTAAAATCATACATGCCCGAAATAGATTGAGAAGGAGTTAGGGTTTTTAGAAGCTGGAAAGGGGTTTTATCTCTGTCATCTATATAAATAAAACTATAAGGTTTGTCTGATTTTCTATTTAAATTCGGTAGGGATAAGCTTTTTTCACGTTTCAGAACATTCTAAGAACAATGACATCAAATTTGGAAATCTTGTCTGTCTGTCCGCCCGTTTGTTATTCAATCTCTCGAAAACGGCTAGGTGGAATTTTATTACATTTTATATTTCTGAGTCAATTATTTCAAGATACATAATAGGATATATGGGAATCCGAATTTTCAACTAGGAGAGGGGGGTTACTTCGACGTTAAAATTCATATTTACCAATATCTTTGTTATTATTGTTTTTTCGAAAAATTATAAAGAACAAATTGTGTTGGAATAACGCTTTTGGTCCTAAATTGCCAATTACATTTTGTAATTTTGGACATCCGTCTTTCTTATTCCTGTTTCATTAAAATTCCTGAATAGAATTGAGGAATTGTTTGTATTTGTATTAAGGGAATGAGTATTGCTAATATGAGCGATTTGATACTTTACTCCTCATACTTTGATGCTTTACACCTTATACACTTTTCTATCGTATACAAAATGTTATCATATGTTTTCTCGAGATGGTAATATGCATTCGTAGGGGACTATTGACGTGAAAGTAATTTATTTGATACCTAGAATGATAATAAATCTGTCAATATTTGTCCAATACGCATTCCACGATTCATGCTCAAAATTATAAATATGGCTAATTTGAAGGCAATAAATGGATTATTTAGTGCTTTCTTGTCATCCAATATTTATATTTCTACGGGGAACCATTACTATATTAATTAGTTTCGGGATAACAGCAATTCTAATCATAAATTTGTCTAACTGTTTATATCATGTATAGGCAAAAAAAATTAAAGGCAGCACATTTACTGTTCATGTTATATGTGGCATATGTGTTATTGGTGAATATGACGAAATGAATTTCTGCATCCTATCTTTATATTTTCACGAGACATCATTTCTATTTCAACCTGTCAACAACAGGAAACACAGTTTGAACCAGTCTTATTATAAAAGATATTTCCTACAATTTCTACTTTATACATTTAAATGAAAATAGCTTCTCTATAAAGCGGACTTTAATTCCCATTTTAAAATATAAAAAGAATTGATTTGAAATTCATCCAACAGCTGTTGGGCTTAAATCATATGTTACAGTTAAAAAAAAAAAAAAACAATTTTATCTAATTGATTCTATGTATCTTTCAAATTACTTCTATTATAGTTCCGAAGTGGTTTAGATGGGTCGTTAACTCGGCACAGCAGATAATTAGCAGTAAACCTTGTTAGCAATTTTGGCACAGCCTGGATTTCATTTATAAATACAACTAGAGAATAAAATAAATCAGTTAAAATCTAAAAAATAATAAATTATTAAAAAAAAAACTATATATAAAAGCAAATAACTCTAATATAAGGGGAGACGTTCTTCTTTTAGTTGAAAGGTTTCATTGCAGAAATAAGAACACATTTGAGTATTAATCAGTGCAATAGTACACTAAAAATTTTAATTAGTAATTAAAGTTTCCACTAATAACCTACTAGATAATTAGTAAAAATTAGTCAATTTAACAAGAGTGGGAATCGAACAATTTCAGTGGAATGAATGGCAAATGAACGCTGTCCGATTTCTTGGCAGATTTCCCAAATTCTGAAATAATGTTATATAGACATATGTTATCCTTCATCTTACATTTTAGCAGATTTCCCTTAAGGGAAATTAGCTATTGAGGTTGTACTCATGACGGAATTTTCGAAATTCTTCTTCAAATGTCCATCGATCGTACCTAGTAGATGATGAAAATGAAGTCCGTTCAAAACTGTATATATATATTTGTCTGTTACCGCTCTAGCGGTCGCCATTTTTGTTTGATCGTTACCAAACTCGGAATTTAATCGTTTTATGTAAAAAGAAAGATTAAGATCGTTAATGGCTGAAATCGGACGAGTGGGAGGGGGGGTTTAGAGGGGAGGATTTTCGAAAAGTCGAAATATCTCCGTTATTATGCGTCGGATCGAAAAATTGCATATAATAAATCTTATTGCAAATTCAATTTACTATAAATATTGTTCTATACATTTATTCTGTATCTTGCATATTAACCGAGATATTTGCATTTGTATTCTGCATGTGGTCGGCTATGTTCGGCCTTTCCGCCGAGAGCTCTGGCGGCCGTTTTTGTAATTATTCGTCCCTCGTGAATAGGTTTAGAGGTTACTTACTAGTTACAGCTGTTATTAGGCAGATTTCTCTATTTTAAAACTTCACGTGGGAAATCTGCTTAGTTTACGCAGCCCCTGCGTGACGGACTTTTTTAATTTTCACGTTAGTAGCCATAGCAGGCCTTCATATCACATGGTAAACTTAGTGGCGACTTCGATTCACATTTGAACAATAGGAATATATTTAGTGACGAACTCATTAAATAAAAAACTTGGGCCCAACCCGACTAGAAAAGGGTAGTAACCTGTATATAACCTGCCCCAATTATCTATATTAGCAAAACGTAGACTTTATTAAATAATATTCACTCTTCAGTAAAGAAGAAGATCCCTTTTTATGTATTCGCACTTTAACAATAAGCGATGTATCATGAAACGTCTTATTCCAGGCTTAAATACCAAATATTGTTTTCAACTGACCTTTCCTAGAGATCCATGCAAATACGTCGTGTGATATCGTTAACATATAACATTTTATTTCTCGGGTTAAAATGCTTATTTCATCTATACCATAAACGATATTTGACCGTTTCATTCAACACAAAAAATTATACTCCTTAATGGCTGAAATCGTAACAAGAATAAGTGTATTAACTATAAGCGGTTATATCATGAACCACTTCATTCCAAGGTTAAATACCAAATATTGTTTTCATTGAACTATTATTTTGTAATATAATGCAAGTACGTCATGTGGTGAAATCAACAGTTTAGATTTTTCGTTCTTTACTAGAAAATGTTTATATATGATCTATACCATATTCGTTTTTTAGCCGTTTATGTCAACACTAAAGATCATATTTGTTATTGGCTGAGATCGGACCTGAAATAGTGGTGGTTCAGAAAAGGGAATTATAAAATCAAAATATCTCCGTCTTTATTACTCGGATTGAAAAATGTTATAGAACCAATCTTGTTACACTATTGATGCTTTACAATTGTTGTTCAGTACATTTTATAGTAAATAAAATATTAAGCGAGTTATTCGAACTTTCTTGTTTTCAGTCTTCAGTAATCCCCCAAATTCTCTCATCGGATTATTATTTCGAAATAGAGAATATATGATGAGATGAAAGCAGTAGTGCGTCTTTCCAGCACTTGGGAACTTTGATCAGTTTATGCTACTTCTCCGTGATGAACGGTTTTAGCATTTTAGCAGATTTCTCTTAAGGGAAATCAGCTATTGAGGTCGTACTCATGACGCGAGTTGACACGCGAGTGACGAAAATCAGGTCCGTTCAAAATTATATATATATATATATATATATATATATATATATATATATATATATATATATATATATATATATATATTTGTCTGTTAACGCTCTAGCGGTCGCAATTTTTGTTTGATCGTTACCAAACTCGGAATTTAATCGTTTTATGTAAAAAGGAAGATCAAGTTCGTTAATGGCTGAAATCGGACCAGTGGGAGGGGGGGGGTTTAAGAGGGGAATTTTGAAAATTCACAATATCTCCGTTATTATGTGTCGGATCGAAATATTGTATTGAATCAATCTTATTGCAAATTAAATTTACTATAAATGTTGTTCTATACATTTATTCCGTATCTTGAATATTAACCGAGATATTTGCATTTGTATTCTGTATGTGGTCGGCAGGAGTCGGCTATGTTCGGGAATTTCCGCCGAGAGCTCTGGCGGCCGTTTCCATAACTATTCGTCCCTCTTGAATAGGTTTAGAGATAAGATTTATCTACTGGAAAACGTCACGTGGGAAATCTGCTTAGTTTACGCAGCCCCTGCGTGACGGACTTTTTCGCTATTCGCTTTATTGTGCACGATTTAATTATGAGTAAATCGCCGGCGTTGCGGAACTCATTTAAATAAATATATAAATATTCATTTATTAATTTGATAGGACCAGATTTTTTGTCATCTACTGGGTATTGTAGACGGGCATTTGAAGAATTTTTCAAAAATCAATAGTACAATCTCAATAGCTTTTTTCCATTAAGTAAAATTTGCAAATAGAAATTTCCATTAAAAAAATTAATAAAATTTTGCAAAATGTTGTTGGCTTCGAAAAGTATTCTATACAAATAAAAAATAAATGGTTTTATTATGGTATTAATATTACTGTTTTTTTTAAACGTTTTTTAATTAAATTTTCATAAGGTACTGTTTCTTGTAAGCAAATTCCCGTCACCTGTATCCACTTCCATATCAACCCCTAGGGGCTGATCCGGAGTTTTGAAATCACGTGCTAGAACAGAACTTTGCACTTAGCACCTTGAAGTAGCAAGTGCTAAGTTACAACTAGGGAGCAGAGTTCTAATAACAAGTTTTATCAAGTTAGCTGGATGTAATAATACATTATGGAGGGTGTTTAAATGTTGTATATATCTCCCGAAGGAGTTGTCAAAGTTAAATTCAACTGTTGAAGTAGAATTTATTGATTGTATTTTGTACCAAAAGTAAAATTAGGTCACGTCTTTACTTTTCACAACATTCTATTCTTCTCGTTTCTAATCATCGAATAATATTTTTGGTAAATATCTATTTCTGAATTTTCCTATTTTCACGTGAGACTTATTTCACAAACTTTATTTATTTGAGGGGAGGGGGGATCCATCTCTCTGTTCTTGAATAAACATAGCACCTATCCCCCGACGAAAGTAATGGCATTGTTTCACTTTCTGTTCTCTGTTTTCCCCTTAGTAAGAATCGCACGTTTAACTTCATAATTTAAGCTGGGCATGAGATATTTAGAGGCAAAGTAGCCTAATCTGAAAATCGCGTTCGCAAGGCTGAATACTGAAGATTAAAAATAAATTGAAATCTGCCGTTGAAGTTGTGTTCATAACTCGACTTCAGAAGTATACCTTTAAGCGTCCATCAATCCTGCCTTATAGTTGACAAAAATTCAGCTGGTGCAGCGTAAACTAAACAGATTTCACAACTGTTGAAATGAATGTTTGATGGTAATATCTCATATTCGATTGCCTTTTATTCCGTAATATTAATATGTCTTACGTAATCCGTGCTCGAAACTTAAATTAGACATGAGTTGCTGTGTGTACACAGTTTCTTTAGTTGCAATATATAATGAGAAAGAGCTAGTGTTAATTCAGTCCTAAAAACTTAATAATACAAATAACTTGATAAACATTGAAGTTATGCAAGGATATTGAAATTAGTTTGAAGTTTCTAAAAGAACGTTAAAGTTACGGAAGAATATTGAAGTTAGTTTATAATATCTAGAAGAATATTAGATGTTGCTAGACTGTTGTAGTTCATAATTTCTAGAAGAATATTTAAATTTTGCAAGTATATTGAAGTTAGTTAATAATCTCTGGAAGAAGTTGAAGACATTCAAGAATATTGAAATTATTTTGCAGTGTCTAGAAGAACGTTGAAGTTATGCAAGGATATTGAAATTAGTTTGCAGTTTCTAAAAGAACGTTAAAGTAATGGAAGAATATTGAAGTTAGTTTATAATTTCTAGAAGAATATTTAAATGTTGCTAGACTATTATAGTTAATAATTTCTAGAAGAATATTTAAATTTTGCTAGACTATTGTAGTTAATAATTTCTAGAAGAATATTTAAATTTTGCTAGACTATTGTAGTTAATAATTTCTAGAAGAAGTTGAAGATATGCGAGAATATTGAAATTAGTTTGCAGTGTCTAGAAGAACTTTGAAGTTATGCAAGAATATTGAAATTAGTTATTAATTCCTAGAAAAATGTTTAATATATGGAAGTTGGTTAATAATGTCTAATATTCTTGTAAAATTCAATAAAGAATAATGAAGACAGTTAATAATGCCTAGATGAACGTTGAAGTTATCCAAGAACTGTAAAGATAGTTAAAAATGTCTTAAAGAAGTTGGTGTTATGCCTGAAAATTGAAATTGGTTTGTAAACTTCAATATGAATAATGAAGATAGTTAATGTCTAGATAAACTTTCAAATTATCCTAGAATTATAAAGTCAGTTAATAATGCCTTAAAGAAGTTGAAGCTATCCAAGAGTATTAAACCCGGTTAATAATTTTTAATATTCTTGTAAACTTTAATGATGAATAATGAAGGTACTTAATAATGTCTAGATGAACGTTGAAGTTATCCAAGAACTGTAAAGTTAGTTAATAATATCTCGAAGAAATTGAAGTTATCCGAGAATATTGAAGTAGGTTAAAAATGTTTAATATTCTTGTAAACTTCAACGATGAATAATGAAGATACTTAATAATGTCTAGATGAACGTTGAAGTTATCCAAGAATTATAAAGTCAGTTAATAATGCCTCGAAGAAATTGAAGTTATCCGAGAATATTGAAGTTGGTTAAAAATGTTTAATATTCTTGTAAACTTCAACGATGAATAATGAAGATACTTAATAATGTCTGGATGAACGTTGAAGTCATCCAAGAACTGTAAAGTTAGTTAATAATATCTCGAAGAAATTGAAGTTATCCGAGAATATTGAAGTTGGTTAAAAATGTTTAATATTCTTGTAAACTTCAACGATGAATAATGAAGATAGTTGATAATGCCTAGATGAACGTTGAAGTTATCCAAGAACTGTAAAGTTAGTTAATAATGTCTTGAAGAATTTGAAGCTATTCAAAATTATTGAAGTTGGCTAGTAATGTTTAATAATCTTGTAAACCTCAATGATGAATAATGAAGATACTTAATAATGTCTAGATGAACGTTGAAGTTATCCAAGAACTGTAAAGTTAGTTAATAATATTTCGTAGAAATTGAAGTTATCCGAGAATATTGAAGTTGGTTAAAAATGTTTAATATTCTTGTAAACTTCAACGATGAATAATGAAGATAGTTGATAATGCCTAGATGAACGTTGAAGTTATCCAACAATAGTGCAGTTAGTTATTAACATCTAATATTCTTACAAGCTTCATTGAAAAAGATTGAATTTAGTTAATAATGCCTTGAAAAACAATTACAGGACGGTACATTTAAAATACATTTGGTTATATATCACTTTCTTTAATTATTGTTAACATTTCGAATTTTTATTTTATTTTGCCCAATAAAGTCAATAATCCCTCCTCCTGTTGGTCTCCTCCTGATGGCCCATTTTTTTTTTATCATATTTATGTTTTATTGAAGCTGTTCTAGATGGAGTGGGTGTTGATATCATGGTTGGGATGCATATAGACAGTATGGAGGCAGATATAGAGCGATATAGACAGACTGGGAGTTGATTTAGTACTAGGATTGGCCGATGGCTGGGCTGAGAGAAGGTGTCTATTCTTGCATCTACCCTGGCACCTGCCTACCAATAAATAAGGCTAGCAAACAGATTACTGCTCTCTCTTTCTCTGCTTGCTTCTTCTCAATCTGTGACTACAATGTCTCTCTCTCTCTCTCTCTCTCTCTCTCTCTCTCTCTCTCTCTCTCTCTCTCTCCCCCCCTTCTCTCTCTCCCTCTCTCTCTCTCTCCCCCCCCCTCTCTCCCTCTCTCTCTCTCTCTTTCTCTCTCTCTCTCTCTCTCTCTCCCCCCCCTCTCTCCCTCTCTCTCTCTCTCTCCCCCCCCCTCTCTCCACTCTCTCTCTCTCTCTCTCTCTCTCTCTCTCTCTCTCTCTCTCTCCCCCCCCTCTCTCTCCCTCTCTCTCTCTCTCTCACTCTCTCTCTCTCTCTCTCTCTCTCTCTCTCTCTCTCTCTCTCTCTCTCTCTCTCTCTCTCTCTCTCTCTCTCTCTCTCTCTCTCTCTCTCTCTCTCTCTCTCTCCCTCTCTCCCCCTCTCTCCCTCTCTCTCTCTCTCTCTCTCTCTCTCTCTCTCACACACACACACACTCTCACTCTTTCTCTCGCGCGCGCTGAGTGGTGGAGTCTGTTAGCTTGGCTGTGGACGGGATCTGAGGGATTCGTAATCATTAATCATCCCGTATGAATGCCAGATGTATGTAATCGCTAAACTCCAGCTAATCCAAAAGGGCTTAGACACTAGTTCGCTCTGGTAGGGAATTCGTTAACTAATATTCTCCCTTGATGGTGACTGAACCTTCACCTATTAGCAGATTTCTCTTAAGGGAAATCAGCTATTGAGGTCGTACTCATGACTCGATTTTCGAAAAAAAATTTCAAATGTCCATCGATCCTATCCAGGAGATGACGAAAATGTCAAAATTTATATATATATATATATATATATATATATATATATATATATATATATATAGATAGATAGATAGGTAGATAGATAGATTGATATATATATGTCTGTTAACGCTCTAGCGGTCGCAATTTTTGTTTCATCGTTACCAAACTCGAAATTTAATCGTATGTAAAAAGAAAGATCAAGAAAAATTGTATAGAACCAATCTTATTGCAAATTAAATTTACTATAAATATTGTTCTAAACATTAATTCTGTATCTTGAATATTAACCGAGATATTTGCATTTGTATTGTGTGTGTGGTCGGCAGGAGTCGGCTATGTTCGAGACTCCGCCGTGCTAGTGCGGCCGTTTCCGCAACTATTCTTTCCTCGTGAATAGGTTTAGAGATTCCTTACTACTACTGTTATTATAAGACAGATTTCTCTATTGTAAAACGTCACGTGGGAAATCTGCTTAGTTTACGCAGCCCCTGCGTGACGGACTTTTTTTTTTCCAGCTTACTGAAGGTGGTGGTAGCGCCCACTGGTGCCCTCAGTATATTTTAATTAAATTTCAAAATTGTCTTAACACGAGCAATTTTGAAAATGTTATTTCTGCTTTTCGAACTTCATAGTTACTTTTAAAATATTTTCTAATGCCTGGTTAGAAATACTTCCTAATCTTGGTTTGTCATTACTGACAACAAACTTCGAGAACTTATTATTATTTATTAACGTCCACTTTTTGCAACTCAGGCTAATTGGGACGGGTTATCTACAGGTTACCACTCTTTTCTAGCCAGGGTGGGATTTTACGATGTTATTTAATGAATTTCGTCTCTGAATAATTTCCTTTGCCCAAGCGAGAATCGAACTCGCCACTCTAGGTTAACCATGTGAGATAAAGGTCAACGCTTTAACTCGCATGGCTAACCTGAGCCCCGCTCGAGAACCTAAACCTTTACTTCGTGAATGGCTTTCCTCATAAAGATTATTTAAAGGAGAAGAAGTAGTCTTCACAAGGATATTGAGAATCGGCCATTCACGACTGACAAACACTTGCTGGAGAAGACAAACCTCTGTGACTGTAGACTTACTATAAAACATATACTAACTGACTGCTATCTAAGGACTCACATAGACCTACCATACACTTTGACTGAATGACTACATGACAGTAGCCAGTATATAGACCTCGTATTTCACTATATAAAACATAACCACGAAAAATTATAATGTAGGACAATACTGGAAATTTGTGCAGAAATGAACATACTTACGAAATATGTACACTTATTCATCGCACAATAGCCCATTTCAGGGAATGCGATAATAATAGTGCTTAATGCCTGTGCAAATGAGAAAAACTGTGTTTGTTTTCAATGTATACAATATGGGTGTCATTCAGATGTTAACGGATTTCATTTTCGTCACCTACATTCAGTAACAAAAATGAACATTTAAAAAAACGTTTTCAAAAATCCCATCAATTCACTTGATGATTTTCCTTCGCGGAAATCTGCTACTAAAAAAAATATCAATTTCCAAAATTAATTTTGAACTGTCACAATTACTCTTAACCGCGAAGGAATTTTAATAGTGCGATATTTTCGAATCTAGTATAAATAGTCTAGTTTGACCTCAACATTGAAATGGCTATTGTCCAAGGCCTTTTCTTTCTCAATTTTTTAAGTGATTAAAATCATGTACCTTGAAACTGATGATACTACGGCTCTCCTGATTTCCTGGGACTGCCGAAATTTATTTTAAATTTATGTCGTCTTTAGGTAATAATTTCTTGCTAGTTATTTTAAGGCGGAGCCCTGATTTTAGTGTTTTATACAAAGTAAAGGAAGGATTGTAATTATGGAAATTATGGGTTTTCAGATTTAATTGGGATGATCAGTTATTACCATTCTTGAGCCCATTTTGACTAGTTTCTGCGGAATGTCTGAATGTATCTAGTACTAGTAAAAACGTCTTGCCTTGAAGTATTGAAGTTTCATATTTAGGAGTATTTTACCGTCTAGTTGAGCACCTCTGGATGAAAATCGACTACTCGGAGGGGAGGGGGTTCAATGGGAGGGGGGATAAAAAAAAGTGCGCCACGCAGGGGCTGCGTAAACTAAGCAGATTCCCCATGAACATGAAGTTTTACAATAGCGAAATTACACGAGAGCCGAGCAGTCAAGGAAATGGCCCAACTAGTTTTTGGCGGGAAAGTAACTCTCGTCCGTTAGGCGCCCAGATTTAATAAAAATGCAAATATCTCGGTTAATATTCAAGATAGAGAAAACATGTTTATAACAATATTTATAGTAAATTAAATTTTCAATAAGATTGATTCAGTACATTGTTTGGATCCGATGTATAGTAACGGAGATATTTCGAATTTTCGAAAATCCTCGGACTTGATCATTCTTTTTATATAAAACGACTAAATATCGAGTTTGGTAACGATCAAACAAAAATTGAGACCGCTAGAGCGGTAACAGACAAATATATATATATATATATATATATATAATTTTGAACGGACCTCATTTTTGTCATCTCCTGGGTAGGATCGATGGAAATTTGAAGAAATTTTTCGAAGCTCACGTCATGAGTACGACCTCAATAGCTGATTTCCCTTAAGGGAAATCTGCTAAAAATTAAAAATATCTCAGTTATTATGAGTCGGATCATAAAATGTTACTGCACCAATCTTGTTAATATATTGATGCTCTACAATTGTTGTTCTATTCATTTTTTACGTAACTCAAGCATTAAGTGTGTTATTCCTGCTTTCTTGTTTTCAGCCTTCAGTAAACAACCTGCTTCTACTCATCAGTTTGTTAGATAGAAATAGATAATATGTTGGGAGTTACGATCACAAATGGGATCTGCTTAGTTTACGCAGCTCCTCGCTGACGGGTTTTTTAATGATTTGATGTCTCTCATCTGCAATTCAGCTTTAGTGCAGGAAGAGAATTAACTTTGTTTACCCTCCAATTTTTAATGAAAAGTTTAATTTACTGGTTAAAAATCCTTAAGCAGGTGAACCAAAAATTAAATTCTTATTTTAGTAAAGGCATTTTACAAAAAAATTAAAAAAAAAAAAAACAAGTGTTTAAAGGACAATACATACATACAAAAAATATATCTAAAAATGAAACATTAGGTGTTTGAAGGCTCCAAATGGATTTACTATGCGTGTGTACATCAATCATAACGAGTCGTTCGTTCGCTCTGCATCCAAACTATTTCTCATTTAGCGTAGATATATATATATATGAGTAATTACGTAACCGTGTCGAAAACTGTTGGCAACTTTGCTATTGGTCTGCCGATGGATTGACGGCCTGTGAAGATAACTTCATTAGCCCTGTTGAAATGCCAACACAAAGAGGTAGGCCAATTTTTAAAATAGCTTGCAGTTTAACATTTTTTTTTTTTTTTGCAATGACGTTGGTAAAATCCAATAAGAATTATAGAGAAGCGAAATTTATATTTGGAAATATTTCATGCTGCAAGCTTTACATAGCTAGGTTTTTAATTTTTTTTAAAAAAAAAAAAAAAAAAAAAAAAAAAAAAAAAAAAAAAAAAAAAAAAAAAAAAAAAAAAAAAAAACTAATCTAGGCACCTCATGCTTTTCTTGTACTCCAATCAAATTAAATAACAAAAGTCCGTCACGCAGGGGCTGCGTAAACTAAGCAGATTTCCCACGTAAAGTTATACAATAGAGAAATCTCCATACGAGTGCCTATCAGTTACGGAAATGACCGAACTAGCTTTTGGCGGGAACCTAACTCGTCCGTTACAGTTACTAAAAATGCAAATATCTCCGTTAATATTCAAGATAGAGAATAAATGTATATAACAAACGTTATAGTAAAGTTAATTTGAAATAAGATTGGTTCTATACACTTTTTCGATCCGACGTATAGTAACGGAGATATTTTGAATTTTCGAAAATCCTCCCCTTTAAACCTCCTCTCCCACTGGTCCGATTTCAGTCGTTAACGAACTTGACCTTTTTACATCAAACGATTAAATACCGAATTCGGTGACGATAAAACAAAAATTGCGACCGCTAGAGTGTTAACAGACAAATATATATATATATATATATATATATATATATATATATATATATATATATATATATGTATATAGTTTTGAACGGACCTCATTTTCGTCATCTCCTGGGTAGGATCGATGGACATTTGAAGAAATCGTGCCATGAGTACGACCTCAATAGCTGGGAAATCTGTTAAAATGTTGAGGTTTCACTTAATTTAAAATTATATCATTTGAAAGTGATAATTATTATTATTTATTAACGTCCACTTTCTCCAACTAAGGCTAAATGGGACGGGTTGTCTACAGGTTACCACCTTTTTCTAGCCAGAGGTTATGTCCCTTAACATCGAAGCCAGGAAAACACCCGGGTAATACGTTTTGCGTGGAATTCTGCGAACTGACTAAAGCTACTATTAATAGAAGTACGTAATTGGTGTCTTGTTAATTGTAGTAAACGCATGTGATCTAACGACTATTTTGTTAGAATTTGTACTAATGGCTTACACTGAAATAAAGATATATTTTTTTGTTAAAAAGAATAAATATTATATTATTCTTATTTAGTGACAGAATTCATTAAATAAAACCTTTAGTCCCATCCTGGTTAGATAAGGGTGGTAACCTGCAGATAACCCGTCCCAATTAGCTTTAGTTGCAAAAAGTGGACATTAATAAATAATTTAATATAAATATTATATTTTTTTCAAATATATAATAAATGCCAGATTTTGGTCTCTGGCTAGCCATGCGGGTTGAAGCGCAGCATCAGTACGCGAGGGGAGCCAAGAATTTGGAGTACTGCTTAGAATTCAATGCCGTGAAATTTTAGATTGGATGAAAAAAGTTATAGAACATAATTTATAGATTTTTTTATGATAAAGGGAAGAAGTATTTTACAAGTTTTCTGTAGGTTGAATATAAGAAGATTGAAAGTTCTAGTTTTCGCCCTTTCTAACCCTTCCTCATTAGTCAATTTCTTTCAAATGGGGAAAAGCACAACTAGAAGTTACATAAATTTTAATATGAAATTTCAATATTCAAGAACTACCCGTTTTTTGATGTGCGAGATACGTCAAAACTTTCGAACGTGCTAACTACACACAAAACGCCGAAAATTGTCCAAATGTCGTACAAGGAAGTATAACGTCCGTGTAGCATATCCTTCGTAAACTATTCAGATTTCCCTATGACACACTGATGATCTCATCTCACCATCTATTATTTTTTTCCTTCTGTAGTAAAACGTCTATTTCAAAAGGAAGTAAACTCTTAGCTGGACATAAGATATTTAGTGGTGGGCATGCCCAAAATGAAAATTAGTACAATTGGGGGTTTACAAAAGGTTAAAACTAAAAACGTCCGTCACGCAGGGGCTGCGTAAACTAAGCAGATTTCCCACGTGAAGTTATACAATAGAGAAATCTCCATACGAGACCCGAACAGTTACGGCAAAGGGCCGAACTAGCTTTTGGCGGGAAACTCAGTCGTCCCCTATCGGCCCATATTAAATAAAAATGCAAATATCCTCGGTTAATATTCAAGATAGAGAATAAATGTATAGAACAATATTTATAGTAAATTTTATTTTCAATAAGATTGGTTCTATAAACTTTTTTGATCCGACGTATAGTAACGGAGATATTTATAATTTCCGAAATTCCCCCTCTAAACACTCCCTCCCACTGGTACGATTTCAGCCGTTAACGAATTTGATCTGTCTTTTTACATAAAATGTTTAAATATCGAGTTTGGTAACGATCAAACAAAAATTGCGACTGCTAGAGCGTTAATAGAATATATATATAATTTTGAACGGACCTCATCTTCGTCATCTCCTGGGTAGGATCGATGGACATTTGAAGAAAATTGCGTCATGAGTACGACCTCGATAGCTGATTTCCCGCGAGGGAAATCTGCAAAAAAAAAAAGTCCTTCACGCAGGATCTGCGTGAACTAAGCAGATTTCCCACATGCTGCTTGCTATAACATGCTAGTAATCTTATCCACCACTATCTCCCATATATTCTTTATTTCTAAGTTAAAATTCGGTGATTAGTAGTGGGGTTTACTGAATGCTGAAAACAAGAAAGCATGAATAGCTCAATATTTAAGCTACAAAAAAATGCATAGAACAACAATTGTAGAGCATCAATAGTTCTACAAGATTGGTTCTATAACATTTTACGATACGACTCATAATAACGGAGATATTTTGAAGTGTCGGATTCCCCCCTTTAACCCTCCCCCCTCTCATTCGTGGTCACATTTCAACTAATATACGTTCTTTAATGTCGACTGAAACGGTTAATACAGAGCGTATAAACCTCTTCCAGCCAAGTATGTAAAATCATAATTGATGACGCGATCACATAAAATTTGCATGTTTCTCCCATAATAAAGGTCTCTTGAATACAATATTTGGTATGAAAGCTTATTATTTATAAACGTCCTCTTTTTCCTACTGTGGCTACTTGGGAGGGTTATCTACAGGTTACCACTCTTTTCTGCCCAGGGTGGGAGTAACAATTTTAATTAATAAGTTCGTCACTAAATAAATTCCTATTGCTGAGTCGGCAATCCAACACGCTACTCTAGGTCTATCGTGTGAGATAAGGCAAACGCTTTAACTCATGTAAGCCAGCGCCCTCTGTATTTAATTAGAATAAAGTGGTAAATGATGTAAAACCTTATTGGGAGTGGGTTTTACTGATGGCTGAAAACTAAAAAAATCCAAATATCTCGGTTAATAATCAAGATAGAGAAAACATGTATCGTGCAACGTTTTTAGTAAATTTTATTTTCAATAAGACATTTTCTATACTATGTTTCGATCAGACATACAATGACGGTAATAGTTTGAATTTCCGAAATTCCTCTTTCTGATTTATGCCATTAAGGATAATGTCCTTTATTTTTACAAAGGACGTTTAAATTGAAGTTGAGTAAAATTGCAACCTCTGTACATATTTTATAAAGTTTCAACAGACCACTTTTTCGTCGAATCCAGGGTAGGATTGATGGTCATTTGGTCTAAATAGCTGATTTCTCTTAAGGGAACTCTGCTAAAACAAGTAGCTTATTGCTAGTTGTATGAGTAGGAGTGGGAATTTACCGAAAGCGGTAACTAAATAATTAATTGAAAAATCTTTGTTACTGATAGGTTTAAAGAAGTGAATATAACAGCAATTTTAGCAACTTGAATTTCCAATAAGACTGACTTTATAACATTTTCCGATCTGACTAATAAATAACAGAGATATTTGAAATTTCTAGAATTGCAATAGTGATATATATCGGGATGTCACTAGAATTCGTTCCCGACGTCTAGTTTTCCCGTTGTACGATAAGATGTGTGGAGGAAGAGGATCCCCTGACGCTATTTCTGAATTCGCTACATCTATTTATGTGGCAGCCTCTTTTCTTATGCAACCCTTTATTTTAGTCGGGAAACGAAATATACACAGCATCTACCAGCTTTATCACTCGACTAGAATTCACCTTAAGATATATATCAGATATGCTGTAAATATTTCTTTTATACAGCATTTATGTATTAAATTAATTAGAAATAATGAAAACGTTCAGCCAACGAAAAAAGAAAAATCGTCTACAGAATTTGTGTATATTTTTTTCCCCCCAAATTTTTCCTTTGTGCACTATCCATGCACTGGAGTGCTCTATTGTCTGTATGCACAATACAATACATTAAACAAATGAGAAATTTAATTCCGAAGTTTTATAACTATAAAAATCATGATTGAAACAAAGTCCGTCACGCAGGGGCAGCGTAACTAAGCAGATTTCCCACGTGAAGTTTTACAATAGAGAAATTTCACGAGAGCCGAGCCAGTCAAGAAAACGGCCGAACTAACTTTTGGCGGGAAAGTAACTCTCGTCCGTTAGGCGCCCAGATTTAATAAAAATTCAAATATCTCGGTTAATATTCAATATAGAGAAAACATGTATAGAACAATATTTATAGTATATTTCATTTGCAATAAGATTGATTCTATACACTTTTTCGATCCGATGCATAATAACGGAGATATTTCGAAAATCCCCCCTCTAAACCCCCCCCCTCCCTCTGTTACGATTTCAGCCATTAACGAACTTGATCTGTCTTTTTACATAAAACGGTTAAATATCGAGTTTCGTAACGATCAAACAAAAATTGCGACCGCTAGAGCGTTAACAGACAAATATATATATATATATATATATATATATATATATATTTTGAACGGACCTCATTTTCGTCATCTCTTGGTAGGTAGGATGAAATAATGTAGGCTACGCTTCCACTATAATAATTTAATAACACGGCAAAGCGCTTTCGATGCTGTGCATCATCGTCAGTGCCCTGTTGACACACACAATAATAGTTACAATTTACTACAAAATATTTTAGGTACATATAACAAAAAACTTATTTTTCTTTGTGCTAAAAACATATAAAATTAAATTAAACTAAATAAAATATAAAACATTTCAATCAACAATAATAGTTACAATTTTCTATAAAATATTTTAGGTACATATAACAAAAAACTTATTTTTCTTTGGGCTAAAAACATATAAAATTTAACGTGGGACTAAATAAAATATAAAACATTTCAATCATCAACAGTTATTTTTAAATTAGGTTGGTACAAATACAGTTAAAGCTAACTGAAAGAAGCCCTATATGAACAAAGACGTTTTACAAGACAAAGAAGAGAAAGGGAGACAAAGGGGGACTTACCGAAGGTTTTCGATGTTGACCTGTCGGCTCTTGGAGCTAGACTGGCTTTTCATTCCAGCTAGTTGAGGTAAAGAGGCTGTTGGAACAAATTTTAGAGGGCAGACATCTTCTTTAATATTAATGTTATTCTTTGCCGTTAGAAGGTCCAATCTAATCTCTAGTCCCTCAACCCTGTCCATTTTCCTTCCCTTAGGTAGGTGGTGCAAAACTTCCAAATGTAGAGAGTCCTGGTCATGATTTTCGGCCATTAGGTGTTTTTTCATTTCACTTGTTTTTGTGGTGAAATGTTCTTTAACCCTTGTTTTTATCTTCCTGCCACTCTGCCCTACATATGTAGCTTCACAGGAATGGCAAGATATCCGATAGACGCCAGACTTCTCCAGAGCGGAAACAGGATCTTTGGGGTTGGGGAAGAGATTTTTGAGGGTCTTCTTGCTCCGGTAAGCTGTCTTGATGCCTGCTTTTCCCAGTAAGTTGCCTATTTTCACTGAGAGGGGTTTAATGAAGGGGATGCTAAGTGGGTAGCCGGGATTATCATTCCTTTTGTTGGTGGGAGTGATTTGTAACTCTATCTCGGTTTTTTTCGGAGACGTTTTTCCAACATTCTGTCGACTAAGTTCTCCGTATATCCGTTTTTGAGCGCCAAGTATTTGATAAAGGATAATTCTTGGTTGAAGTCATGTTCAGATAGGGGGATATTGATAAGGCGTCATCTCTTGGGTTGGATTGATGGACATTTGAAGAAATTTTTCGAAACTCGCGTCATGAGTACGACCTCAATAGCAGATTTCCCTTAATGCATAAAGGAACAATTAACATTTTATGACCCGATACTTAATTACGAAGATATTTTGAATTTTCTAATTCACCCCTCACTAAACCACCACTATTCCAGGTAATGGGTGAAACGGCTAAATATAGAGTACGGTATAGATCATAAAAACATTTTCAAGTAAAGAAAGAAAAATCTTACTTGCTGACCTGATCAAATGGCATACTTGCGTGAATTTCACGAAGTAATCGTTCAATGAAAACCGTATTTGGTATTTAACGTGGGAATGAACTGGTTCATGATGTAACAGCTTATAGTTAATATGACATGAATAGGAGTGGGGGTTTGCTGATGCCCAAAATCTATAATATATAAATATCTTGGTTAATATCATTTATCGAATATAACATTTGCAATAATCTTGTTTCTCTGTTGTTTTTCGATGCATAATAAGGTAGATATTAAGAATTTTCGAAATTCTCCTCCTCTAAATCCCACACCCACTGGTCCGATTTTAGCCGTAAACGAACTTAATCTTCATCTTTACATAAAGTGTTAAAATATCCAGTTTGGTAACGATCAAACAAAAATTGCGACAGCTAGAGCGGTAACAGAAGAATATATATATACAAACACACCCCAGTTTTGAATGGACCTCATTTTCGTCTCCTCTGTAGGATCGGAGAGATTTTGAGGAAAATCGAAAATCGCGTCTTGAGTACGTTGAATTCCGTCTATACTGTAGTCGATATTTTACGTTTACATTTAACACTAAAAACCATATTCGTTGATGACTGAAATAGGACTTGTTAATAGGGAGGGAAGGGGAATTCGAAAATACAAAATATCTCTGTTATTTTTTGTAGAACCGAAAAATTATACAGGACAAATCTTGTTAAACTATTGGGACTCTACAATTGGTGTTATTTACATTTTCTCGTTATTCAAATATTAAGTGAGTAGTTAGTAGTTCCATGTTTTCCTCTTTCAGTTAACCAGTACTACTAATCATCGAATTTTGACATAGAGATACAAAACATTTCGTGAGATGACATTACTAATGTGTCATTCCAGCGCGTAGGAAAGTGCTTAGTTTACGCAGCTCCGTCTAGTGACGTACTTTTAGCAGATTTCCCTTAAGGGAAATCAGCTATTGAGGTCGTACTCATGATGCGAGTTTCGAAAAATTTCTTCAAATGTCCATCGATCTTACCCAGGAGATGACGAAAATGAGGTCCGTTCAAAATTATATATATATATATATATATATATATATATTTGTCTGTTAACGCTCTAGCGGTCGCAATTTTTGTTTGATCGTTACCAAACTCGGAATTTAATCGTTTTATGTAAAAAGGAAGATCAAGTTCGTTAATGGCTTAAATCGGACCAGTGGGAGGGGGGGGGTTGAAGGGAGGATTTTTGAACATTCAAAATATCTCCGTTATTATGCGTCGGATCGAAAAAATGTATAGAATAAATCTTATTGCAAATTAAATTTACTATAAATATTGATCTATACATTTATTTTGTATCTTGAATATTAACCGAGATATTTGCATTTGAATTCTGCGTGTGTTCGCCAGGAGTATGTTCGGACTTTCCGCCGAGAGCTCTGGCGGCCGTTTCCATAACTATTCGTCCCTCGTGAATAGGTTTAGAGGTTAGGTTAACTGTTTTTTGGGGCGAGAAACTACTGGGTTATTACGCCCTAAATAACGTTTTAGGTTTAGAGGTTTCTTACTACTACAGTTGTTATTAGGCAGATTTCTCTATTGTAAAACTTCACGTGGGAAATCTGCTTAGTTTACGCAGCCCCTGCGTGACGGACTTTTAGAAATTTTGCCAGCTGAACAGGTGGTTGTTCAGCTGGCATCTTGGTGGACTAGTTGTGCTATTTGAGTGGATATCAAGTCCATAGAGTGTGAGGGAGGTTACGGACGTTATCTAGACACCTCAATAGCGTACACGCACAATGTGATTCAATCGTGGAATCTCTCTACCAAAGTCTTATATAGCAGTCTCTCCCGGGAACATTTCAAACATTTTCACCAAGCTATGCGTTAATATTATAGCAGATTTCCATTAGGTGGAATGAACTACTGAGGTTATACTGATCATGTGATTTTCGAAAAATTTCTGCAGATGTCCATCGATCGGAAACGAAAATGAAGTCCTTTCAAAATGTTATATATATACTAGCGGACCCGACAGACGTTGTCCTTCATGATATTTCAAGCGATTAGGATATTAAATTTAATAATATGTTTAAAACAAAAGCTGCTTATAATAACACAAAAAAACAACATTTGTTATATGCACGTTTGCCTAAAAACAAATAGAAAATAAAATATCGCGAATTTTTTATTCAGGCCTCCCTTATAACCCCCCACTCCCGTTCGAACCTAAAAAATTTAATATAGCTTACAATCATGGAAGAATGGAAGTGCTAATAAACATATAGAGTTTTGCTAAGTTCGGTTCAGTCGTTAGTGCCCAATCAAATTGTTGGCTCCCACTTTAATTTTTTAGTGTATATCAAAATAAACAACTTTCATCCTGTTCATATTTGCCGAAAACCAATAGGAAACAAAATATTGCTGTTTTTAATTTTAGGCCTGCCTAACAACCCCCACTTTGTGTGTGATTTGTGACGCTAAACTATCCAGGGCGTCACTCAAACGCGTACAAAAAAATTCATTCAAATCGTTCCGGACGTTTTGGAGGAGTTCAGTGGCATATACACGCGTTCAGTAGAATTATATATATATAAAAAGATATATATTATGTTTATCTTTTAATCTTTTTTCGGTCTCAATTTTTGTCTGATCGTTACCAAATTCGATATTTAAACGTTTTATGTAACAATAACTATCAAGTTCGTTAACAGCTTAAGACGGGCCAGCGGGGGGGGGTGTAGAGGGGGATTTTAGAAAATACCTTTTCGAAATATCTTCTTTACTATACGTTGGAGCGAAAAATCGTATAGAAACATCCTTATTGCAAATTAAATGTAATATAAATATTGTCATATGCATTTATTCTCTATCTTGAATATTAACCGAGATATTTGGATTTTTCAGTTTTCACCTGATTTCCTATGTGAAGTTTAGCATTAGAGAACTCTGCATACTGGTAACACAACACCACCATAAGTAAATACAAACGGTAATGAGAAATCTTTCAGTTCAATTTTAATAAACTCCCAACTGAAACGGCTTCTGAATTGTAAGAATAATTTATATTTTAATAACTCAAATTTTAGTAATCCAAGAACTAAAGAAGGGGGGGGGGCGGATGAACAGAATGTATTTGCATAAATCTCACAAAGTAACAAAGGTAGGGTAAGGTTAGAAACTACAGGTTAGTTTAGAAGCTTCCGCCAGAGCCGACTTACGAAAACGGCCGAACTAACCCGAACAACACCCGACCATTATTTTCATTATTATTTTTTAAAACAAGAAATTTCTATTAAATTTTGTTGGGCGATGTGGAAAGGGAGCAGTTTTATGTGGTGCTTTTATTTATATTATTATTATTATTATTATTTATTAACGTCCACTTTTTGCAACTTAGGCTAATCGGGAAGGGTTATCTACAGGTTACCACCCTTTTCTAGCCAGGGTGGGATTTTAGGACGTTATTTAATGAATTTCGTCACTAAATAATTTCCTTTGCCCAGGCGGGAATCGAACTCGCCACTCTAGGTTTACCATGTGATATAAAGCTCAACGCTTTAACTCGCATGGCTAACCTGAGCCCCTTTTATTTATATAAATGATAATTTATAATTCTTGCTGAATGCTTGATTACCACAGTGGATAAATTCTGGAGGTCCATTGTGGATAATCCCAGTTTTTTATAACTTTGGCTGTTCACTGGGATATTGCACCTATAAGCAAACCATTCACGCCCCATTTTCAATAGAAGGGTTCAAAGTTTTATATATATATATATATTTTGGTTTGAAGAAAATTTTCAAAAATGGCTTCATGAGTATGACCTCGGTGCCTGATGCCCCTTAAGGAAAATTTACTAAAAAAAGTATGCCTTCAGAAAGGCATCGAAACCCATTCTGGTCCGTTTGATTGATTCATTCAACAAAACCTATTCAGATCGGCCTTTCTACATTTCTTTTTCTTTCTTTCTTCAAAGTTTGATTGACTCGGAAGTCCTGTTTAAACATTCCATTAGAGCGATATTTTGTAATTAAAAGATTGTTTACTCCCTTGCTGCCTGAGGGTATTGGACGACAATGAAGCGGAAGGAGATGGCTTTGAGGACGAGTATCGGAGGACATTGCGTGTCTAATGTGGTGTGAAAGAGAGCTGCATACCTGCCCGTAGGCTCCCGTACTCCTCCCATTCTAGTAGCGCAGCTCAACACTCCATAGACTTAATAGCATTTTTAGCAGCTTGAGGGAAATCAGCTGTTGAGTTTTTAAAGGAAATCTGCTAAAAACTACTCTAAATCTCACTGTTTATGTCTGTTGCATCCATGGCTTTATGACAACTATGGCCAGCTCTTGGTTCTGGGACAATAAACATGAATCAATAAATAGTCCGTCACGCAGGGACTGCGTAAAATAAGCAGATTTCCTACGCGAAGGTTTACAATAGAAAAATCTCCAACACAACCGTGAATGTTAAGCCAATAAATTCAAACGGTAATGAGAAATCCTTCATTGTCAATTTACAAGTTAATGGTCTCTATAACGGAAGAAGAAAACAGCTGAATTGTAAACAGGCCAGCCAACCTCGTAGCTAGAATAGATAGATAGACCGGAAGAAAAATAATTAATGAAATATATCTGAATACGTATAACATATTAATTTTATTGAAAACTATTTATTTTATCTACTACTCTAATTTAAAATGAATCAGAATAAGTTTTATCCCAGTCTCTCTAATTTTAGTAGTCCATAAACTAAAGAAGAGGGGGGGGAGGTCACCAGAACGTATTTCTTTATATCTCGTATAATAAAGGTTTATTGAAAACAAATATTTGGTATTTAACCTTGTAATGAAGTGGTTCATGATATAACAGATTATTATTAATATGACACTAGTAGGAGTGGGGGTTTACTGAAAGCGGAAAACTATAAAATCAAAATATCTCGGTTAATACTCATTATACGGGAAATATCTATACGGGCAATATTTATAGTAAATTTTCAATAAAATTGGTTCTATGCCATTTTCCGGGCCGACGTATAATAACGGAGATATTTCGATTTTTCAAAAATCCTCCCCTCTAACCCCTCCCTCCCCCTTATCTGATTTCAGCCGTTAACGAACTTGATCTTTCTTTTTACATAAAACGACTAAATATCGAGTTTGGTAACGATTAAACAATGATTGCGATAGCTAGGGCGGTAACAGACAAATATATATATATATATATATATATATATATATATATATATATATATATATATATATAATCCACATACGTGATGCACGGAAACTTCTACTCGCCGGATTTTTACTTCGAAATCGAGAATATATTGTGAGAGAGGGGTCACTTCTGTGCCATTCCAGCACTTGAGAAGTCTGTTTAGTTGACGCAGCCCCTGTGTGACGTACTTCTTTTTTTTAATGATATTACTTGACTTCAGATGTGTCTATAACTTAATAATTAATATCATGTTGATGAGCAGTGGTGGAGGTTTATACCGCGGCGATGAAGGGGATGAAGGTGAAGGAGAGGAAGCGCCGGCTCCTGCTGAAGGTGCCCCACCTGAAGAAGGTGCTGAAGAACCCCCCGCTGAAGATGCAGCTGCAGACGAAGCAGAAGAACCAGAAGCAGAAGACCCCCCTGAAGAATGAAGTCTAGGCCTTTAACTTCATAAACAACTCCTCTAAAAATCAAATAAACATTTGTACATCTGACTGAGTTCTTCATCTGATAGGTTAAGTTTCTGAAGTTACTTTATGAAACACTTCTGCCTCTGCTTTGGGACCCTTCTGTTCTCAGGCGTGGAGTGGCGTCTCGTAGCTAAAATTGGTGGGGGTGCTGTTCCAGAAAATTTGTAGCCTTAGCACGGCAGGGTCGGCACTGCGGGAACGGCAGTGCTCTCTCTCCCTTGTGGAGCTTCCTGTGTGACAACAGTCAAACAACTCCCTGCTGGAACTGTGAAGCACACAATTCCATACAAAGATTTTTGTATCTTTTTTCATAAACAGGGGGATGGTTACTGCATTAAGCTTAAGGATTATATATTATACAAGTATAAAAAATGAATTAAAGAAAACAGGCTCATTATATTGAATGTTATACATAATATCAATTGGAAATTGGGGGTGCTGCAGTTCCACAGTGCCTATACGCGAGCCGCCACTCCAGGCGAGTTGTAGAAAACAAAACTTTGGCTGCTTATAACGCGAAGTCAATTTCTCTTGGCTTTAGAATTCTCTATATCGTTACCAAATTCGGTATTTAATTATTTTATGTAAAAAGAAAGATCAAGTTCGTTGATGGATGAAATCAGACCAATAGGAGGGTGGGGGGTTTAGAATGGGAATATCTCTGTTATTATATTTTTATTTATTTATGTATTAACGTCCACTTTATGCTACTATGTCTAATTGGGACGGGTTATCTACAGGTTACCACCCTTTTCTAGCCAGAGTGGGACTAAGGATTTTATTTAATGAGTTCATCACTAAATAAATTTGACAAGCGGGAATCGAATTCACCACTCTAGGTTTACCATATGAGGGTAAAGCCAACGCTTTAACTCACATGGCTAACCTGAGCCCCCTTCCGTTATTATATGTCGGATCGATAAATTGTATAGAACCAATCTTCTTGGAAATACATGTTATTACGTTTTTGCTCTATCTGGATTATTAACCTAGATATTTTTTTTCGGTCTTAAGTGCAACCCTACTCCTACTCATGTCACATTGACAGTAAGGTGTTATTTTTTGAAGGACATTATTTGAAGCCTAAATACCAAACATTGTTCGCATTGAACTTTTACGTTTTGAGGTAATGTAAATACGTTGTACACGTGGGAAATCTGCTTAGTTAACGCAGCCCCTGCGTGACGGACTTTTTTTCATAAGCAGTTGTTCCAAAGATTTTAGTTCAGTTTTATTACTCGTTCTGTTTATTTTCTGGCTTTAAAAAAATGGAAATGTATTGAGAACCAATTAAAGCTTCGCCACTGTCTTGTAACCATTATCCATTTTTCTGAAAACCAAAAAACCCATTCTCATTTTAGTATATATTACGTGGTCCAATTTATTTGCGTTTATTTTGCCTGCAGTCACTATTGAAAGCAAAATTCCTTACATATGATATCTCTTTGGGATTTGTAGCAAATAATGAAATTTAATTTAATTCTGTTCATGTTCAGAAATGAAGAGTCGCCCGACCAATCATCCAGTGAAAGTAATAGCGTGGGCGAAGAAAACCCAGAAGATAGTTTATCTCTGGAAAACCATATAGATGATGAATCCCCAGGAAGTCCAGTTTCGTCTGGAAGGGAAGACGAAGGCCCAGGAGTTTCGGTTGATGCCAAAACCAAACCAAAACGGAGAAGGAATGTCGAATCTGAAGCTAGTTCCTATGAACCTCCCGAACCAGAACCAGATGACCCAGCGGCGCCATGAACCTAACATATTATCATCAGGTTCATATAAGATTCGTTCTTCTGATTATTAAAATACACTAAATGAATCCAATAAAACTAATGGCATCCAACTGCATCATTTTTTTTTTCAATTCTCTGTCATGTTTGTTTCCCAATAACAGTATTGGACTGCATTGTAGAGTTTTGTAAAATAATGTGCAAAGACATATCATGTATGTTTTCCATCAGAATGAATGGCTCTCTGGAGGATCACTTGGTTTTCCATACAGTCTGTGCTCGCATTCTTATGAACATTGGGTTTGAGAGTTCGTTGAACATTTGTACAGCCAGTATCCAAGCATTATCATCGCCTGGGATTCTCCATACTTCATTTTCACTTCTAATGGTTGTGTTGAACAATTGTTCCTTATATAATTGGTAAAGGACCTCCCTAGCCAGTGGCAGTTTCAAAGACATCTACGTATCTCACCACCAAAAAAAAAATTAATAAAACCATTTTATAATAAATAAACTCGTAGACTTCCACGGTCCTAGTCATTAATACTGTTAAGGTCTTCGGGTATTGACCGTGTCTGCATTTTAGTTGCCAACGTTTCGCTAGACATGCTTCTAGCTTCCTCAGGGCTATCTCTGAGACTGAAGAGTGTGTGTTCACATCAGGTATATATGTAGGTCTTGTCCGGTTTCCTTGGGCGGAGTCGTCCCCTCCAGGTGTCTACGGATACTTCTTCCGGTGGTCGTTCACCCGCTATACCGTCGTTTATGTTTCTTGTCCGTGGTCTCTGTGAAATGACGGGCTTCCAGAGTTTGCTGAGTCTGTATCCATCCTCCCTGTTGATGTTGATGGGAATTGGGGTATATTTCGAGGAAAATACAACCAAGTATTGGCCTGACCCCGCACCACATCAAGGATTCTTCAGACTTCGTGAGAAAAATAAGAGATATCAAGATCGATGAAAACGATCGTCTCGTCAGTTTTGACGTTACGTCACTCTTTACGAGAATTCCAGGGGGGGAAACATTTGCTACATTGCTATTTTCAATTGTATTAGGGCATACTGTTTTATTATTTGAAATATATTCGAATAGAGGAGAATATCTTCGTATTTTGCCTTAAACTTGAGTAACTCCTCGACATAACTTATCCCGATTGGCTGATATAGTAGTTTTCTTTGAAAACTTCATTGAATAGTTAACATTTAAGTTCCTTGAAAAGCCAGAAGTTGAACGTTGTTATACTTTTTTACAAGTTTAACTTCTGCGGAGATTTTTAAAAGTTTTCCCGAAAGTTTGGCGTACAACAGACCTACATTGAGTTCTAAGTTTTACCACCATTCTCAGCGGATGCTCACCATCTCCTCGTCTCTTTTACCAAAATTACATTACAGACCTCATAAATGTCAGATTTTCTTGTGGAAAAGTGTTCGGAAAGAATTTTCTTCAAATAAATGTTGAGGGAAAACTTATATTTTTTGAAGGGCGCTTGGAAAAATCACTTCCATTCACAAATGTTTTGTCGGTCAATGCTTGCCTAATAAAGGCAGATTGTGTCACAAATTGTCAATCAGACACACTATGGAAAAATCTGTCATACGAGTGTGTAATAGAGTAATGTAAAACCATTTGAACATTTAATTAGAAATCAAAATTTTTTCTTTAAATCATTGTAAGTATTTCTGATTTATTCCAAGATAATAGGATTTCATATTCCTAGCAATACAATTATAATTATCTGCTGCTAAGTTATGTCTGTTGTTAATTAAAGCTGGGGGCTGCGTAAACCAGGCAGATTTCCTATCTGCTTGTATAACAAAATTGTGATCTCATCTCATTACGTATTCTCTATTCCTATGTGAAAAAAGTCCGTCACGCAGGGGCTGCGTAAACTAAGCAGATTTCCCATGTGAAGTTATACAATAAAGAAATCACCATACGAGTGCCGATTAGTTACGGAAACGTCCTAACTAGCTTTCGGCGGGAACCATAGCTCGTCCGTTACACTTAATACAAATGCAAATATCTCGGTTAATATTCAAGATAGAGAATAAATGTATATAACAATATTTATAATAAATTTAATTTGTAATAAGATTGATTCTGTACAATTCTTCGACCTGACGTATAGTAACAGAGATATTTCGAATTTTCAAAATCCTCCCCTCTAAACCTCCCCTCCCACTGGTCCGATTTCAGCCGTTAACAAACTTGATCTTTCTTTTTACATAAAACGACTAAATATCCAGTTTAGTAACGATCAAACAAAAATTGCGACCGCTAGAGCGTTAACAGACATATATATATATATATATATATATATATATATATATATATATATATATATATATAAAATTGTAACCTCTGTCTGTACATTGATTTTTTTCGCGAAATTTCACGATAACTTTTCGTTTCACATGTCATAGACACCATAACTGCATTTTGTTTCTTTGGTGTCTGTTTGTTTGTTTGTTTGTTTATTTGTTTGTTTGTTTGTTTGTTTGTTACCTTTTCACGCATAAACGGCTGAACCGAATTTTATGAAACTTGGTATGTATATTACTACTAGCCCAACTTAGACTTTAGGCTATATTAATATTCTCTAAGACGAACAGGAGTGGGGGTTATAAGGGAGGCCTGAAATTAAAAATAGCTATATTTCGTTTCCTATTGGTTTTATGGCAAATATGCACATAACAAAAGTTGTTTATTTTGTTATTTAGAGTAACGTTTGTTATATACACTTTTGCCGTATACGGAAGTATAAATGAGTTATACGCTAAAAACTATAGTGGGAGTCCACAATTTTATTTGGCACAAAAGACTCAACCGAACTAAACCAAACTCGCTATGTGAATTAGTATTAACGATTTCCTTATAATAAGCTATACTAACATTTCTAGGGACGGGCAGGAGTGGGGGTTATAAGGGAGGCCTGAAATTAAAAATAGCGGTATTTTGTTTTCTATTGGTTTTTCTGCAAATATTCACATGACAAAAGTTGTTTAGTTTGTTATTTAAAGTAACTTTTGTTATATTCACTTTTGTTGTATAAAAAATTATAAACGAAGTATACACTAAAAGCTATAGCGGGAGTCAACTATTTTATTGGACACCAACGGTTGAACCGATTCGAACAACTCAGAATATATAAATTAGCATTATTTCTTACATGGTAATAACCTGTATTAAAATGTTTATGTTATAACGGGAGTGGGGGTTATAAGGGAGGCCTGAAATAAAAATTCCTGATATTTCATTTTCTATTCCAAACCAACTACGGGTACTAACCCTAAACACTGAAACGGGAAAATGTCAAAATATTGTGCAAAGTAAAGTCTTGCCAAAAAAATACCATCACCATTCAGCCTCAAATGAATTCCCGGGCGAAGCCGGGTACCTTAGCTAGTATATATATATATATATATATATATATATATATATATATATATATACAGTTTTGAACGGACCTCATTTTCGTCATCTCCTAGGTAGGATCGATGGACATTTGAAGAAAAATTTCGAAAATCTCGTCATGAGTACAACCTCAATAGCTGATTTCCCTCAAGGGAAATCTGCTAAAAAAATGCATAGAAAAAAATTGTTCTAACTCTTCAAGATTTTAACAATATTGGTTTTATAACATTATACGCCCCGACTCATAAGAACGGAAATATCCCCCCCCCCTCTCTTAGCCTATACTATTCCTGGTACGATTTCATTCAATAACATATATGTTCTTCTGTGTTGACTGAAACGGTGGTATCCTGTAGATACCTCGTCGCAGTTAACCTTAGTTTCATTAAGTGGACATAAATAATTTAATTTTATTATAATGTATATAACAGTGATTGTTAATATGACTTGAGCAGGAGTGGGGGTTTACTGAAGGATGAACACTTAAAAATCCAAATATCTCGGTCAATATTCATACTAGAGAAAATGTTTCGATCTGACGTATCGGAGATTTGAAATTGCTCCCTCTGAACCCAATCCCTTTCGAATATAGCCATTAAGAAACTTGATCTTTAGTTTTACATGAAACGTTTATGTATAGGGTTTGAAAACGACCAAACAAAAATTGCGACCACTAGAGCGATAACAGCCAAATATTTATATAATTTTGAACAGACCTCATTTTTATCATCTCCCAGGTAGGATTCACAGATATTTGAGGAAATGTTTCGAAAATAGTCCTGAGTACAACCTCAATAGCTTATTCCCCTTTGAGGGAAATCTGCTAATGAAATGGGCACTCTTGACCTGATAGTTACACATTTCACGTTGGTTTTTCAAAAGTATTCCTCCTATGTGGGGCTTAACCTCGCGTGACCGTAAAGCCCTACTATTAATCTTATTGTTACTTTTCAAACTCCACTTTATGCCACTAAGGAAAGGAAAAGGGTAATTGAAAAGGGGTTTCCACCGTTTTCTAGCCACGACTAAGGATTTTATTGAGTTGTCACTAAATAACTTACAAGCGGGAATCGCTATAGAGAATCTAGGTTTTCAAAGTTTATTAATAACAGAACATGTCAGAAAACAGATACATAACTAATGAACCACCGTAATCTTACTGTAAACAATGTAGTCCTGATATTAAATTAACAATTTAGAATATCTCATTATTGTAGATAAGAGACAAGGATAGGAGAATAGCTTTATTATAGTACTACCGATTTGGAGGCTTGAATTTCCAGTGTAATTCGTGAAGAATCTTTTCAAAGTGTATATTATTGATAATGTGCAATGACTATTGAAGGCTTAGCATTTAAAAAATATTTGAGACAGATAAAAAGAATATTTATAGAAAATTAAATCTGCAATCAGATTGGTTTTATACAATTTTTCAAAATTCCAGTTGGGGGTACATCTACCACTACCCTCTGGAAGCTGAAGGTAAAAATAGGTGTAGGTTTCACCCCCCCCCCCCCCCAAGAGAGAACATTAGTTCACGAGTTTGCTGTCACTGCTCGATGGTGTCACAGAGCTTATGGATCAGTTGAAGTCTTTACGATTATGACTCTCTTAGATCCCGTTCAAAGCCAGGCTAACATTAGGTGAGCTGATCGAAGACCACAATACAATAAGGCATGTCCGTCTACTAGAAACAATTCATTCCAGGTCCTCCTCTGAAAACGGGGTTTCTACGTCGAGTTGTACGTAATAATCTGATCACGGATCTCTCGAGTCTTTCTCGGGGCGGCTAAAGATCTTAAACCTAGTACACACTAGTAGACATGTTGCGCGATTTTGGTCTCTGAGACGTGTCTCAGGTTGTCTACGTAGACAGGTCTATAGACCGACTTCCGTCTACGGGCTTGTTGCGAGACCAAAAATCGCAGGTCTATGGTCTCCCGATTGGAATGGGAGACTTCATGCAACTTAGATATATTGCCCAACATTTTGACAGTGTGGTTGTACTCAGCACCTAGGGACTAGGCATCTTCACTCTGTTTCCAGCTGCCGAGTGGTGTGGTTCGGCTGTTGATATTTTATTTCGATTGGACATGGCTCTGCTTGCTGCTGAAATTCCGTCCATTCTGACCCCATATGCACCTTCTACATAATCACACCTTTCCCAAGTCAGCGCTTGCTGAAATCGTTCTGCATCAACTGCAGGTGGTTTAGAAGGAGCTGAGGATGTTCAACTTCAGGAGGAATCAGAGCCGAGGGATGAAATTGGCAATGGCATTCGTGATTTTGTAAATAACTACACAAATCTATAAATGTTTTGTGCTGACTTATTTATCATTTTATTTTATAAAAATTGAGTTTTAATGCTAGTAATAATTGTTTTATGCATACCTTTACGTATTGTTTTAATGATGAGATAATTGCTTCGCAGACCTCTGGAACCATTTTCGATATTGCCTGCTTTGATATTCTGAAGGTGTACATGAGGCTCGTGAATGATTCTCCACTTGCATGGAAACGCAGTGTGACTGCCAGTCGAAGAGAAGCTGCGATGGTTTCCCTAAACTTTGTATCTTGCTTCATTATTATTCTTCGAACAATCAGAAGCAAGTCTTCAAAATCGGTAGACGTCAGCCGGGTAAAATTCCGAAAACCCATGGCGTCTTCCAATCTTAATTTACTTAATAGAGGTTTACCTAATCTAGGCCCTTCTGTAAGTACGACGCGCGTCCACCAACGTTTACGTTTTCTTTCACTTATAATTACCACTAAGCAGGAACTCATTCCACACAAAACAATGTCCTCCATGGTGGACTGTGAACATGAGACTGGGAAATTTCCATCGTAGTGTGGACACTAGACGAGACAATGAACGGTGTCTCTAGACAGTCTATAGACCGTATCTCGAAACCGTCTCTAGACGGTCTATAGACAAATCGCGCAACATGGTCTACTGGTGTGTACTTAGCTTAAGGACTTGATGCAACGTTAGAGACAAGGCTCCCGTAAGGGCTACGGGCGCCTGTGTGCAAAAAAGAATTTTGGCACCCCTTATCGCCATAGGAATCGACAGTAACTGGATGATATGCTTATAATATTTCGTGTGTACTTATACCGAATCCTAATTAATTTCTCAACTATTTTTTTTAAATTATTTCTTTTTGGCCCTTGGTTTTGGCGCCCCTAAAGGATGGCGCCCGTGTGCATTGCTCACTTTGCACATATGGTAGCGGGGGCCCTGCTTAGAGATTTATAATGCAAACCAAATAAAAATATATCGATATATAATTCGAGCGATCCTCATTTAGCAGATTTCCCTTAAGGGAAATCAGCTATTGTTTTCTCGTCTGATTGGTAGGGTCGATCTCAAAATTTGTATTATTTCACCTCATGAGTACAACCTTAATAGCTGATTTCAATAATGGAATATCTGCAAAAAATATATATATATTATTTTACGTGGTTAGCTATTAGCAGATTTCCCTTAAGGGAAATCAGCTATTGAGGTCGTACTCATGACGCGATTTTCGAAAATTTTCTTCAAATGTCCATCGATCCTACCCAGGAGATGACGAAAATGAGGTCCGTTCAAAATTATATATATATATATATATATATATATATATATATATATATATATATATATTTGTCTGTTAAAGCTCTAGCGGTCGCAATTTTTGTTTGATCGTTACCAAACTCGATATTTAAACGTTTTATGCAAATAGACAGATCAAGTTCGTTAATGGCTGAAATTGGACCAGTGGGAGGGGGGTTTAGAGGGGGATTTTCGAAAATTCGAAATATCTCCGTTACCATACGTCGGATCAAAAACATGTATAGAACCAACCTTATTCTAAATTAAATTTACTATATATATTGCTCTATACATTTATTCTCTATCTTGAATATTAACAGAGATATTTGCATTTTTATTAAATTTGGGCCGACGGATGACAGTTTCCCGCCGAAAGCTAGTTCGGCCCTTTGCCGTAACTGTTTGGCTCTAGTATGGAGATTTCTCTATTGTATAACTTCACGTGGGAAATCTGCTTAGTTTACGCAGCCCCTGCGTGACGGACTTTTTTATTAAAGGCGTTAGTCTTAATAAAATTGGTAAAACCCGGAGTTGTTGGCTGTATTTCCACGTAGGCAATAGGAATTATTTTTGGAAGACCTACATTTAGTGACGGACTATTTAGAATGAAAGCCGTACTACCATCATCTCCAGAAAAGGGCGGGAACCTTTAAATCTGTGGATACCCCGTCCCAATCCGGCACAGTAGCATTACAGTGGACTTAATAACAGTTGCTCTGGTTAGCCATGTGAGCTAAGGCGTTGATCTTAATGGCTTGGTGGTAAACTGAGAGTAGTGAGTTCGACTCCAGTCTGGGCAATAGGAATTGATTTCGTGTCTATCTCTTTAAATAAAAAAAGTCCGTGAGGCAGGGGCTGCGTAAACTAAGCAGATTTCCCACGTGAAGGTTTACAATAGAGAAATCCGCCTAATAATAACAGTAGTAGGAAGGCATCTCTAGACCTATTCACGAGGGAGGAATAGTTACCAAAACGGCCGCCAGAGCTTTCGGCGGATAGTGCCGACCACACTCACAATACAAATGCAAATATCTCGGTTAATATTCAAGATACAGAATAAAAGTATAGAACAATATTTATAGTAAATTTAATTTGCAATACGATTGATTCTATACACTTTTTCGATCCGATGCATAATAACGGAGATATTTCGAATTTTTAAAAATCCCCCCTCTACACCCCCCCTCCCACTTGTCCGAGTTCAGCCATTAACGAACTTGATCTTACCTTTTACATAAAACGCCTAAATATAAAGTTTGGTAACGATCAAACAAAAATTGCGACCGCTAGAGCGTTAACAGACAAATATATATATATATATATATATATATATATATATATATATATATATATATATATATATTTATATATATAATTTTGAACGGACCTCATTTTCGTCATCTCCTGGGTAGGATCGATGGACGTTTAAGGAAATTTTTCAAAACTTGCGTCATGAGTACGACCTCAATAGCTGATTTCCCTTAAGGGAAATCTGCTAAAATAACCCGTCCTAATTTGCCGAGTAGCACTAAGTGGACGTAAATAAATAACATAACATAATAAATAACAACAAATTATTATGTTGTGCCATGTGATTCACATAGTATTCATTTAAGCATGTAATGAAGAGGTTATTGGCACAGCTATAATTTTCATTCCCTGACAGGTAAATGTTTTGGAAAATTGTTTGTAGTTGTTTCTTGTTTCCATGATTTGTTTTACCACTGATTTATTTCCTTAGAAGATTATCACGAAAGTATTCTTGTCAACTAATGTTGAAGAATTGCCACTTGGCTTAAGACTGATTATCATAAGGGTTTTTTGTTCTGCTGTTGAAATGTATAGATATAGTGACGGTAGAATCAATTTTAGCAGATTTCCCTTAAGGGAAATCAGCTATTGAGGTCGTACTCATGACGCGAGTTTCGAAAAATTTCTTCAAATGTCCATCGATCCTACACAGGAGATGACGAAAATGAGGTCCGTTCAAAATTATATATATATATATATATATATATATATATATATATATATATATATATATATATATATATATATACTAGCTCTGATACCCGGCTTCGCTCGGTAATTCATTTGAGGCTGAATGTTGATGGGATTTTTTTTGCAAGGCTTTATTTTGCACAATATTTTGACATTTACCCGTCCCAGTGTTTAGGGTTAATACCCGTCGTTTCTGTGGATTTGTTAATAATAAAATTAATTTTTTATGTAAGACTTCACTGTCCTACATATTGTCATATTTCCCGCTTCCTGTGCATTATGCATAGATTTGAATTATTAAGGACTAAATATTAACATATATTTGAAACACAAACAAAAGTTACTCTAAATAGCAAAATAAACAACTTTTGTTATGTTTATATTTGCCGATAAACCAATAGGAAACGAAATATCCCTATTTTTAATTTCTGGCTTCCCTTAAAACCCCCACTCCTGCCCGTCCCTAGAAATGTTGGTATGGCTTCTTATAATGAAAGCGTTAGTGCTAATACACATACCGAGTTTTATTTATTTCGGTTGGGTCTTTTGTCCCAAATAATATTGTTGACTCCCGCTATAGTCATAAGCGTATAACTCATTTAAACTTCGGAATACGATGAAAGTGTTTATGACAAAAATTACTCTAAATAACAAAATAAACAACTTTTGTTATGTGCATATTTGCGAAAAAACCAATAGAAAACGAAATATCGCGACTCTTAATTTCAGGCCTCCCTTATAACCCCCACTCCTGTTCGTCTCAGAGAAAATTAATATAGCCTATCTCTCAAGTTGGACCAGACTGCTCACGGTGTGCCAATTTAATTTAAAATCGGTTAAGTAGTTTAGGAGTCCATCGCGGACAAACATCGTGACAGGAGATTTATATATATTAAGATATATTTGTCTGTTAAAGCTCTAGCGGTCGCAATTTTTGTTTGATCGTTACGAAACTCGATATTTAACCGTTTTATGTAAAAAGACAGATCAAGTTCGTTAATGGCTGAAATCGTACCAGTGGGAGGGGGGATTTTCGAAAATTCGAAATATCTCCGTTATTATGCATCGGATCGAAAAATTGTATAGAACCAATCTTATTGCAAATTACATTTACTATAAATATTGTTATATAAACGTATTCTCTATCTTGAATATTAACCGAGATATTTGCATTTTTATGAAGTCTGTGGTCGGGTGTTGTTCGGGTTAGTTCGGCCGTGCTCGGCTCTAGCGGAAGCTTCTAACCTAACCTGTCCTTTCTAACCTTACCTAACGTTCGTTACTTTGTCAGATTTATGCAAATACGGTCTGTTCATCGCCCCCCCCTTCTTTAGTTCTTGGACTACTAAAATTTGAGTTATTAAAATATAAATTATTCTTACAATTCAGAAGCCGTTTCAGTTGGGAGTTTATTAAAATTAACTGAAAGATTTCTCATTACCGTTTGTATTTACTTATGGTGGTGTTGTGTTACCAGTATGCAGATTTCTCTATTGCTAAACTTCACATAGGAAATCTGCTTAGTTTACGCAGACCCTGCGTGACGGACTTTTTTTGGATTGAGAAGGCCAAGGAGTGCGAAACATTTGCTAGCTGAAAATGATCGAGGTCTCGGTTCAGACCTTAAGATCTTTTTTTTTTTTGTCTGAAATACTTTTCTGGGCTCATTAAGGATAAGTTATTAAAAATTTTTTCAAGAAGTTTTAGTTGTTCTAGATAAATATAATTGAATAAACATATTTTTTGAGTGCAGTCTGGCTCTGCAGTCTGTGATAGGACGTTGAATTGCATAAGAAAATGTGCTGATTTCCTTTAAGGAAAATCTATTAATAAAATAAACATTCATCCCACCGTAATATTTTGTACTCATATTTGAGATAGGGGGCTCAGGTTAGTCTCACATGGTAAACCTAGAGTGGCGAGTTCGATTCTCGCCTGGGCAAAGGAAATTATTTAGTGACTGAATTCATTAAATAACATCCCAAGTCCCACCCTGGCTTGAAAAGGGTGGTAACCTGTAGATAACCCGTCCCAATTAGCCCATGTTGCAAAAAAAGTGGACGTAAATAAATAATATTAATATTTGAGATAATGTCATGGTACTATGATGCTATGGTTTGACCTATCCTAAATGTTTATTTTCATAAAAGTATACTCATTTATTCATACAACTTTTTATGAACTATTTTTACAAAACGGAGCTAATATACTGAAATAAATGTGGCGATTAAAGTTAAAACGTAAACATTTAAGACAGATTTAACCTCAGAACTTTTTGTTAAGACTAAAACCTATTTCTTCAAATTTATTTATTAGCGAACTCATTAAATAAAATCCTAAGTCCTATCTTGGCTGGCTAGAAACAATTAGCTATAGTAGCATAAAGTGGTCGTTAATAAATAATAATATATTTCTTCAAGACGATTTTTCCTTTAATTCCCAAATTTTCTTTCTGGAAATAATTGAAGCTATTAGGATTGTGCGTGTTCATGTACCTGAAAAATGACAAAAAGTGGGCCATTTATATCATATATATATATATATATATATATATATATATATATATATATATATATATATATATATATATGTAATCTTTAGCAATCACATTTTTCGTTCCCCGGCACTGAAAACAGAGCTATTAATACGTTTCATGTGTTCACAACGCAACAAGTTCTTTAAGGCTGAAATCGGCCCATGAGAAATTGAGGGTTAAAAAGGAGATAAGTAAATCCGTAGATTGGAAATTATTCAGTGACGAACTCATTAAATAAAATCCTTAGTCCCACCCTGGCTAGAAAAGTCCGTCACGCAGGTGCTGCGTAAACTAAGCAGATTTCCCATGTGAAGTTTTACAATAGAGAAATCTGCCTAATAACAGCTGTAGTAGTAAGAAACCTCTAAACCTATTCACGAGGGACGAATTGTTACGAAAACGACCGCCAGAGCTCACGGTGAAAAGTCCGAACATAGCCACTGCTGCCGAGCACATGCCGAATACAAATGCAAATATCTCAGTTAATATTCAAGATAGAGAATAAATGTATAGAACAATATTTATAGTTCATTTAATTTGCAATTAGATTGATTCTGTAATATTTTTCGATCCGACGTATAGTAACGGAGATATTTCGAATTTTCGAAAATCCTCCCCTCTAAACCCCCCCTCCCACTTGTCCGATTTCAGCCGTTAACGAACTTGATCTTTCTTTTTACATAAAACGACTAAATATAACAGACAACTATATATATATATATATATATATATACAGTTTTAAACGGACCTTATTTTCGTCATCTACTGGGTAGGATCGATGGACATTTGAAGAAATATTTCGAAAATCCCGTCATGATTACAACCTCAATAGCTGATTTCCCTTAAGGGAAATTTGCTAAAAGGGTGGTAACCTGTAGATAACCCGTCCCAATTAGCCATAGTAGTATAAAGTGGACGTTAATAAATAAATAAATAAAAAATGCAATCTTATCTTAGAATAAACTCTCCTCTTCAGCGGCCCGGAAAATGAAATATCATTCGATAGTGGATTATTAATATTCATTTTAGACAAATACTTAATATTTTTTATCTCTTTTTATAATGGAATTTAATTTAATTTAACTGAAGTATGTCTGTCATAATAATGGTTTGTGATCCACCAGCTGGCGGAAGTAACCTTGGACGATGAGGAAAGAAGAACAGAAAAAGTATGTCCACACTTCCTTCGGTTACGGCCCAGTAGCAAAGGATACAGATAGTTCCCCGAAAGGTGCTAGGCCTCAGCGAGAGATACCCAGGCCTACGGTACAGCGAGCTGCGCAACCGGCTGCGGAGAGTCAGGAAAGCGATGTCCAGAACCCGACCGGCGAGCAGCAGCAAGGTAGCCAAGACTAATGGAAGATGGAAGAGTCTGCCACTTTTGTTCTGTAAGGAATTGCGAGAGTTGGTTGGTTGCAGTTGATCGAGTTTTGGTATCCATACAAGATGAGGCTGTATTCTGTATAGAGTGATAACTCTTTTGCTTCCTCATTGATCTAATCTTTAGGTTTGAGGAGGAGGTCAAATGGTCTATATGAGCCTCGAATATTTCCTATACCCGACAAGGGCTTTTTCTTGGTCTGTCGAAAGTTGCATTGGGTGTAGTTGAATTAAGTAATTCAAGGCTTCTCTTAATGGGAGATATGCCAACGAATAATAAATGGGATGTGAGTGGACTGTAAAAAACGGAACTATAATTTATTGGATAAACATGATGTAATAACTACAACTAATATTGCCTGAGAGGCCACGGTGAATATATGTAATATGAGAGAAACCTACATTTTTGGCATCGGGCACTGGGCATCATGGCTGGACTTGATGGTTGTTTCCAGTTTGGTTCAGAACATATTTGTAATTAAATGATGTTGCTTATTGATTTCCGCTCCCTGCTGTGCTCTCCTCCTGCCCACACTCAGCCGCTCTCGAGTCTTACTCCATGGCGAGCATTATCTTCTTTTATGCCAAAAGTACTGTTGGTGGGTTTTATGCCTGTGTCTCCATTTTATCAGACTGAGTTATTTTCTTTTATTTCGGGGCTTCTATAAAGGTAGGTATCGCGGTACGGGTTGCTACGCAACGGCATGGATGGACTGCTGGTAAAGAACCTTGACGTCCTTTTCTTCGTGAGCATAAGTGCCGTGAACAATAGTTTCTTGTAAGCCCTGTATTTATATATTTCAATGGTCAACTATCGATGGGTTACCTTCTGCCGACCTAAAATACTTCAGAAAATCAGCCACGCCCCGACTAGTAAGGGGGGCACCTGTAGGTAACCTTACTCTCCATGTCATAAAATGGACTCCAGTACATATACTCATGAGCCGTTACATGATCGCATTACCTCTTGTAAGCGCATGATACATCCAAAAGGTCAAACAAATACACAGTAGTACCTATATTCGTTTTTTGTATTCTTTTTTTGGGCACTTAATTGAAACGATTGCGGGCGAATTTAAGCTGTAGCGCCGGACTGAGTAATATCAACTATATTAGGAATTCTTCACACAACTCAGTTTCGATATTAACTTGTATTTTGCTTTTGTTACGTCTGGGTGTAACCCTAAATATTGAGCATTGATGTCTCTTTTATGCAATTGTAAACGTTGAGTTCAGTAAGGTGCACATTCCAACCTTCGAGGCATAATGGTACAGGATGTCAAATGAGAAACTCTTCCTATTGTTTGTGTACAGGACTTTTTGAAGTTCTTTTTGTACCTATTTCTGCTATATCTGGTACACTTACGAAACAAATAGGCCCTTTAAAAACGGTAGGGATTGCATTCCAGTCCTCTATTTGCTCTTGGACGCCCTAAAAACATTCCAATTATTAGTTGAACGTCCATATTTTTTCTCCGTATGCCTGAAGTAAAATGATTAGAAAGACAAATTGCATTTGCATGAGAAACCTGGTTAATGACAATTATCGTATTGTACATGTAGTTCTCTTAGGATTATTGTAATCCTAACCGAAAGAGGACAAATACAGTAATAAAGAAAAAAAAATATTGTTATAGCAGATTTCCTTAGAGGGAAAACTGCTACTGAGGTTGCACTCAGGACTAGATTTTTGAAAAATCTTTTCAAATGTCTATCGATACTACCTAGAGCAGGTATGGGCAACCTTTGATGTGTTGTGGGTCAAACTTTAGTGGTTCGCGGGCCGCTTTTAAAAGTAGTACATTTTAAAGTAGTGTTCATAATTTTTAACAATAGATATCAGACATGAAATTATACGACAATGTAATTATAATACAATTTATTAAAATAACATATTGAAATGAGAAAAATAGGTACATTATAATTAAATCGTAAAATTTTGAATTATTACAATCAACAAAGTTTAATAGCGACACCGAAATCAATGAGACACTTAAGCTTGGATTAATTCCATTGATACAAAAACGTTAAGAATCTTCCAAATTATTGTCAGCCTTGTACGATGTTTTGATTTATTAACTTTCATCATTTAAAAGAACTGTTCGCATTTATAAGCCTAGTGCCAAACGCACAAATCTCTCCTTATATGGAGTAAGTTGTGTAATATTTTATTATATTTATATTGTTTAATTGGGTTTTAACAGATTTCCCTTAGGGGAAATCAGCTATTGAGGTTGTAAATCATGACGCGATTTTCGAAATTTTTCTTCAAATGTCCATCTCGTCTCATCACGAGAAAGGGAAATGAGTTTGTCAGCGAGGGGAAGAGATTTCATTTCGTGTCAGTTGTTTAAAAATCTAAATAAAAAATGCAATGCTATTTTATCGAATGTCTTTCAAATAACGTTTTTTTCTCCCGTAGGGAATTACCGTACTTTTGAAGATAGCTGGTCATCCCTCGATGAGTTCTCGACAACTTCATCGATATCCAGAATGTCAGGAACGTCCATTTCATCTTCAGCTTCGGAAGACGTAAAAAGGCGAATTGTGGGAGCAAGGGGCTGGGTCGGCAGTCACCTGAAGAAAATGCCTAGGAAAATGGAAAGGATTAATGTCGTCCGTGGAAGTTACGACTCCATTGGGGACCCGATTCCGAAACCTATCCCAGTCGACTTGCCCGTTCGGAGCTCTTCGGAAATCACGACGGAAGAAGAGTCTGGGAGCGCTATTCTGGAAGCAGGTGGCCTCGCCGGAGAACTTGGAAATGTCAGCAGTGAGTCAGAGACGAGTAACATCGTAATACAGTAGCGAAGAATGAAGAGGACGAATTTGAAAATTGATAGCAAGAGAGGAAACTTGGTCAGTTAAACTGTCAAACACTCGCTTCTCCTTCGCATTGTTTCCATCTCAAATTTGCCAATGACCATTAAATCATTAGTACATCATTTCTGTGTCATTTGTCAACTAGCAGTCCTAGCTCTATATGATCATTTTAAACCATTTAGGCTATCTTAATGGTGAAGGAGTTTTAAGAAACATTCTATTTTTCCTGCCGAGTTTTGAAAAAAAATATTTAATTGTTCACCCATCCTACCCAGGAGATGAAAAAAATTAGGCCCGTTTAAAACTATATATTCAAACATATTGCTTGTTAGCTACCACGTTCCTAACTCCTAATGGTTATATATAGATATATAGTTAACTGTTAATCTGATATATATACTATCTAAGGTATCCGGCTTCGCTCGGGAAATTATTTCAGCCAGAATGATGATGGTATTTTTTTTTGGCAAGACTTCAATGTGTACAACTACACTTCCCGTCTGGGCGTATTGTTTTGTTATGTGCATGTTTGCCGAAACCCCAATAGGAAGCAAAATATCAATATTTTTTCCTCCACTCCTGTTCGTTTCTAGAAATTTTAATATATCTTATAATCAAATAGGCATTAATACTAACCCACATACGGATTTTCGTTTAGTTCGGTTTATTCTTTTATCTTTAAAATTGTTCACGACCGCTATAGTTTTTAGCGTATATCTGTTAATCTCTGAGAATATTAGAATAGTTTATAGTCTGCGTTGGGTTAGTAGTAATGTACGTACCAAGTTTCATAAAAGTCGGTTCAACAAATAAACGACACCAAAGCCACAAATTGCTGATATCGTGCCTATGGCATGAGAGACGAAAAAGTATCATGAAATTTTGAGAAAAAAATCAATTTACAGACAGACGTTACAATATATATGTATTCAAATATTTTCAATGTGACGTTATGTATGTTATAAAGTACACAATATTTATTTGAGAAGCGCCATTGTCGATTTATAACGAAGAAGGAGAGCGTTCGAAAACTGTCCTTATTCGTTTTGGTGATTCTTTTAACCATCAACCAATCTTACAAACATGTCCTTGTTAACAGTTTGTTCTCAAACCTGCGATTAATCCACCAGGGTAATTACTTATTTCTAAGTAATTTTTACACACTTCTTTATTCAAACTTTACATAAAAAGTACCTTTTAATGTCAGCCATAATTATAGCATTTTGTAATCAGCCGCAGCAAATATAAGCAAGTGTAAGAAAATATTTAAAGCAAAGGAATCCAGGTATTGTGTTTATTTATAGAATCATGTTTAAAATAAGCCGCCAGAGACCTTGTAAACATTGATGGATTCCGTTCTACAAACAGTTTACATTATTCTAGAAAGTGTTCTACAGTTTAATTTTACTGGTTCTGCTATGCGGCTATTTCTAACGAATAAAATCGGCTCATTGCTTTATAACATCAATTTAGAATTCTCTTATTTCTTTTTTTGAAATTGAATATTTAAAGTTGCATTAAATCTCCAAAAGCCGTCGCGCAGGTGCTGCGTAAACAACCACGATTTCTCACGCTTCCGATCTGTCAATCTCTTCTCCATATAATTGGAAGGCTACGTTGATGGAACTTGGAATTTAAGCTGGACATTTATGTAAAAATCGAATTAGTAGAAGTGGGGGTGGTAGTGTACGAACGACTGAAAACTACAAAACGTCCGTCACGTAGGAGCTGCGTTAACTAAGCAGGTTTCCCACGTGTGCCATGTAATTGCATTTATCTCAAAAAGTAAAAGTTCTTTGAGAACAAAATTTGGTATTTATGCTTCAAAGAATGTGTTTCATAATATAACAGTTTATTGTTAATATGACATGAGTAGGAGAGGTGGTTTACTGAAGTCCAAAGACTATAAAATGCAAGTATCTCGGTTAATAATCAAGATATTGAAAAAAATGTACTTAACAATATTTATAGAATATTACATTTACAATAAGATTGGTTCTGTACAATTTTAACGGACGCATTTTAACGGAGATATTAAGAATTTTCGAAATTCCTCCCCTCCAAACCCCCCACTCACACTGGTCGAATTTCAGCCATTAACGAACTTGGTCTTTCTTTTTAAGTAAAACGATTAAATATCGGGTTTGCTTAGCATTAAACAATAATGTGATCGATTGAGCGGTAACTGACAAATATATACATATAAATATATATATATATATATATATATATATATATATATATATATATATATATATTGTTTTGAACGGACCTCATTTTCATTGATGGATCGATGGACATTTGAGGAAAGTTTTCGAAAATCGGGTCATGAATACTACCACAATAGCTGATTTCCCTTAAGAGAAATCTGCTAATAAGCAAATAGTCAACTTAATATTACAGTTGAAGGAAAATTGTAAAGGGGAATAATTGTAGAAAAGTAAACTTGGAACGCGATTAGTTAGTTATCTTCTTTTTTTTTTTTTTTACTAATACCAACGAATACATTTTGAATTTTCATTGAGCGCGCGTATAATAGTTAAAACTATTTTTTTTAGATTAATAAATTACGCGTCTACAAGAATTTGAAGAGAGATACAACTTTGATCCTTTGCAATTTTTCTATATCTCTAACTGTTTAAAAGATATTTAAATTACGGCCCGAATATACAGGATGCCTTGTAAATATTTATGTGCATTTGGGTGTACCATAGTTCTTCTCTAGTCAAAATAATTATTGAATTACATATTTTTAATTCAATCAAAACGCCGAACTTTAATTAGGAAAAGGAATTAGTTGTAAATTTAATTATTGGTTCTCTTCGGAGTTACTTAATCAACAACATCAATAGTATTGGGTTAGCCTTCAAAGTTTGGAGGATCAGTTCAATAATACGATTCTTGTATATTATTAATTCAGCGAGATTCTAACATCTCTTGTCTAATAACATGGATGCTTTCATGTTTTCATTTCACCCAATCAATCTACGAATCTAACATATTTCTTTATTTTAAATGACTTTTTTTATCATACAAACCTGTATTTAATAAAGGAAAAAAAAAATTAGCGCTTCATAACCTGGAGTATGGCTTGGAACCACCACAAAAATAGAAATATCTAATGGTTCATTTAGTTCCACTAGTACTAACTCAAACTACTAAACGTCAATGGTGTCATTAGTATCACACATGAATTGTAATAACGTGATCCCATTATAATGGAGATTGGAAAATTCGAAATATCTCAGTTATTAAACATTGGATTTAAAACTTTTATAGATACTTGTTGCAAATTTAATTTCCTATAAATGTTGTTATATACGTTTTTTTTTTCTTTATCGTGAGTATTAACCTAATAGCTGCATTTCTTTGTTTTAAGCCATCAGTAAAGCCCCAATCCTAGTCATGTCATAGTAACAATAAGCTGTTATATACATCCATTAAGCACTTTATTCGAAGTTTAAATACCAAATTATATTTTCATTGTTCGTCATTTAAGATTTTACGTTGTAAACTACGTGATTTATACGTATTAGATGAACAATACACTCGATATTTAACTGTTTCATGGAAAACATTAGATTACAGTAGGTAATTACAGAAATCGGCCTAGAGGGTGGGGAGGCTTAGAGGGGATAATTGAAAATTCGAAAAATTTGGTTACCGAAAAATTGTATAAAGCCAATGTTGTTGTGATTTTAAGCGTCTACAAATATATTATTATACATGGTTACTCTCATTTTGTATTCTTTTGGTTTCAGCGTTCATTAAAGCCCCACTTTTGCTCATCCGATTTTCACTTTAAGTACCTCAGTTACTAATCATCTCTAGTCCAATATTTTTACTCCAGTTTACATAGGCTTCTTACTGAGAAAGAAATAGAGAATAATAGTGAGATGACATCATCAGCATATCATATTCGTAAATTTGTTTAGTTTACGCAGCGCCTGCGTGAACGATTTCTTTTTACCATCTACCTGCTAGTATCTTGGATCAGTTCTTAGGTACAAGAGCGTTTTGAAAAGCTGACACTGATTTGAAAAATCCCACCAAGAGGGCTGGGCAACTTCAATAATTCATTTTTCTGATTTCGTCGATAATCGGTGTCAATTAACTTTGTGCTATTAAGGCCAATTTGGATGTGGTATCTGCACGCCTGCACCTTTTTCTATCCAGGGTAGTACTAAGTATTTTATTTAATGGGTCCATCACTAAATGAATTCGTATTGCCCAGGCGGGAATCGAACTTGCCACTCTAGGTTTACGTTAGGTTTACGACCAACGCCCTTAACTCGCATGGATTATAAATAACCTGAGCCCCCACCGTACATTGTCAAAACAATTTGTTCAAATGTGGATTTATTCTTCTAATTTCTCATTTTAGCAGATTTCCCTTAAGGGAAATCAGCTATTGAGGTCGTACTCATGACGCGATTTTCGAAAAAAAATTTCAAATGTCCATCGATCCTACCCAGGAGATGACGAAAATGAGGTCCGTTCAAAATTATATATATATATATATATATATATATATATATATATATATATATATATATATATATATATATATATATATATATATATATATATATATATTTCTGTTAACGCTCTAGCGGTCGCAATTTTTGTTTGATCGTTACGAAACTCGATATTTAACCGTTTTATGTAAAAAGACAGATCAAGTTCGTTAATGGCTGAAATCGGACCAGAGGGAGGGGGGTTTAGAGGTGGGGGATTTTCGAAAATTCAAAATATCTCCGTTATTATGCATCGGATCGAAAAATTCTATAGAACCAATCTTATTCAAATTAAATTTACTATAAATATTGTTCTATACATCTATTCTGTATCTTGAATATTAAACGAGATATTTGCATTTTTATCAAGTGTGTGGTCGGGTATAGTTTCGATTACGTCGGCCATCTTCGTCATTTCTCGGCTCAGGCGGAAGCTTCTTCTAACCTGTCGTTTTTTACCTTACCTTACCTTCGTTACTTTTTGAGATTTATGCAAATACGGTCTGTTCATCCGCCCCCCCCCCTTCTTTAGTTCTTGGACTACTAAAATTTGAGTTATTAAAATATAAATTATTCTTGCAATTCAGAAGCCGTTTCAGTTGGGAATTTATTTTAATTAACTGAAAGATTTCTCATTATCTAATCACGGTGGTATTGTGTTACCAGTGTGCAGATTTCTCTATTGTATAACTTCACGGGGGAAATCTGCTTAGTTTATGCAGCCCCTGCGTGACGGACTTTTATTTCTAATTCGATTATATTCAATGATTGCCAATTTCGATATGATTACTAATGTATTGACGTCTCTATTAATAGTCAATCGATATTAAATTCTGAACACTCCATTATTTATTTAAGCCCTTACGAAAATAGTTTGAGCGTGGCCATAATAGCTGTTCTCAATATTCTATTGTTCTTGAAGTCAATACAAATATTATTTCCAGCCCTGTTATTAATTATTATTGCCCTTGATCCTTCCATCAACAGTCATCATTATTTATGGATTTTATATTAAAAATGAATTCTAGGTTAACTTATTGTACGTAGGCTTTGGTATTAATAATTTTAGTTTGCTATCAGTCGATTAGATTCTCTAGTGGTCTAAACTCACTAATAGTTTGCCGTGGTCTAAAACCAAAAATACATGAAGTTAAAAATAAAAATGTATTGCTTCAATTGACATTTTTGCAATCAAAGAAAGAGCTGTTGAGATTCATAAGGAAGATGGAATGGCATTATCTATCAATATGAAAAAATTCAAATTGTCCGTATATGTGATAGCAGATGAAGAAGTCAATAATGCTCGGAATACTCCAAGATGCCAAAAAATATGTTCGAATAATACTGAACTAAGACTGGAACACAATAGGATTGTCATCAAATAGTAATTTAGTGAAGATTGAACCAGATATCAGGAAATGGGAAAACATCAGCCATTAGACAATCCATCCCTTATTCATTTTAGTTTGTTCGCTTTTTTTTTTCTTTTCATTAGTTTTTATCGAACCGTTCTTAAAATATCGTGACCTGTTCTACCTAAAATACAACACCGTTTTCGTCCTTTATCAAACCGATAAGCCGTATGATGAACTGTTATTGAATATTGGTAGATGTATTTTTAGAGTTGTGGGTAATAATTTCACACCTGGCCTCCGTGAAAATCGATAAGGCCTCGGCGTCGGGGAGGAAAAGCCGCCTCTGTTCCTGGAAAATGCCTCATTGACAAACGAAAAAAAAAAGTGGGTCAACTTGGATGCTTTATGAATATTTGAATTGAGGTGAGGGTCGTAACTAGAACACGTCACATCGAATAGATGCCTGAGAATTCCAAAGAGGTTTGATGCATAATTGACGCAGCTAGGGCAGTATCACATAAATGTGAAGTGTGGTGATGTCATATAACCAACCCTTGGCAAATAAATTGTTCCTTTTAGTACAACAACTTACCGTCATCATTATAATTTGAATGAAATGTTATGGAAAATCATAATTTCTCATAATTAATTCCTTTTTATAATGACAATGGGGTTGTCCGTAAACAATTCACGTGCCTTATTCGTAAATTTAAAACAAACACTGCGAAAAATAAGCAGATTACTTACCTTCTTGAATAGCATACTTGTGAACTCGTCGCACCACATATTCTCTATTTCTACATAAAAAAAGTCCGTCACGCAGGGGCTGCGTAAACTAAGCAGATTTCCCACGTGAAGTTTTACAATAGAGAAATCTGCCTAATAATAACAGTAGTAGTAAGGAATCTCTAGACCTATTCACGTGGGACGAATAGTTACGGAAACAGCGGCACTAGCTCTCGGTGGAAAGTCCCGAACATAGCCGACTCCTGCCGACCATACAAACAATACAAATGCAAATATCTCGGTTAATATTCAAGATACAGAATAAAAACAAAAATATTTAAATAAAACAATATTTATAGTAAATTTAATTTGCAATAGGAATGATTCTATACAATTTTCGATCCGACGTATAATAACGGAGATATGTCGAATTTTCAAAAATCCCCCCTCTAAACCCCCCCTCGATTTCAGCCATTAACGAACTTGATCTTTCTTTTTACATAAAACGCTTAAATATAAGGTTTGGTAACGATCAAACAAAAATTGCGACCGCTAGAGCGTTAACAGACAAATATATATATATATATATATATATATATATATATATATTTATATACAGTTTTGAACGGACCTCCTGGGTAGGATCGATGGACATTTGAGGAAATTTTTCAAAACTCGCATCATGAGTACGACCTTAATAGCAGATTTCCCTTAAGGGAAATCTGGTAAAACCAAGGTGTAGAAGGGGTGGGGGAGAGGGGGTTACTGAGTGTTGAAAATAAGGAACTACGAATAAGTGTATTAATATTTGTCTGTTAACGCTCTAGCGGGCCCAATTTTTGTTTGATCTTTACCAAACTCGGAATTTATTCGTTTTATTTAAAAAGGAAGATCAAGTTCGTTAATGGCTGAAATCGGACCAGTGGGAGGGGGGGTTTAGAGGGGAGGATTTTTGAAAATTCAAAATATCTCCGTTATTATGCGTCGGATCGAAAAATTGTATAGAATAAATCTTATTGAAAATTAAATTTACTATAAATATTGTTCTATACATTTATTCTGTATCTTGAATATTAACCGAGATATTTGCATTTGTATTCTGCGTGTGGTCACCAGTAGGCTATGTTGGGACTTTCCGCCGAGAGCTCTGGCGGCCGTTTCTATAACTATCTGTCCCTCGTGAATAGGTTTAGAGGTTTGGTTAACTGTTTTTTGGGGCTAGAAACTACTGGGTTATTACGCCCTAAATAATGTTTTAGGTTTAGAGGTTTCTTACTACTACAGTTGTTATTAGGCAGATTTCTCTATTGTAAAACTTCTCGTGGGAAATCTGCTTAGTTTACGCAGCCCCTGCGTGACGGACTTTTTATTTTACGATCCTTACTCATAATAACGGTTATATTTTGAATTGTTGAATTTTTTTTACATATAAATAGGAAATATGTGGTGAGACGAGATAACAAGTGTGCTAAAACATCACTCTTGTGAAATCTGCTTAGTTTACGCAGCCCCTGCGAGACGGACTTTTTAAATTGCAGAAGAGAGCAATGCGGTTTGTATGCAACAAAAAGTACAGAGACTCTTGTCGCTCAATCTTGAAAGAGTCAAAAATAATGACTTTTTCTTCAATATGCATCTATAAAACATTATTATTTTTTGAAACAAAACATCAACTTGTTTTACGGAAAGAGTATTACACACAATCACGTAACAAGATACAAGAATGTATTTCAAACCTACAACTACAGACATAATTATTTCGAGAGAAGCGTATCAATTTCTGGAGTAAAACTCTTTAGCACTCTTCCCGATTGTGTTAAATCTATTAAAATATGTTCATTGATTAAAAATGATTTAAAGAACTTAATGTCTGAATGATGCTTTTATGCACAATAATATTATTAAAAATGTTCAGCTATTAAACCAAAGTATTTACCATAAAAACCGGTCAAAAAATGTATAATTGGTTCATTGTTTCTTTAAGGTGGGGTAAGTTCTCATTATTTATACAGTTTGTCATCCCTTAATGAATTTGCATGTCAATGAATTGAAAAATCTTGGTTAAATATATAAAGCGGTATTACGATTCTTAATGAAACTAATTTTTTATATATAATTATTAAATTGATAAATTTTGTAAAATGTATTCATGGAATGTGAACTAATTTTATGGTATTTAAGAATATGTGAAGAAATTATTTGACGTAATATTAAATTTTTATTTTCAAGGATATTGACTTTTAATGAATATATTTAAACACATCTATGCGTAATAACATTAAATTTGGTTTTCAACTTTCCCTTAGCGGGGAAAATATTGAATCACAACTTAATTTATCATAATATTAGTCGTGATATTCCATTTCGGGCCATTGTGATATATCATAAGTCAATGTATTGTCATCCTAGTATTGTGAAATGTATTAACTGGTATGAGGTAATTCTGGTTTTTGAAGAGACACTCATAAACATTTATCTCTGTTCTTTGGGTGACAGCATCTAACGAAATTCAACAGGTTCGAATTTTGGCGAGGGTTTCTTTTTTTTGTTTATTTGTTTTTGTATTATTTCTCTTATTCGATAATTGGTTTTTCTATTATTTTTTTAATTTGAATTTTAGCAGTCAATTGGAGACATGAAAAGTTTTTTTTAAATTTTATATATACAGTTATTTTATTATTTATTTTCTTTGATTTTTGTCTTGTTTATTTTCCAATATTTTATTTATTTAGTTACTCAATTTGTTTTTCTTTTTTTTTTCTTTAAGGAAGCCGTTAATAGAAAAACTATGGAAGAAAGGAAGCAGCGACGCGCGCCAAATAGAACCAACGAAAGGAGAAAATGCGAAACCTAAGTCTGAACCACCTCCCAGGCCTGAGCCTCCAAAACCAAAAGCAGAGCCTCCAAAGCCGGAGCCTCCAAAACCAGTGGAGCAAAAAAAGCCGGAGACTCCAAAACCAGTGGAGCAAAAGAAGCCTGAGCCTTCAAAGCCAGAGCCTCCCAAACCTGAGCCTCCAAAACCCGAACCTCCCAAAGCTCCGACCCCAGCTCCCCCGCGTCCCGTTGAGCCTCCTAAAGCCCCTACTCCTGTGACCCCAACGCGGCCCGCCGAGCCGCCAAAACCTGCTCCAGCGCCTTCCAGACCCACCGAACCTCCAAAAGCCCCACAACCTCCTCCCTCCTTAAGACCCGAAGTCCCCAAGCCATCTAGACCTGAACCCCCGAGACCCCTGGACCCCTTCATAGCTGCCGAACAATCTGGAGGTCCCCCGGCCCTCAGCCCCGACTCCCCTGGATCGGCGCCCTGGAGGAAGCCAAGGACCCCACCGACGACTCCCCAACGGAACGAGCCGAACGTTATCGAAGGGCCGGACATCCCAGCCTGGAGAGCTGGAGTCACCGAGCCGCCGAGGAGATTCGCACCTGCTCCTCCTATCCGGAGGTCACCCTCACCTTACACTGAAGATGATATCATATCAGGAATTGAGGAGGATGAGGAAAGTGAAGAGGAAGAAGAGTAAGACCTCCGAGGAAGTGAGTTTCCTCAGCTTTCATGTGATAAAACTGTGAATAGTACTTATATATATCTACATGTTATATTGAATTGAATATAAATTATATCGACTTGTGAAGAAAAAAAAAATCCAAACAATGACGTCATCATTTCAAACCTCACTCTTGCATGAAGTTTCGAAGAATACTGATCTTTTTTAATAATATTTCTTGGCTATCCAAGGACTAACAACCTAACATTTGATGGCAGTTAAAAATGGCCATAAAACTACGAGAAATTCTTTTCTACATCTAACCTAAAACTGTTTATTTCTTGTCACTTAATCTACTCATGTATCTTGTATATTTTGTGTGATCTAACCTATAGACTAATATTTTTGCTTCTCTTCCTGACCTGATGTGAGGTAAGTTTTTTTGTTGTTTACAATATTTTCATAACCTTCTAATGAAGTCTGACTAACGTCAGATTTTATAATAAAAAATAAAGGTCATTTATTAACGTCCACTTTGTTCTACTGAGGCTAATTGGGACGAGTTATCTACAAATTTCCACCCTGGTCTAGCCAGTTCGTCACTAAATAAATTCCTATTGCCCAGGTGTAAATCGAACTCATGAGTCTAGTTTTACCAAAGTGAGACTATGACCACCGCCTTAACTCACATGGCTAACCTGAGCTTCCAGATTTATTAATAAGAAATATAGTATAATATTGCACACAGTTCATAAGAAAACTTCCAGGATTAGAACTAGCCAAAAAGAAGACAGTGGAGGAAATTGTTACGGCCATCATTTGTTCAGAAGTAAATCGTTTGAAAAAAAAAAATTAATGTTTTTATTAAAATTTCTATGTATAAAGTGGAATACATTTCTTTGAATGAACGGTATTTCTTTCATTAGTTTTTTTCTATAGAAAAGGAATAATCTGTTTGTCTTTATTTTACTGGTAATAATTCACATTTCGGTCTTTACAAATGTTGACAAAGTAATTTAATTACATAGCGTCGCCAAAAACTGCCTTACAATCTGCACTAAATACTCAAAGTAGTTTCCAAAACAATAGAGTTTTAAGTGGGAATGATAAAGAAGAGCAAAACAATATTTAAAATTCTATCCTGAAAATGAATTGAAAGAAATCTATGAACAATGCTAATCAATTGTAGCAATTTAAGTTGATAAGAATATTTATCTTCAGATCTGAATTTGGTCTGCATCCAAAAATTATCACTATTGTGATTTCTTTGATTTCTTAAAATATATGGAATTAAATACAATATTGCAATCACTGTGTAATATCTGTATTTTTTTCTTTTTTATTCATTCATTTGCTTTGAGTTTTTTTTTTGCTCCTACTTTATTTTTTGTATTATTATTTTTTAACATAAAATATTTTTTATAGTATAAATAAGTATTTAAAAAATAGATTCATTATTAGGACCATCAAAAACCATGTAATATGTTTAGTTGGAACATGGATAAGATTTCTCAAGTTACATGGTAAAACAACATAATAATATGAAAACTGATGGTGACATTAGAGAGTTTTGACCTGCAGAATATTATTTTTCTTATCAATATACAAATTTAAAAAACACTTTAAACACCCTTTAAGAATTTTACTTCCATGTAACTCTTTTAAGAAGGTATATATTACTTGTATTTGTCTTAATTCATATTTATTCCAAATTAAATATTCATATTCTTTTATCTGTTTTTGACGCTTTATTTTTCTATTTAATTCAGGTGTTATTGTATTTCCTTTCTTATTTACTAGTATTTACTTTGATTGCAAGAACCAAGTAACACTTTGCATGATCTAACTTTTGATAAATACTTATCTTCTGTCTTTAAAAATATTAATGAATCCTCCCACGCTTATCATCTCCTATCAATCTAAATGCAACTCTAATGTTTTTATAAAATTCTCTTTAAATTTAGCTAAAATTAAACTTTTATGTAGCCCAAGAGTACGGAATTTTTATGAATCAACTACCCCGAGATACAATGCACAAAATCAAAGCAATATCTTCATTAAAGTTGACTTTATCAAAAAAAGTGAAAAGAACAAATTGTCCCAAGAAAAGTATTTTCAGTGCAAAAATATTTATTTTTAGGTTTTGAATTGATATATATATATATATATATATATATATATATATATATATATATATATATATATAACATATCCTAAGAGGATTTAAATATCGTATTATTCTATGTAGTATTCGTGCTAATATAGTACAATAGTTGTATTTTTATTTATTTATACCCATCCACAATTATTCTATACATGAGTTTGTAAGTATTCCACGTATTGTCTCTTCATAATTTACTGTTATATCAAAATGGTAGGATGGACGTGTGACCAAACGAAGAGAATTATTTTAATTTCATCTTTATATTTTGATATTGATTGATATTATATTTTGACAAGAAATCTTTCTTACTTCAACCCTTGAGTTAGATAACTCAGGTAGTAAACATCTGATTATGTGCAAATTGGAAAAATTAGTAGTTGGCTAAATGAGGAAAATTATTTATTTAAAAAAAAGTATAAATTTTAATGATCATTTATTTGCTAGATCCAGTCTCAAATTGCCTTTTCTTCCGTTTTGTAAGGAATTGCTTCCCCTAACACCTAGAACAAGACTAAAACCTTTGGAGTTTTGCCAGAATCCAAGTTCTAACGGCTGTTCTCCTCCCTGGCAATATCTTCCGCTTTTCTAATCCACTAACGACTCGGCCAACACTTGGCAGCTTTTATTGTGTGAATTAATCATCGCAAAGGAAAGAACAAGACAGCTCAAGAGAATGGCTATTATGCAAGAAGCTTTGGGTCTTATTGTGTATGCAGGTATTTTATTATATAGAATTTATATTTAGGAAATTCCACAAGAATATGATGTGAGTAGAAAAAGACCGTCGCGCAGGAGCTGCGCAAACTAAGAAGATTTCCCACTGCTGATAAACTAGCTGGCAATCTCATTTCCAATAGATTCTGTCCATGTAAGTAAAACTCGTATAAAAAGTTCTGGTTTACTGAAAGCAGAGAACCAGGGAGTACAAAGAACTCGGTAAATGTTTGATTTGTGAAAAAATGTATAAAACAATACTTGTTGAGGATAATTCATTTGTCTAGATTGATTCTAATACATCTTTTTTTTATCCGGCTGCACAATAACGGAGATATTTTGAAGTTTTCAGTTCCCACACACACCACGCGATTTTCGAAACGTTTCTTCAAATGTCCATCGACCTTCCTAGTAGACGACGAAAATAAGGCCTTTTCAAATGATATATATTTAGATAATTCTATATATTTGTCTGTTACCGCTCTAGAGGTCGCAATTTTTGTCTGAACGTTACCAAACACCATGTATAAGCGTTTCATGTAAAACTAAATATCGAGTTCGTTAACGACAAAAATCGGACCTGTGGGAGGGGGAGTTAGACAAGGAGAATTCTTATTTTCTCAGTAATTATGCGTTGTATCAAAAAAATTGTTTAGAACCAATCCTATTAAAAATTTAATGTTTTATACATGGTTTCTCTATTTTCAAAATTAAACAAAGTAATTGTATTTTTTTAATTTTCAGTCTTCAGTAAACTCCCACCTTCTAATAATAAGTTGTTATACAATGAAACATTTTTTTTTTGAAGCTTTAATAGCAAATATGATTTTCATTGAATTTTTACTGTGTGATTTAAATGCAAATACTATTGTGATGAAGTCATCATATAAGATATTACGGTCTAAACTCGAAAATGTTTATTTTATCTATACCATAATCAATACTTAACGTTTTCTGTAAACACTAAACATCATATTTGTTTAGTGTCTGTAATAGTGGGAGTTTAGAAGGGGATTCGAAAATTCAAAATATATCCGTTATTATGAGTCGGATCGTAAAATTTCATAGAACCAATCTTGTTTAACTATTGATGACTTCTACAATTGTTGTACTTTTCAAATACTAATCGAGTTACTCGTACTTCCTTTTCACCCTTCAATAACCCCCCCCCCCCCCTAGCCAGCCGCTTCTACTCATTAGTTTTAGCAGATTTCCCTTAAGGGGTTCCATTGATCCTTCCCAGGAGATGACGAAAATGAGGTCCGTTCAAAAAAAAAAATATATATATATATATATATATATATATATATTTGTCTGTTAACACTCTAGCGGTCGCAATTTTTGTTTAATCGTCACCAAACTCGGTATTTAAGCGTTTTATGTAAAAAGGAAGATCAAGTTCGTTAACGGCTGAAATCGGACCAGTGGGAGGGGGGATTATCGAAAATTCGAAATATCCGCTTATTATGCGTCGGATCGAAAAATTGTATAGAACCAATCTTATTGCAAATTAAATTTACTATAAATATTGTTATATACATTTATTCTCTATCTTGAATATTAACGGAGATATTTGCATTTTTATGAAGTCTGTGATCGGGTATAGTTCGGTCATTTCCGTCGGCTCAGGTGGGAGGCTTCTTCTAACCTGTCGTTTCTAACCTTACCTTACCTTTGTTACTTTGTGAGATTTATGCAAATACGTTCTGTTCATCCGCGCCCCCCCCCCATTCTTTAGTTCTTGGACTACTAAAATTTGAGTTATTGAAATATAAATTATTATAACAATTCAGAAGCCGTTTCAGTTGGGTATTTATTATAATTAACTGAAAGATTTCTCATTGCCGTTTGTATTTAATCACTGTGGTATTGTGTTACCAGTATGCAGATTTCTCCATTGTAAAACTTCACGTGGGAAATCTGCTTAGTTTACGCAGCCCCTGCGTGACGGCCTCTTTAATACTATTGTGATAAAGTCATCATATAAGATATTACGGTCTTAACTCGAAAATGTTTTTTTATCTATACCATAATCAATACTTAACGTTTTCTGTAAACACTAAACATCATATTTGTTTAGTGTCTGTAATAGTGGGGGTTTAGAAGGGGATTCGAAAATTCAAAATATATCCGTTATTAAAAGTTGGATCGTAAAATTTCATAGAACCAATCTTGTTTAACTATTGATGACTTCTACAATGGTTGTACTTTGCATTTTTTCGTAACTCAACCCCCCCCCTAGCCAGCCGCTTCTACTCATTAGTTTTAGCAGATTTCACCTAAGGGAAATCAGCTATTGAGGTCGTGCTCATGACGCGATTTTCGAAAAATAAATTCAAATGCCCATCGAACCTACCCAGGAGAAGACGAAAATGAGGTCCGTTTAAAATTTTATATATATATATATATATATATATATATATATATATATATATATATATATATATATTTGTCTGTTAACACTCATGACGCGATTTTAAAAAATATTCTTCAAATGCCCATCGATCCTACCCAGGAGATGACGAAAATGAGGTCCGTTCAAAATTATATATATATTTGTCTGATAACGCTCTAGCGGTCGCAATTTTTGTTTAATCGTCACCAAACTCGGTATTTAAGCGTTTTATGTAAAAAGGAAGATCAAGTTCGTTAATGGCTGAAATCGGACCAGTAGGAGGGGGGGTTAGAGGGGGGATTTTCGAAAATTCGAAATATCTCCGTTATTATGCGTCGGATCGTTGTATAGAACCAATCTTATTGCAAATTAAATTTACTATAAATATTGTTATATACATTTATTCCCTATCTTGAATATTAACGGAGATATTTGCATTTTTATGAAGTCTGTGGTCGGGTATAGTTCGGATTAGATCGGTCATTTCCGTCGGCTCAGGTGGGAGGCTTCTTCTAACCTGTCGTTCCTAACCTCACCTTACCTTTGTTACTTTGTGAGATTTATGCAAATACGTTCTGTTCATCCGCCCCCCCCCCCATTCTTTAGTTCTTGGACTACTAAAATTTGAGTTAATGAAATATAAATTATTATTACAATTCAGAAGCCGTTTCAGTGGGGAATTTATTATAATTAACTGAAAGATTTCTCATTGCCGTTTGTATTTAATCACTGTGGTATTGTGTTACCAGTATGCAGATTTCTCCATTGTAAAACTTCACATGGGAAATCTGCTTAGTTTACGCCCCCTGCGTGACGGACTTTTTTACATATAAAAAAAGAATATGTGATGATATGTCAGAAGTATGGTTTTCCTGCTATGGGAATTCTGATTAGTTTTCGCAGCTCCTGCGTGACGGCCTCTTTATATTCTTTGAGTCCCAAACGTATCTTTTAACGGACATCTGATAATAAAAATGTTTGGCGCATTTTATAGGTTTTAGTATTTAGAAAATAAGAAACAACAACTGCCATTACTCAACATTATAACATACTTAATTGCTATTATTACAAGTACCAGGTATTGACTTTAAGTAGAATATTGATTCTTGGATTTCTACCTCTTGACAATTAAATTGAAATTCGTTCTACACTATGAACAGCATTTGCTTGTATGCCAGATTATCTGCCAAATAGTGACCATTTGGATCACGTCCAAGATTCTTCCGGGCGTTCCCATCCAATTTGATTATTTTTTTTTCTTTTATAATTACTAATAGTTCTATTAAAAATAGAAAAGAAAGAAAAAAGAGTGTTGGGTTGTCAACCCTGCTTAAAACAAGATCAAAGGACAACATTTTACCTTGAGAGATTATGTATTTATAGAATGTGTTCTTAGTTGCTTTTGAGATTGTGATTTTCGATACATTTCCTCAAATGCCTATCAATCGTACCTAGGGTATTGTAAAAAGAAGTCCGTCACGCAAGTGCTGCACTAACTAAGCAGATTTCCCACTTTCGTCACGCATTTGCATTTTCAGTGACAGATTTACGCCTAGGCCCGTGAGGCCTGGGCCTAGGGCGGCATAATTTGAAGGGCGGCAAAAGTTTAGAAATAAAACAGAGGCAAAAAAAAATAAAGACAATCATTTTCAAAAATTGGTTCAGATTAGTTCTTATAAAAAATGTTTTATAGAATATATTATAATCCATTAATTTACTTCTCAATCTGTATGGGTAAGATGGTAATTTTTTAATAGATTAATTATAGTCTTTGTCGAGTAATGTTCTTTACTTTCTGTTCCTTTAGTGAGATTAACCTCACGTGTATAACGCGTTTTGAAATTACTAAATCTGAATAACTTCTCAACTTGTTTTTAGTGTGAAATAATAATAATATTGTCTATTGAAGCTCAACTAGTCCAAGAAATTAATTATGACGATATAATCCACGTTTTTGCGCGAATCAAAGCCAGGAAAAAAAATGTTCAAATTGATTCATATTAAAAAAAATATTTATTATTTATCTGACTGAAGTTTATAACTTATTTATCTGTAATGTTTATTGGTTATATATAAAAAAATATGTTTCAATAAATAAAGTGATTTTAAAATAAAAATATTGGATCAAAATTAATGAAATTCATTTAAATGAACTTTATTATCATAAAAGGCGGCGCATCGAACGGGGCCTATGGCGGCAGCAAGCCTAAATCCTAGCCTGTGCATTTTTCTCAAAAAGTAAAAGTCCAAAACAGTATTTGGTACTTAAGTTTCGAATAATGTGTTTCATTAATATAAATAATAACAGCTTATTGTTAATAAGACATGGGTTGGAATGGTGTTTACTGAACGCCGAAAAATAAAAAACAAAAATATCTCGGTTAATTATCAAGATAGTGAAAATATGCCAATAACAACATTTATTGAGCATTTATTTCCAATAAGATTTGTTCTATACACCTTTTCAATTCGACATATAATAACGGTGATATTTCAAATTTTCCAAATTTCCCCTCCTAAGCCTTTCCGATTTCAGCCGTTATCGAATTTGATCTTCATTTTTACAAAACGTTTAAATTTATAGTTTGGCAACGATTAAACAAAACTTTCGTTCGCTTGAGTGGTAACAGACGAATATATATATATATATATATATATATATATATATATATATATATATATAGAGAGAGAGAGAGAGAGAGAGAGAGAGAGATAGATAGCGATCAGGAATTAATATTCAAGCTATATATGAGAGGTTTAGTGACTCGATTACTCAACACAAAAATCGGATGATCAGAAGTGAAGTCGTATTGAAAACAGATTACAAAAGATGCAAACTTTTCCTTTAATATTCGAGATGCAGAAACATTTCATAGAACAATATTTAACGGTTATATATCGAGTATGTTATTGATAATAATCAAGTTTACAACGTAAAACCTTAATTCTGACGTTGACAGAACATATTTGAGTATATCTCACACAGAAAGAGTGATATTAAAGCTAGAAATAGAACATTTAATGGTATAACAGATCCTTTCTAATATAGGTGAGAATAAGTGAGGGTTTGCTAGAGTCTGAATATTAAACAAATGCAAATATCTGGTTAATATTCGAGAAACAAAAAAGTCCGTCACGCAGGGGCTGCGTAAACTAAGCAGATTTCCCACGTGAAGTTTTAGAATAGAGAAATCTGCCTAATAACAACTGTAGTAGTCAGGAACCTCTAAACCTAAAACATTATTTAGGGCGTAATAACCCAGTAGTTTCTAGCCCCAAAAAACAGTTAACCTAACCTCTAAACCTATTCACGAGGGACGAATAGCTATGGAAATGGCCACCAGAGCTCTCGGCGGAAAATCCGAACATAGCCTACTGGTGACCACAGCGTTCATAAAAATGCCAATATCTCGGTTAATATTCAAGATAGAGAATAAATGTATATAACAATATTTATAGTAAATTTAATTTGCAATAAGATTGATTCTGTACAATTTTTCGGTCTGACGTATAGTAACGGAGATATTTCGAATTGTCGAAAATCCTCCCCTCTAACCCCCCCCTCCCACTGGTCCGATTTCAGCCGTTAACGAACTTGATCTTTCGTTTTACATACAACGACTAAATATCGAGTTTGGTAACAATCAAACAAAAATTGCGACCGTTAGAGCGGTAACAGACAAATATATATATATATCTATATATATATATATATATATATATATATATATATATATATATATATATATACAGTTTTGAACGGACATCATTTTCGTCATCTCCTGGGTAGGATCGATGGACATTTGAAGAAAAATTTCGAAAATTCCGTCATGAGTACAACCTCAATAGCTGATTTCCCTTAAGGGAAATCTGCTAAAACATACAAAGCGTAACATGTGTAGGAACTAAAATGTGCGACAGGATTTGAAGTACAATTTTTCGACCACCTAACAGTAACGGAGATATTTGGAATTTTCGGTTATCCCCCTCTAAAAACCCTCAACGTTGTCAGATTTCACTCAAGTTACGAGTGACATCTTTAATTTTAGATGAAACGTTTAAATATCGAGTTTCACCTTGATTAATCAAAATTGCGACCGCAAGATGTTATCAAGAATTTGCGTGCGAGTGGAAATCTGTAGAAATGTTTTAAAAAACGCATCATTAGTACGAACTCATTACCCGAAAAATCTTCTACAACCGGTCTTTATGACTTCGAAAATATCCGGTCTACAGCGATGGCCACCTGGCTGGATGATAAACTGAATGGTATTTCTGGAAGGAAGAAGGATTGTGATTGGTGTTAAAGGTGGAGATAGTAGAAGCTCTCTCATTGGCCAGTATCCAGGAGGCTCTCTGCCAATCAGCTAACCCCTATCATGGTTCTATCACTCACGCTCACAGTGGTTTACATGATTTTTGGGCACAGATCATTAAGGCTCCGTTGATGCTACGAACCAGGAGTGAATGTCAAGAGAAAGGGTCAACTCTTGGAACAATAACAATACAAATATCACTGTTTTCTGTCAGAGAAAACACCTGTAGTACAATAGTTGTAGGAATTTAAACTTACCAATGGTCCTGGATGTAAAACATTTCTCGATCAGATGCACGGTGATCTATAAAATTTTCCACTCCGCCCCCTCCCAATGTTTAAGCTACCCAACCTAATCCCGAGTTCAGCTATTACTGAATATAATCTTTAATTCTGGAAGATTAGGGAACCCGAAATTTTAAAAAAAAAAACTGAAACTTAGTTTGCAATCAGAGTAGGTCCTCCGAAACACATCTTTTTGTTCGCACATAATTATTATTTCAATTCAGTTATTTATTAGCGTCCACATTATACAACTAAGGCTAATCGGGACGAGTTATCTACTTGCTTTTTTGGACAGGGTGGGACTGAGGATTTTTTTTAATGAGTTCGTCCCTAAATATATTCGTATTACCCTGGTGGGAATCGAACTCGCCACTCTACGGGTAGGTTTACCATGTGGTCCCCAGAATTACGATTTGAAGGGGTAAAATCATCTCTTGAAAAAATCGTTTTTTTGTATTTCTTAGCGATTATTGTTAAAATGGTTAAAAATATATTAAAAAAAAGTTTCGAATGATTGTTTTATACATTACAAAGTACTTGCAGAATCAGATTTTTCTTAAATGCCAAATTTTTCAAAAATGTTCTCTCCTCTCAATTTTAAAATGAATCATATGGCAAATTCAAGCACAAATTCAACCATATATGATAAAATTCCTATCACATTTTTCAAAAATAAGCTAAATATTGTGTATGCGTACTTGCAATTACATTATGAATACGACTCTAAGAATTAGAAGAAATAAAAAAGTTATTAGGAACAGCCAATTAAAATAAAATATATGTATATACAAGAAGAAGGAAAACAATTTATTAAAAAATTAAGTGTGTCTGCTCACTGATGGTGAGTTGGTGACTAGATCTTCAATCAAATGATATTAAAAATAAAGTAAACATCATTATTATTTATTTACGTCAACTTTTTGCTACTATGCCTAATTGGGACGGGATATCTACAGGCTACCACCCTTTCTTTTAGCGAGGGTAGGCCTAAGGAGTTTATTTAATGAGTTTTGTCACTAAATAAATTCCTATTGCCCAAGCGGGAATTGGACTCGCATCTCTAGTTTTCCCATGTGAGATTAAGGGTAACGCTTAACATCATATCGCTAATATGAGCTACAAAAATAAAAGTATATATTAATGAAATAAAAGTAATAAGTTTGCGACAAAAACCTAGTAAAAAAAAGTCCGTCACGCAGGGACTGCGTAAACTAAGCAGATTTTCCACGTGACGTTTTACAATAGAGAAATTTCACGAGAGCCGAGCAGTTAATAAAACGGTCGAACTAACTCCGGTTTTGGCGGGAAAGACACTTCGCCCGTTAGCCGCCCAGATTTAATAAAAATGCAAATACCTCGGTTAATATTCAAGATAGAGAATAAATGTATATAACAATATTTATAGTAAATTTAATTTGTAATAAGATTGATTCTGTACAATTTTTCGATCCGACGAACAGTAACGGAGATATTTCGAATTTTCGAAAATCCTCCCCTCTAAACCCCCCCCCCTCCCCGTGGTCCGATTTCTCGATTTCAGCCGTTAAAGAACTTGATCTTTCTTTTTACATAAATCGACTAAATATCGAGTTTGGTAACGATTAAACAAAAATTGCGACCGCTAGAGCGGTAACAGACATATATATATATATATATATATATATATATATATATATATATATATATATATATATATATATACACACAGTTTTGAACGGACCTTATTTTCGTCATCTACTAGGTAGGATCGATGGACATTTGAAGAAAAATTTCGAAAATTCCGTCATGAGTACAACCTCAATAGCTGATTTCCCTCAAGGAAGGATTTTTTTAGGAAGGCTAAAAAAATAGAAGAATAGAGACAAATAAGAAAACAAATTGATTAATAAAAAAGAAACAATAATATTTTTTAACTATATAAAAATATGAACGTTGATTATTCTTAACGAATACAAGATAATGGACTCAGTTAGCGGACTGTAACAATAATTACAATTAATAATAAAAAACCTAAATTATTACATAAATTTAATATTCAATTATTTGTTGATAATTTATAGCTGGTTTCTAGTTGCGAGATTGCTAAGATTGTCACCGTAAGTAGCGAGTCCTGAAGTGATGAATGAGTTGTACGTATATACAATAAATGTACTTTCAGCATAATTTTGAAAAGTCTGATCGGAATACAACTTTGAAAAATATGGAGGAAAATTTTGAGAAATGCGAAATTAAAAAAAAAAAACCAATTATTAGACAGTTTTAAAGTACATAAAAAGCCATAAAACTATATTTCGATTTTTTTATACATATCTATAACCGCTTTAATAATATTTACCAAGAAATATAAAAGCCAATTTTTTTCAATAGATCTTTTTAGATAAATCGTAGTTCCGATAGAACAAAAAATTGTTTTGAATTAGGGATGAACTTGCATACAAAGTTTCAGGTTGTTTTTTTTTTTTTAATTTTCGGGTTCCTAGAGCTCCCTTTTCAGTTATGGAGGGTTTGTAGTCATGACATTATTTTCGAAAAATGTCTTCAAACATCCATGGATACTACCTAGAAGATAACAAAAATGAGGTCAATTCAAATAATATGTTCATCAAGGTTTTACTATCCAAGTTCATAAAAAAGTCCGTCACGCAGGAGCTGCGCAAACTAAGCAGATTTCCCACGTATAATAGAGAAATCTCTATACGAGAGCCGAACAGTTAGGGCCGAACTAGCTTTTGGCCTGAAACGTTCGTTATCGGCCCACATTTAATAAAAATGAAAATATCTCGGTTAATATTGAAGATAGAGAATAAATGTATAGAACAATATTTATAGTAAATTTAATTTGCAATAAGATTGGTTCTATACCATTTTTTGATCCGACGTATGGTAACGGAGATATTACGAATTTACAAAAAAAAACTCCCCTCTAAACCCCCCCCCCATCCCATTGGTCCGATTTCAGCCGTTAACGAACTTGATCTTTCTTTTTTCATAAAACGACTAAATACCGAGTTTGGTAACGATTAAATAGTAATTGCGACCGCTCGAGCGGTAAGAGACAAATATATATATATATATACAGTTTTGAACGGACCTCATTTTCGTCATCTGCTGGGTAGGATCGATGGACATTTGAATAAATATTTCGAAAATCGAGTCATGAGTACAACCTCAATAGCTGATTTCCCTTGAGGGAAATCTGATAATATTAATTAAAGTATTATTTGGGATCTAATAGAAAATAATTAAATAACAAGTAATTAAGTTGTCCTTCAAGTGTTCTTTAGTTTGGACATTTCCTGCAATATATTCTATTTATTTTCCAATCTAGTAATTGGATAGACACGGAATGTTTGAAACTCTTAACTGTTTCTGCAAACTAATCCTAGCCCAAGGGATCACAATGTTTGCACGCCAGTTATTGTATTTGTAGGCACTGAACTTCCTTGAGTCGTATTTGAGTTTGCAATTATGCTAGTTCATAATGCTATAGTCAAATCCCTCACAAGTTGACGTCTACTTGTTCAAGTTATTGTCTACTTGTTGTGCCCCATCTGATGTGGTTGACTTCAATATAAGTGTTTAAAATAGTGTGAAAAACTGTAGGTAGTCCATTAGTACCAATCACTGTAACTGTAAGAGAATGAAAACTGATGTGGACATAACATGTCTTCCTAGTACGCATATTAAAAGTAAATAAAAAAAAGTCTGCTAGACTGGTAGGTATACTACATTTGTGATTTATTCTCACAAAGTAGTCTCAATTTATATTTAAAAAGCCGATGAGTAGAAAGGGGGCGGATTACTGAAGGCGGAGAAGAAAATAGTACGAATAACTCACTTGAATTACGAAAAAGTCCGTCGTAAACTAAGCAGATTTCCCGTATGAAGTTTTACAATAGGGGAATCTGCATACTGGTAACACAATACCTTCGTGATTAAATACAAACGGTAATGAGAAATTTTTAGGTTAATTAAAATAACTTCCCAACTGAAACGGCTTCTGAATTGTAAGAATAATTTATATTTTAATAACTCAAATTTTAGTAAAAAGTAAAGAAGGTAAGGTAAGGTTAGAAACGACAGGTAAGGTTAGAAGAAGCTTCCACCTGAGCCCGAGTACTGACGGAAATGGCGGACCTAATCCGAACTATACCCGACGACAGACTTCATAAAAATGCAAATATCTCGGTTAATATTAAAGATAGAGAATAAACGTATATTACAATATTTATAGTAAATTTCATTTGCAATAAGATTGGTTCTATATCATTTTTCGATCCGATGCATAATAACGGAGATTCGAATTTTCGAAAATCCCCCCTCTAAACCCCCCCCCTCCCTCAAGTCCGATTTCAGCCATTAACGAAGTTGATCTGTCATTATACCAGAAACCGTGTCGTTATGATAAAACAAACATTGCGACTGCTAGAGCGTTAACAGAAAATATATATATCTATATATATATATCTATATATATATATATATATATATATAATGATATATAGATATATAATTTTGAACGGACCTCATTTTCGTCATCTCCTGGGTAGGATCATTGGACATTTGAAGAAATTTTTCGAAAATCGCGTCATGAGTACGACCTCAATAGCTAATTTCCCTTAAGGGAACGACTCCATAATAAGGGATATATTTTGAATTTTCGAATCTCCCCCCCCCCTCTAAAGCCTCATTATTCCAGGTAAGATTCCAACCAATAACAAATATTATCTTTAATTTTAACTGATACGGTTAACTATGGAGTATGGTAGAGATGAAATAATCCCGCAAAGTAAAAATTCAATGTAAACCTTGTTCGGTACATAATCTTCGAATGAATTCATGATATAACAGCTTATTGCTCATACGACATGAGTAGGGGTGGGAGTTTACTGATGGTCGAAAACTAAAATATGGAAATGTCTTGGTTAATATTCAATATAGAGAAAAACTGTACATAAAAACATGTATGGAATATTACATTTGTAGATTGGTACTATAACATTTTTCGATCCAATGCATCATAACGGAGATATATTGAATTTCGAAGCCACTTCTAACCCCCCCCCCCACCTTCTCCCACTGGTCCGATTTCAGTTATTAAAGAACTTGACCTTAAGTTTTTCATGAAGCGCTTATTTACCGCGTTTGATAAAGATGAGACAAAAATTCCAGATATAAGTATATGTGTATATTATTTTGAACGGCCTCATTTCCTTCATCAACTAGGTAGGATCGATGGAGATTTTCCTTATAGTAAATCTGCTAAAATGGCACTCCATTTAAAATTATTTCATTAGAAAGTATGAGTTACAAAGAAAGAATATTACAAAAATTGTAGAGCATCAATAGTTTAACAAGATTGGTTATAGCAAGATGTTCAAGTCTGATTCATAATAACGCGAGATAGACCCCCTCCCCCCCCCCCCTATTCCTGGTCCGATTTTAGCCAATAATGAAAATGAATGAACGGTACAGATCAAATAAATATTTTCGTAGTCATCAAGAACCTGAAATCTGAAAACACAGCGCATTTGATTGCACCTCACATAATAAAGATCTCTTTAAAACAATACTTGATGCTTGTGCTCGGAATAAAACGTATAATGGTATATTGGTATACCAATCCTGAATATCATAAGTCCTTCTTATCCTGAAAGGACCTTATTTTATTGTACAACACTACTTGATACATTAAGTCCTTCTTATCCTGAAAGGACCTTATTTTATTGTACAACACTACTTGATACATTAAGTCCTTCTTATCCTGAAAGGACCTTATTTTATTGTACAACACTACTTGATACATTAAGTCCTTCTTTTCCTGAAAGTACCTTATTTTATTGTACAACGCTACTTGGTACATTAAGTCCTTCTTATCCTGAAAGGACCTTATTTTATTGTACAACACTCCTTGATACATCAAGTCCTTCTTTTCCTGAAAGTACCTTATTTTATTGTACAACGCTACTTGGTACATTAAGTCCTTCTTATCCTGAAAGGACCTTATTTTATTGTACAACACTCCTTGATACATCAAGTCCTTCTTATCCTGAAAGTACCTTATTCTATTAACCAACACTCATGGTCACAAGATTTTTTTTCTAATTCTGAAAGCCCTTATTCTATTTTACAATATTGCTTAATGTTCTGTAAAGACCTAATTCGATTTTACAAAACTCCTGGATACCAAAAAAAGTCCGTCACGTAGGGGCTGCGTAAACTAAGCAGATTTCCCACGTGAAGTTTTACAATAGAGACATTTCACAAGAGTCAAGCAGTTAAGGAAACGGCCGAACTAGCTTTTGGCAGGAAAGACTTATCCGTTAGCCGCCAAGATTTAATAAAAATGCAAATATCTCGGTTAATATTCAAGATAGAGAATAAATGTATATAAAAATATTTATAGTAAATTTAATTTGTAATAAGATTGATTCTGTACAATTTTTCGATCGGACGAATAGTAACGGAGATATTTCGAATGTTCGAAAATCTTTCCCTCTAAACCCCCCCTCTCCCCGTGGTCCGATTTCAGCCGTTAACGAACTTGATCTTTCTTTTAAACATTAAACGACTAAATATCGAGTTTGGTAACGATCAATCAAAAATTGCGACCGCTAGAGCGTTAACAGACAAATATATATATATACACACAGTTTTGAACGGACCTCATTTTCGTCATCTACTAGGTAGGATCGATGGACATTTGAAGAAAAATTTCAAAAATTCCGTCATGAGTACAACCTCTATACTGATTTCCCTTAAGGGGAATAGAAGACTTTCTATCACTCCTGCAAGCAATAAAGTCCACCAATTGACTTAGGAAACAAGGAAGCGTTTGTTTAACAAACAATAAGAATGGCTGCCATTGTGATAATCATAAAGAAACACCTTGTTAACTAGCTTATTTATTGTTGATGACTGAAATGAGATGTTCAGCTACAATTATGATAGTCAGCAGTTTCCAGGCCAATAATTTATCAATACTAATACCGTTTACCAAATAATCCTCCAGTTTTAATGCCTCATCAATTATTCTCTTTACTGGGAATCAAATTTCTTGATTTTTACTGAATTCCTCGATTTCCATCAAGGAAAAAAATATGTATGAGTCGTTCTCATTGCGGCCGCAATTCTTTGTTATTACCTCAAACATTAAACTGCAAGGAAAAAGGAGAAGGCTAATGTAAAACTTTAAGAAAACACGGAATTCAATTCATTATAAATGAGCATGAAAGGGTAGCTAGAATTATTAATGTCAGTCACGCAGGGGCTGCGTAACTTAAGCAGATTTCTCACTCACTAGATGGCAAACTTGTCATCTCATCTCACACTGTATAATATTTTTTGTGAGTAAAAATCCTATGTGTTGAAGTGAGGATTTATTGAAGACTGAAAACCAGGAAGCCCCAAGAACTCGGTCAATATTTGAGTTACGCCAAAATGTACAGGACAGCGATTGTAGAGCAGCAATAATTTAAGAATGTTGGTTCTATAACATTTTCGATTCGAATCGTAGTAATGGTGATATTTTGTATTTTCGAATCCCTCCCTCATGAACCCAACTAATTCAAATCCGATTTCAGTCATCCACGAATGTGATCTATAGTATTGAGTGACACGAATAAATATCGAGTATGGTATTGAATAACTAGCTTAATATTTGAGCTATTTTTAGCAGATTTCCCTTAAGGGAAATTAGCTATTGAGGTTGTACTCATGACGGAATTTTTGAAATTTTTCTTCAAATGTCCATCGATCCTCCCTAGTAGATGACGAAAATGAGGTCCGTTCAAAACTGTGTGTATATATATATATATATATATATATATATATATATATATATATATATATATTTGTCTGTTACTGCTCTAGCGGTCGCAATTTTTAATTGATCATTACCAAACTCGATATTTAGTCGTTAAATGTAAAAAGAAAGATCAAGTTCGTTAACAGCTGAAATCGGACCACGGGGAGGGGGGGTTTAGAGGGGAGGATTTTCGAAAATTCAAAATATCTCCGTTACTATTCGTCGGATCGAAACATTGTACGAATCAATCTTATTATAAATTAAATTTACTATAAATATTGTTATATGCATTTATTCCCTATCTTGAATATTAACCGAGATATTTGCAATTTTATTAAATCTGGGCGGCTAACGGATGAAGTGTCTTTCCCACCAAAAGCTAGTTCGGCCGTTTCATTAACTGCTCGGCTCTCATGAAATTTCTCTATTGTAAAACTTCACTTGGGAAATCTGCTTGGTTTACGCAGCCCCTGCGTGACGGACGTTTTTTGTTTCAGCCATCAGTGAAACCCAACTTTGACTCATCTCAATTTAACACTGAGCTAGTATATAATTTTTCCGAGCTTTAATACCACGTAATGTTTTTATATATCTATTAATAACGTTCCAGTCCTGTTGATATTTATTTGAGCAATACCAGAGTCAATATTTAACAGTATCATTCAACACTAAAGGTTATTTACAACATATTTCTACTAATGGGCTGTTGAAATCAGTTCAACACTAAAGATTATACACGTTAATGGCTGAATGGGCCCAGGAATAATAGGGGGATGGATTAGTGAGAATGGGAATTCGAAAATTAAAACTATCTCCGTTATTATATGTCAAATCGAAAAAGTGTACATAACCAATCTTATTGAAAATTAAATTGCCTATAAATGTTGTTATAAACCTATTTTTTCTATCAAGAATAGGCAACCCCATTCCTACACATGTCATATTAACAATAAGCTGTTCTATCATGAACCACTTTATTCTATGCTCAAATGCCAATTATTATTTTCAAAGTACCCTTTATTAGGTGACATACACGCAAATTCGATGTGTAATGACGTCAGCAAATAAGATTTTATGTTCTAACTCGAAAATCCATCGATCCTAACCTAGTAGGTGAAGAAAATGAGGTCCGGTGACGGCTGAAATCAGACTTGGGGGAGGGGAGGGGGTAGTTAGAGGGGAGGAATTTCGAAAATTCTTAATATCTTCGTTATTATGCCTCGGATCGAAAAATTGAATAGAACCAATCTTATTGCAAAAGTAATCTTCTATACATGATCTTATGTACATTTTTTCAGTATCTTAAATATTAACCGAGTTATTTGAGTCTTTTAGTTTTCGGCCTTCAGTAAGCCCCCACTCCTACTCATGCCATATCAACAATGTGTTATATTATGAAGCACTTTATTTGAAGCTTGATTACCAAATATTGTTCTCGTTTATCTTTTACGTCATGAGATAAATGCAATCACGTGATGCAAGTTGGAAATCTGCTTAGTTGACGCAGACCCTACGTGACGGAATTTTCAAAAGTCTAAGAAGCATGGAGAAATTTTTAATTTTTCTAATTCTATAATTCTTGTTCTGTACATTGTTCTTACACGGGAATTAAGCGAGTTAATCGTACTTTCTTCAAGATATCTGGTGAGATGTTATACCAACCAGCTGGTGAGAAAGCTCCTTAGTTTACGCAGACTTCTTTCTTTTTCTACGAAATCGTCAAGGCAAAATGGAAGTACTATTCATCTTTAGTAAGAAACTCATCCGGCGTGCGTAAGACAAGAAAAAAGAAAAAAAAAAAGTTAATTATGATAGTTTCTCATATGGGCGAGGAATAGTTTGTTAATTGGTGTAACTGCCATACGTCAATTATCGACGGTGCTGCTTGAAGCTGTCCGAATTGTTTTTCAGCTGACGTCCATTACAAGTTCTAAATTAGTTAGGAAGGACATTCCCAATGACATCATTAGTTTGGTGAGACAATGGCAGAACCTGCTCTATTTATCAATGACTGAGGCATTTCTATTATTCAAATTATAATGCTTAGTCTTTATAAATAGAATGCAATTCTCTTTGAGCTTCTGGACGAATTTAAATGACACTCGGTCCATAATTAGAGATATATACTCATTCATCAGAGCATGCTTAATGTTTTAGCAGATTTCCCTTAAGGTCGTACTCATGACGCAATTTTCGACATTTTTCTTCAAATATCCATCGATCCTATATTTGCCTGTCACCGCTCTAGCGGTCGCAATTTTTGTTTGATCATTACGAAACTCGATATTTAATTGTTCTATGTAAAAAGAAAGATCAAGTTCGTTAACGGCTGAAATCGGACCACGGGGAGGGGGGGGGGTTTAGAGGGGAGGATTTTCGAAAATTCGAAATATCTCCGTTACTATTCGTCGGATCGAAAAATTGTACAGAATCAATCTTATTACAAATTAAATGTACTATAAATATTGTGTATCATGAATATTAACCGAGATATTTGCATTTTTATTAAATCTGGGTGGCTAACGGATGAAGTGTCTTTCCTGCCAAAAGCTAGTTCGGCCGTTTCATTAACTGCTCGGCTCTCGTGAAATTTCTCTCCATAAAAGTGACCGGGGGGGGGGGTTTAGAGAGGGAGAATATTGAAAATTCGATATATCTCCGTTACTATTGAAACTTAAATGTGCTGTAAATATTGTTATATAAATTTACTATCTATCTTGAATATTAACCGAGATATTAGCATTTTTCAGTTTTCAGCCTTCAGTAAACCCCCACTTCTACACGTATTACATAAAGAATACTCTGTTATATAATAAACCACATTATTCCAAGCTTAAATACCAAATATTGTTATCCAGAGACCTGTATTATACGAGATACATGCAAATATGTTCTTGTGACCCATCCCCCCGTCTTAATTTCTTGGACTACTAAAATTTGATTGTTTGAGATAATATTTATTCTGGTTCATTATACACAGTACTAGATATAGTATATAGTTTTCAATAAAATTAATGTTATATTCTGATATGTTTCAGTTTCTGTTTTTCTTGCCGGTGAGCCGTTGGCATACCTGTTTGTTTACATTTGATATGCTTGAGAAATATTTCTTATTACCGTTTGTATTTATTCGCTTAATATTCACGATGGTGTTGTGTTAGCGTTAGTCGTATGTACGAAAACAATCATTAAACTTCACAAGGGAAATCTGCTTAATTTACGCAGCACCTGCGTGACGGAAGTCTTCAACCAACCGCCACTTCTAATAACGAGATTTTAGCAGATTTCCCTTAAATGAATCAGCTATTGAGGCTGTACTCATGACGTAATTATTGAAACATTTCCTCAAATGTCCATCGATCCTGTCTAGTAGATGACGGACATGAATTCCGATCAAAATTGTATACAACAACTAGCGGACCCGACAGACGTTGTCCTTCATGATATTTCAAGCGATTAGGATAATAAATTTAATAATAGGTTTAAAACAAAATGTACTTTTAATAACACAAAAAACAACTTTTGTTATGTGCACGATTGCCTAAAAACAAATAGAACATTAAATATCGCGAATTTTTTATTCAGGCTTCCCTTATTACCCCCACTCCCGTTTGAGCCTAAAAAATTTAATATAGATTTTAATCATGGAAGAATTAATGCTAATTTACATATTGAGTTTGGTAAGTTCGGTTCAATCGTTAGTGCCCAATTGTTGTTGAGTGAGCATTGTTGGCTCCCTCTTTAAATTTTAGCAGATTTCCCTTAAGGGAAATCAGCTATTGAGGTTGTACTCATGACGCGATTTTCGAATTTTTTTTCAAATGTCCAGCGATCCTACCCAGGAGATGACGAAAATGAGGTCCGTTCAAAACTGTATATATATTTATCTATATATATATATATATATATATATATATATATATATATATATATATATATATATATATATTTGTCTGTTACCGCTCTAGCGGTCGCAATTATTGTTTAATCGTTACCCAACTCGATATTTAGTCGTTTTATGTAAAAAGAAAGATCAAGTTCGTTAATGGCTCAAATCGGACTAGTGGGAGGGGGGGTTTAGAGGGGAGGATTTTTGAAAATTCGAAATATCTCCATTAGTATACGTCGGATCGAAAAATATTACAGAACCAATCTTATTGCAAATTAAGTTTACTATAAATATTGTTCTTTAGATTTATTCTGTATCTTGAATATTAACTGAGATATTTGCATTTGTATTCTGCATGTGCTTGGCAGCAGTGGCTATGTTCGGACTTTCCACTGTGAGCTCTGGCGGCCGTTTTCGTAACTATTCGTCCCTCGTGAATAGGTTTAGAGGTTTCTTACTACTACAGCTGTTATTAGGCGGATTTCTCTATTGTAAAACTTCACATGGGAAATCTGCTTAGTTTACGCAGCCCCTGCGTGACGGACGTTTAGTGTAAATCTCGTTTATACTTTGTTATATGACAAATGTGAATATAACAAAAGTTACTCTAAATAACGAAATAAACAACTTTTATCCTGTGCATTTTTGCAGAAAAACCAATAGGAAACGAAATATTGTTATTTTTAATTTTAGGCCTCCCTTTACAACCCCCACTCCTGCTCCATCTGCCGGGCCGTTTGGGTGGAGTTCAGTGACATACACACGTACAGTAGAATTATATATATATATATATATATATATATATATATATATATATATATATAAAGATAAGCATATATTGGTTATTTTTGTCTAATCGTTACCTAACTCAATTTATGAGCGATTCTTGAAAACTAATTATCAAGTTCGTTAAGGCTGAATTCGGACTGGGAGGAGGGGCGCAATTCCGAAAATATGAAATATCTTCGTTATTATTAGCCCTATTGAAAAATTCTATAAAACAAATGTTATTATACATTTAATTACCTATAACTATTCTTATATACATATTTTCCCTATCTTGAATATTAACCGAGATATTTGCATTATTCAGCCTTCAGTAAATCCCCACTACAGTTCATGTTGTATTAACAATAAGATGTTATGACATGGACCACATTATTCTAAGCTGAAATGCCAAATATTTTTTTCATTGAACTTTTACTGTGTGAGGTACATGCAAACAAGTTTTTTATGACGTCATTATTAAAAATTATACTTTCTTACTTCCAATATGTTTAATTGTTCTATAACATACTCCATATTTAACTGTTTCATTCAACACTAAAAGTCATATTTGTTAATGGCTGAAACAGGTGTGGGAGAATACATAATATATGCCTTATAATGAATGAATCTGGTAGAAAGATGTTGCATATAAAATGCTCTACAATTGTTGTCCTATACATTTTTTGTAGCTTGCGTAATTTTTATTTTAGCGAGTTATTAGTACTTTCTTATTTTCAGCCTTCAGTATACGCTCACTTCTACTCATGGGATTTTGAAATAGAAATAGAAATTATATGGTGAGAAGCAATCAATAGTGTATCATATCAATCTTTGGGAAATCTGCTTAGTTTACGCAGTCTCCGCGTGGGTTAGTTCCAAGGGAGAATTAGAGACTAAATGGTCATGTTACATCACCTAATTGTCTTTACTGCCAGTGGAAAATGCGCTGAGTTTACCCTACTTTTGAGTGACGGATTTTTCAAAGGTTTTAATATGGGATAGGAAATGTGTGAGGAAGTTAATGTAGCTTGTTCCAGGTACAAATATGTGTAGAACTTCAGCCTGGGATTCCCTGCGTAGGTTCCTTTCAGTATGATTCAATCTTTACAGAAACCGTTCTAGGAAATATTTTTTTTCCAGTCTGAGACTTGAGGAAATATTTGGTCTCTTCCGAACAGCTATTGAGATGGAACTCACGGCACGATTTAGTGTCGAACAAAACGGTTACAATATAATATAAACTAAGCAGATTTCCCAGTTGCTGGTACGACACAGTAGTGAATAAGAAAGTACTAATAACTCGCTTAATAATTGCGTTAAGAGAAAAGTCCGTCACGCAGGGGCTGCGTAAACTAAGCAGATTTCCCACGTGAAGTTATACAATAGAGAAATCTGCCTAGTAATAACCTATTCTCACGAGGACGAATAGTTAGTGAAACGGCCACACTAGCGCTAGTGCGCTCGGCGGAAACTCCCGAACATAGCCGATCACACTCACAATACAAATCCAAATATCTCGGTTAATATTAAAGATACAGAATAAATGTATAGAACAATATTTATAGTAAATTTAATTTTCAATAAGATTGGTTCTATACAATTTTTTAATCCGACGTATGGTAACGGAGATATTTCGAATTTTCGAAAATCCCCCCCTCTAAACCCCCCCCCCTCCCACTGACCCGATTTTAGCAATTAACGAACTTGATCTTTCTTTTTTCATAAAACGATTAAATTTCGAGTTTGGTAACGATCAAACAAAAATTGCGACCGCGAGAGCGTTAACACACAAATATCTATATCTACATATATATATATATATATATATATATATATATATATATATATAATTTTGAACGGACCTCATTTTCGTCATCTCCTGGGTAGGATCGATGGACATTTGAAGAAATTTTTCAAAACTCGCGTCATGAGTACGACCTCAATAGCTGATTTCCCTTAAGGGAAATCTGCTAAAATGCATAGAACAGCAATTGTAGAACATAAATAGCTTAACAAGACTTGTTCTATAACTTTTTAGATCAGAATCTTAGCAACGGAGATCCTTTAATTTTCAAATTCTCTAAAGATACTCTATGCCGGGTCCGATTTCAGCCATAAACTAATATGATTTTTAGCAGATTTCCCTTGAGGGAAATCAGCTAAATCGGAATTTTCGAAATCTTTCTTCAAATGTCCATCGATCCTCCATAGTAAATGACGAAAATGAGGACCGATTCAAACGGTATATATATATATATATATATATATATATATATATATATATATATATATATATATATTTGTCTGTTACCGCTCTAGCGGTCGCAATTTTTGTTTAATCGTTACCAAACTCGATATTTAATCGTTTTATGTAAAAAGGAAGATCAAGTTCGTTAATGGCTGAAATCGGACCAGTGGGAGGGGGGGTTTAGAGGGGGGGATTGTCGAAAGTTCGAAATATCTCCGTTATTATGCGTCGGATCGAAAAATTGTACAGAATCAATCTTATTGAAAATTTTATTTACTATAAATATTGTTATATACATTTATTCTCTATCTTGAATATTAACTGAGATATTTGCATTTTTATTAAATTAATTAAACGGACGAGAGTGACTTTCCCGCCAAAAGCTCGTTCGGCCGTTTCCTTGATTGCTCGGCTCTCGTGAAATTTCTCTATTGTAAAACTTCACGTGGGAAATCTGCTTAGTTTACGCAGCCCCTGCGTGACGGACTTTCATGGATGGTATAGAACAAACAAACATTTAGAATTTTCATGTACATCAGTAAAATTTCGATGTAAACAATATTTGGTATTTAACCTCAGAATAATGTGGTTCATGACATAACAGCTTATTATTAATATTACACGAGTGGGGGTTTACTGAAGGATGAAAATAAAAAACTCCAAATATTTTGATTAGTATTCAAGATTAGAGGGGGGAATTTCGAAAATTCTAAATATCTCCGTTACTATACGTCGGATCAAAACATTGTATAGAACCAATCTTATTGCAATTTAGATGTACTATTCATATTTACATATTTACTTTGTTTTACACATTTATTCTCTATCTGGAATATTAACCGAGATATTTGCATTTTCCAGTTTTCAGCCTTCAGCAAACCCCAGTTCTACTCATGTTACATAAACAATACTCCGTCATATTATTCGAGATGAATCCAACTATGTTATAGTGGCCTCCCCCCCCCCTTCTTAAGTTCTTGGACTACTAAAATTTGATTGGTTGAGATTAAAATTATTCTGATCCATTATAAATTACACTACTAGATATAGTTTTCAATAAAATTAATGTGTTATACTCTGATATATTTCAGTAATTGTTTTCCTTTTCTGTGAGAAGTTGGCACACCTGTTTGTTTAAGTTTCAAATGCTTTCCGTCTAGAGGTTTCTTATTAGCCTTTGTAATTTATTCACTTGATGTTAACCGTGCTATTCTGTTACCGCCGGGAGGGGAAAGATTTCTTATTACCGTTTGTATTTATTCACTTAATATTCACGGTCGTAGGTTGTGTTACCAGTATGTAGGTTTATCTATTGTTAAACATCACGAGGGAAATCTGCTTAGTTTACACTGCCCCTGCGTGACGGACTTCTATATTCAGTCCCTTTGCAGATGTCGTTATCTATAAAATTTATTGCTAAAAAGTATAATTATTGCATTATGTTTTGGATAAATTTGCAAATCCATACTGTAATCTGTAAATAGCTATAACATCCATGTGCTATAATTTTAATATAATTTATCCCACTTATAGTTTTAATCCTCAAGAGGAATTAATGGGAATAGATTGGATTTTACTCAGTTTAAATTATCACTTAATTCAATAGTGAAACTACTAAAAATATTAATATTCGATGTGACCATGAAAAGTTGAAACTTTCAGCCTTTATAGATTTAGTGTTAGGCTTCAAGTAACTTTAATTTTTTCACTTACTGAATAAAAAATTAGTTTCATTTGGTTCTACTTACCTTTAGGTGTAATCTCAGTCCCTTTACTGTAGCAGAATTTTTAATTTTTATTCTATCATGGTGTGAAATCTAATTCATACATCTGTTTTAATCGTAGCAAATAATTTTTCACTATTCATAAATTAATATGAAACTCTATTATTGATATATTGAATGTTTTTATGTTTCCTTTCATTTAGGCCATGTAAAAATGTACTTTAAGGTTTTATTGAAGTTTTTACGCTATCCGTATAATTTGATAATTTAAGTAGTCATATCAACCCTTTTGAAATATAAATGTTAACTCTCAATGGAAAAAAAAGAATTGAATTAGAAATATTCATTTCATTCCTTAATTCTTAAATTAAAATATGAGTAATTTTTATTTTGGGTCTATTTACTTCAATTCATACTCAAAATTTAAGAAAATATTTTAACGTGATAAGTTAAATATTCCTGAATTACCTTCACTCGTGTCAAACATTTCGTTAAAGCTATTTGACTGCATACATTTTAATGGCCCAATAAATATTAAATTCAGTTGATTGGATCATCTAAATAGTTGTACAAAATCTATTGTTATAACCAATCTGTAAATATAGGAACCATTTTAATACCTTTTTAAGTTTTTAACAATTGAAAGCATTGGTCATCTTTTTGTTAGGATTTTAAAAAAGTACTACTTCGTTACTTTATTTCTCAAAATTTAATTAAAACTTTCTGGTCATTCGTAACTTTAACCATGATTTTCAAATACTCACTAATGCTAACAATTTTAAAGCAAATTAAAATTAGGAATTATTTATTTTTATTGAGTCATTTATTCACTGTCAATGTTAACTTAATTTATCATTAGTATTGAATCATGGCCTATATATTGTAAATTACCATTTATTAATGGTTATAATCTGTATACTAGATAACACACGCATTTGTTTAAACATAAAGACGACATTTAAGACAGAGATGAATTGAGATGCATATACTTCCAAACACTATTTATTTATTCATCATAACAAATCACACTTTTGTCCCCCAAAACAATAAATCCCAGCATATTGACAAATTAGAACATTTTAGCAGATTTCCCTGAAGGAAAATCAGCAATTGAGGTTGTACTCTTGACGCGATTTTCGAAAAATGTCTTCAAATATCCATCAATCCTAACCAGGAGATGATGAAAATGAAGTCCGTTCACAATTTTATATATATACCCGTATATATATATATTTGTCTATTAACGCTCTAGCGGTCGTAATATTTGTTTGATCGTTACTAAACTCGATATTTACTCGTCTTATACAAAAAGAAAGATCTAGTTCGTTAAAATCGAAATGGGGGGGGGGGGGTCTCGCCGGTTCAATAGGGACCAACTCTAGAGCACTGATGATGGGACGGTTCGCCCCGAAAGTACTTTGCCTATAATAAAGAAGTATTAAGAGTGCAGGTGTTTGACCTTTTTGATCCTTCCGTTTACAGAGTACCATTAAGGACGGTACATTCCCCTCAGACGGATGGATGAATGTTTATAATGGAGGCCGTCATGAAATTCGACAACCTAAAATTTCATTAGCCACCATCAAACGTCGTCAACAACCTGTTGCCGTCTGCCACAGGCTTTGCACACCAGTATATTAGGAAGAAGTAGTCTTCCAAAAATCTCCATTCCCAAATACTGTTATTAGTATGCAGATTTCTCTGTTGTAAAACTTCACGTGGGAAATCTGCTTGGTTTACGCAGCCCCTGCGTGACGGACTTTTCATGTTCTCAGCCTTTAGTGAACCCCCAAATTCTAATCTTCTGATTTTACAAAGCACCTCATATCCAGCTGATATTTCATTTACTCTTTACATAGTTCCTCTTATTTTGGGGAGAAATAGTGAATAGATGGTAATATAAGATCAGCAGTGATTCAAATCTTAGGATATTTGCTTAGTTTACCAAGCTGGACGTTTTATTATAAATACAGACTGATTTTATCTTCAATCGATGTTTATTTAATTATTAACAGCCTGCGTCAAAAGGTATTTGCCAAAGGTTGACTCATAAATATTTGAATGTCATTGCAGTTATTGTTATTAATATTCTTAGTGGAAATCCGAGAGCTATCTGAAGTTTTATTCAAATCCGAGCTTCATGATTTTTAAAGTACGGATATGAATAATAACTTTATTGCTGGCAACTTGAGAGCCTTTGTTTCATAATGTTTAATTAAAAGTATATTATTATTAAAAACGGTAATCGTGTCTTCTTTTGAATTTCTGAAGTTTAAAAGGAGCTAAAAACCACTAAGACTTTACTCAACTGGCAAACCAACAAACTTATTTTGTTGAAGAAAATTAATACTCCTTTAGACCACCTAACCCCCCGATTTCTTTAAAATATAACTTTAGCTTATCTTCACTAGCTTAAAAATTATTGTATCTTGCTGTATTTTACTGAAGTTAAGGGCAAAATACACTCTGAATAAATAGTTAAAACTTCCCGAATCTTGAACCAGAACGGCTACCAACTACATTATGAGTACGTGCAGTCAGTCACGTACTAGTCCATCGATGAATAAATTATCTTTCAAACCCAATAAACGTCAGGCAGGAATCGAAATAAAATAAATAATTCATTTATTCTTTTGGATTAACTGGATTCCGTGTTCTTCAGAAAACATTTGGACTCGTCGAAGGTTCTAATGCTTGCGACTGAGATTGAGGGATCGTTTTGTTAAATCGTGTCATATTCTGAATTGTGTGTGTGTGTGTGTGTGTGTGTGTGTGTATATATATATATATATATATATTTGACAATGGAATATTTTCCTTTTACGTAGCGCGTGCGTAACAACCTATTTAATTTAATTAGCATACTTTGAGTGACTTATGTACTTTATAACGAGGTGATTTTTCCCTGAAATCGAAAAGTTCAATAAATCATGAACCGCTTTTTTCTATACTTCAAATATTGTTTTGAATTTGTTAACTCCTCAGTGAAAAAAGTCCGTCACGAAGATGCTCCGTTAACTAAGCAGATTTCCTACTTTTGCCTTGTATTTATCTTTTGTTGTAATTTACTTTTAACCTTTTTTTTTTTTTACTTTTGCATTTATCTCTAAACGTAAAAGCACAATGAGAACAAGATTTAGTATTTAGGCTCCAAATAAAAGGTTCAATATGTAACAGCTTATTGTTAATTTGACATGAGTAGGAGAGGGGGGGGGGGTTATTGATGGCCGAAAACTAAAATATGGAAATATCTCGGTCAATATTCAACAAGGAAAAAAATGTACATAATAACATTTATAGAACTAACTATATATTTCAAAGTGCAAAACATTAAATCAAAAACGCTAAGGGCTGAAACCGAAATAATAGGAGAGGGGTTTAAGCTGAGGTGAGTTATGAAATCAGAAATATCTCCATTATTAAGCCACATTTTCGCCATCTCCAGAGTCGGATCGATGGACACTGGAACAAATGTATCGATAGTGACGTCATGAATACAACCTCAATAGCTGATTTACCTTATGGAAACTCTGCTAAAACGGATAATTCTGAAAACCAAAAGTTTTCGCATCCTTTGCTTCGTGCAAGGGACTAAAAATAAAATGTGTGGCAGTTTTGCTCCTCTTGCCTCCGAATATTTTCCTCTCTAGATAAATAATAAAGACGAGACCTTCTTTCCTTGCTGTAATGATTCCATTTATAGCATCTATTTGCTTAATGTTACTCGCACCAGGGGTGTCATTAAATGCAATCATTTTATACTTCAATTCACAATTCCTCTCCAATTCTTGCAATGTTGCCTCAGGTGCCCCATTATGCGACCTTCTTCTACTCACATTGTGAAATGTTTCTCCATACCAATAATATCGAGAGCTCCATTTATGCTCTCAGAAAGAATATTATAGAATATTTAAATTTTCGTTCACATGTCCTCCCTTTTAGCAGATATCCCCTGAGGGAAATGCTTGCTATTTTTGAAAAATTTCCTCAAATGTACATCGTTCCTACCCGGGTGATGACGAAAATCATTTCAGTTCAAAATTTCCAAATATCTCCGTTAGTATACGTCTGATCGAAAAAAAGGCATAGAATCAATCTTGTTTTAAATGTAGTATCTTCTACCACTATGTAGTATCTCCATTTCTACTCACGTTACATAAATAATATTCTGTTTTATAATAAACCACATAATTTTTATTTTATTTTATTTAAATACCAAATATTCTATTCAAGAGAGTTATTATACGAAATACATTCTTGGACTACTAAAATTTGATTGATTAAGATAAAGATTATTCTGATTCATTATGAAATAACAGTACTAGATAAAGTATATAGTTTTCAATAAAATTAATATGTTATATTCTGATATAATTCAGTGATTGTAAGCAGATTTCCCTTAAGGGAAATCAGCTATTGAGGTCGTACTCATGACGCAAGTTTTGAAAAATTCCTCAAATGTCCATCGATCCTACCCAGGAGATGACGAAAATGAGGTCCGTGAAAATTATATATATATATATATATATATATATATATATATATATATATATATATACATTACCAAACTTCATATTTAAGCGTTTTATGTAAAAAGAAAGATCAAGTTCGTTAGAGGACCAGTGGGAGAGGGTTTTTAGAGGGGAGAGTTTTGAAAATTCGAAATATCTCCGTTATTATGCGTCGGATCGAAAAATTGTATAGGATCAATCTTATTGCAAATTAAATTTACTATAAATATTGTTCTATAAATTTATTCTGTATCTTGAATATTATCGGAAATATTTGCATTTGTATTCTGTGTTGGTCGGCTATATTAGGGACTATCCGTAGCTAGTCCGACGGTTTCTGTAACTATTCGTCCCTCGTGAATAAGTTTAGAGATACCTTACTACTACTGTTGTTATTAGGCAGATTTCTCTATTGTAAAACTTCACGTGGGAAATCTGCTTAGTTAACGCAGCCCCTGCGTGACGGACTTTTGTTGTTTGAGGACGTTATCTTTTAAAATTTTACATGCTGAACTGGAAAATGCTTATTTGGTCTATAGATTACTAGATATTTAACCGTTTCATGCGACTCTGGAGTTCATATTCGCTAATAGTTGAAATCGAGCAAGGAATAAGGGGGGTTCAGAAGGGGTGGGGAGGATTCGAAAATTCAAAATATCTCCATTATAATGAGCCAAATTATAAAATGTAAGAGAACCAATCTTATTAAGCTATTGATGATCTACAATTATTGCTCAATGAGCTTTTTCATAACTCAAGTAATAAGCGAGTTATTCGTGCTTTCCTCTTTTACGCTTTCAGTAAAACAGAATATGTTGTGAGATATATTTGCATTTATCTCAAAACTTAAAAGTTCAATGAATACAATATTTGGTATTTAAGCTTCAAATAAAGTGCTTCATAACATAATAGAATATTGAAAATAAGAGATGAGTAGGAGTGAGGCTTTACTGAAGACCGAAAACGAAAAAATGCAAATATCTCAGTTAATAATCAAGATAGTGAAAAAATGTACATACCAACATTTATAGAACATTACATTTGCAATAAGATTGGTTCTATTCAATTTTTCGATCCGACGCATAATAACGGAGATATTAAGAATTTTCTAAATTCTCCCCCTCTAAACCCCCCCCCCTCCCCCTGGTCCGATTTCAACCATTAACGAACTTGGTCTTTCTTTTTGTATAAAACGATTATATATTAAGTTTGGTAACGATAAAACAAGCGTTAACAGAAATATATATATATATATATATATATATATATATATATATATATATATATATATATATATATATATATATATATACAGTTTTGAACGGACCTCATTTTCGTCATCTCCTGGGTAGGATCGATGGACATTTGAAGAAAAATTTCTAAAATCTCGTCATGAGTACAACCTCAATAGCTGATTTCCCTTAAGGGAAATCTGCTAAAACCAGTACTTCGTATTAAAGCTCCTTATATATTGGTTCCTTTAAGCTTATCGTTAATATGACATGAGTAGGAGTATACGTTTACAGACGGTTGAAAACTAAAAAATCCAAATATCACAGTTAATATTCATGATACAGAACAAATATTATACAATACATTTGCAATAAGATTGGTTCTATACAATTTTTTGATCCGACGCTTAATAACGGAGATTAAATTCAAAATTTCTCCTCAATAAACCTCCCTTCCCCAGGTAAAAAGAAATTGATCTTTCTTTTTACATAACATACTTATATATCGAGTTTGGTAATAATCAAACAAAATTGACCTTTTTTCATTAAGGTAAATCGGTTAAAAACCTCTGATCTGGCCACAAAGTACTCCCATTAAATAATAAAATAAATAATATGTTTGATTGCATTCCATTAAAATAGTTCATTTTAAATTTATACGAGGTGTCTCCGGGGGGCTTACGTTAAGTTCTCGGCATTAATCTCACTTTGTAAACCTATGGTCGACGTCATCTGGGCAAAAGGGAATTATTTAGGGACGAGCTCGTTAAGTAAAATCGTTAGCCCTACCCTGGCTAGAAAAGGGTGGTAACCTGTAGATAACCCGTGGCAATTAGCCTTAGTGGCGCAAAAGTGAAAATTAATAAATAACAAACAACTTCCTTTACTTCAGAGCAGTAAGAATATGAAGTTCCGTCTCTGTTATACGTCAAGGGGGATTTTTTAAGCTTCTAAAAAGAAATTATAAAGTTCACAATTTCACCAGACGCCGTCTCATTAAAATTTCAAGGCCAATTTTCGTTTTTTCCTTGAAAGCCATAATATAGGGGTCTCCATTGAGGTCTTGTCACTTTGGTTATGATGGAAAACCCGCAAAAAATATTTGAATCACATCCGAACATGGAAAAACTGCGTCACTCAGGGGCTGCGTAAACTAAGCAGATTTCGTACATTTTGGAATGACACGCTACTGATGTCATATCAGCATGTATTCGCCCTCCACCCCCCCTCCCAATTCCTCATCCGATTTCAGCCATTAAAGAATATAATCAAATAAACGTTTCCGAAGAAACGTATAACCTTAAGATCGTAAAATCTTAATTGAAGTTAGGAAATAAAGTCTTAATATAAGACTTCATTACTCAACATATTAGTATATATCTCATCTATCAAAAAATTGTAGAAAGCAATTCTTTTTCAAGAACCAAGAAGATTGAAAGAAGGTTTTTTTACAAAAGTGAGGTGGTCAATGAAATCTTAACTGATGATGTCATCACTTCTTTGGTTCTTTACAATTTTTGGATAAGACGAATAATAGAGTTAACGAACTCATTTCGTTAAAGAAGTTAGTGCTGTTTAGCAAATTTCCACCCTGCTGTTTAGCATAAATCAGCTATTGAAGTTGTACTCATGACGCGATTTTCGAAACATTTCTTCAAATGCCCATCGATACTAAGTCACAATTTTTGTTTGTTCGCTAGCAAAATCGATATATAAACGTTTTCTGTAAAATTAAAAATTAAGCTCGTTAATGGAGAAGGGGGAAATTTTGAAAACTCCAAATATCTCCGTTGTTACATGACGGTTCATTAAATTCTGTAGAACAAATCATATTGAAATTTAATGTTTTTTAAATTTTGTTATAAACAATATTAATCGAGATATATGCATTTTTTTTTTTTTTGGTTTTCAGCCTTTTGTAAAACCCCACTTTCAATCGTAGCACTTTAACAATTAGTGAATATATCATGAAACGTCTTATTCATGTCGGTTCTTGAAAAAGAAGAATTTCTTTCAACAAATCATTGACAGTTGAGATATGTGCTAATACGTTGAGTGTTGAAGTCATATATTAATACTTTATTTCCTAACTTCAATTGAGACTTTACGATCTTTACGTTATACGTTGCTTCGAAAACGTTCATCATATCCATTAATGGTTGAAACCGGACGATGAATGGGGGGGGGGTTAAAGAGAAGAGTAATTAGGTAAAATGTTATAGAGCCAATCTTGTTAAACTATTGATGCTTTTCAATAGCTGTCCTATGAATTCTATTACTACAACTATATTTATTTATATAGGGTGTGTTATTCTTTTCGGAGTTTTGGTCAATGTTGGTGAAATAAATCTTAGTTTATTTCCTATATTTCGAGAATCTTTATTTTCTCTTCTTCAGAGCTGTAAAATTACATGTACTATTTTATAATATTGCACATTGTTATTACACATTATTGTAAAAGGGTGTTTTTTTCTTATTATTACTTACCAAGACTAAAGATACCTATAAACTATTATACATGGTTATTGGACTATGACTAGGGTTATAGTAACCTTCCTTATTTTGTTTACACAGATTTATTTCACCAACATTGACCAAAACTCCAAAAAGAATAACACACCATATATAAATATAACCTGGTCGAAAACATCAGCTCAATTATACGTATTTATTTATATAGGAGCACCCGCAACTAGGCGATTCTGCTCAAAATTTAACAATGTAATAAAATCAATATAATAGAAAAATAACAAAACTGTACCAACAATAAAAAAACTTAAACGCGATAAATAAACATTAAATAGAAATAATAAAAAGAACAAATATTATACTATACTACAAATATTATATTAAACTAGAATTAAACACAGTAACAGTTTAAAGTTGTATTATTATATATATATATATATATATATATATATATATATATATATTATTCCAATATACTATTACATATATATATATATATATATATATATATACATACATATATATATATATATATATATATATTATTCCTATATACTAGTACATATATATTGTCTAAAATTATATAAAATTTAAACAAAAAGAGATGTCAAAATCAAACAGAAGAGAAGTATAATTTTATAAAACAAATTCAATTTCTTAAGGTTGTATAGTGTTTTGTCGATATGTGGGTTTCTGTCCGTAAGAAGTTCGTACATGTTATCTCTAAGTATTCAATGTTCCTGCAGTTAGTCAGTATGTGTTTAATGGTTAAAGGTTGCTGGTATGTTCTGCAGAGAGGTCATTCTGTTCTTGTCTTGATGTATGAGTGCGTTAAACATGAGTGTCCTACCCTAAGTCTAGTTAGTACAACTTCGTTTCGCTTATATGAAGCGAGTTATTCGTACTTCCCTATTTTCAGCCTTCAGTAAACCCCCAGTTCTACACATCGAATTTTTATTTTGAAATAGTGAATATATATTGAGATCAGATCAGGAGTGTGTCATGCCAGGATGTGGGAAATCTGCTTAGTTTACGCAGCCCCTGCGTGACGGCCCTTTCCTCTTTATTATCCTTGGTTTGAGGACAAGCAAATATAAACAGTAATATACAGAAGTAGTGGTAAATCCCAACCTGACGTCGAGGAAGCCTTACTTGGTGACTGTATGGGAGGCCAGCTGTTGGTATTCCCGCCCTGTTACCCAGTTCTAGATACTACGAAGGCCGGGACACACCCTCCCATTCACAATTCCCCGGGCTGTCTCACCGCCTTACAACTCTCCTAGTTGTCAATGAACCTCGTCTTTCCCGCGCAATATGTCGTCATTCCATCAATGGTGACGATAACGGGACATTAGACGCTGTGGTTCCAGGTGTCCAAGTCCCGGGAAGATGTCGTCAAACATTGAAAGTCCGTCGCGCAGGGGCTGCGTTAACTAAGCAGATTTCCCTACTTGCGTCCCGTATTTGCATTTATCTCAAAACGTAAAACTTCAATGAGTACAATATTTGGAATTTTGACTTCAAATAAAGTGCTTCATGACATAACTGCTTATTGTAATATGACTTGAGTAGGAGTGGGGGTTTACTGAATGCCGAAAACTAAACAATGCAAATATCTTGGTTAGTATTCAAGATAGAGAATAAATGTATATAACAATAATTATAGTCGATTTAATTTGCAATATGGTTGATTCTATACTATTTTTGGTTCCGACGCATAGCAACGGAGATACTTCGAATTTTCAAAATTCTCCCCCTCTAAACCTATATATATATATATATATATATATATATATAATATATATATATATATATATATATATATATATATATATATATATAGTTTTGAACGGACCTCATTTTCGTCATCCTCTGGATAGGATCGTGGTCATTTGAGGAAATTTTTCGAAACGCGCGTCATGAGTACGACCTCAATAGCTGACTTCCCTTAAAGGAAATCTGGTGAAAACCGATGAGTAGAAGGAGGGGGGGGGTACTTAAGGCTCAAAATGTAAAAATTAGAATAACTCGCTGAGTTATGATAAAATGCATTGAACAACAATTGTAGACAATCAATAGTTCATTCATCATTGGTTCTATAACGTTTTACGGTCTGATTGATAATAACAGAGATATATTGAATTTTCGAATCGCCTCCCCTTCTAAACCCCCCTTCATTGTAGCCCGATGCCAACTATTAACTATTATGAAGTTCATAGTTGCACGAAACGTTTAAATATGAAGTATGCTGAAGATCAAATGAACATTTTCGAGACAAGGACATCAAACCTTAATTTATGACGTCATCAGACCAAGAAAGTGCATGCATCTCGCATAATAGAGGTCCCATTGAAACAATATTTGTTTTTAAGCTTTGAAAGTGATTCATGGCATAACAACTTATTGTTATTAGGACATTAGTAGGGATTTTACTTATAGGAGAAAACTACAAATACCCGTTTATATCTCGGTTATGATATAGAAAATATTTATAGTACAACATGATAGAACATTGACTTTGCATTAAGATTAGTTTTATATATACTTTTTCGAACCGACGAATAATAACAACAGTATTTCGAATTTTCGTAACTCTCCCCTACCACTTGTCCGATTTCAGTCGTTAACAAATTTGATCTTTCTTTATACTTAAAACGAATAAATATAGAGTTTGGTTACGATGAAATAAAATTGCGACCCCTAGAGCGGTAACAGACAAATATTTATATATAACTTTGATCGGAGCTCATTTTTGTCAACTACTAGGTAGGATGTATGTACATTTGAAGACATTTTTCGGAAATTGCGTTATGATTACACCCCTTAAAGGAAATCTGCTAAAAGCTCGTCTCTATGCAGATATCTCAGGTGCTATTATTATTTTTATTTATTAACGTACACTTTTTGCAACTTAGGCTAATTGGGACGTGTTATCTACTGGTTACCACCATTTTCTAACAGGTGCTATTATGGCACACTACTAATCTTATCACACCCCACATTCACAATTTCTAAATAGAAATCTGCTAATAAAAATCAGATGAGTAGAAAAGGGCACTAACTGAAGGCTGAAAACAAGAAAAATAACTCGCTTAAAACTTTAGTTACGAAAAAATACAGAGAGCAAAAATTGTAGTGCATCAATATATTTACAAAATTGGCCCCATGACATATTTCGGTCATGCTTATAATAACGGAAATAGTCAAATTTTCCAATTCTCCTCCATCTACAGCTTCAGTGCTACTTTAGGTCTAATTATAATTATAAGAACCCAAATCTTATAATTGCAATGATTGGAGAGTTGGTCATTTTTGCAGAATGGCACCAACGGTCACCAGCCTCTGTGCTATTTCAATTTTCATCGATAACTCATTTCCCAAAAAAATGAGATGTTTTATATTTTTATAAAAAAAAGAAAGAAAAAAGTATATTGTTTTATGAAGCAATTTATTAAACGTCTGTAAAAGAAAATCGTTTCTCATCTCACCGATTTGACGTAAATTGAATCTGGAAGAGAGATATTAATTTCTGTTTGCCTTAATAAATTTCTATCCCATTAATTTTCTTTAGTCCTGTAAAATTTTCGTTTAAAATTTATTATTTTAGGATTATGACCGTTCAATTTTGTGCTAAAAAGCAAAGAATCATTATGGATGTGGTTTATGTAAAGTGTGCTAATTGTTATGTTAAACTGTTTAACAGATTCGGCAAACGTTCTCATTACAAGTCATATTAACTCCTTTTCCATGTTGTTTGTATAGTATTCGCTATTTTTAGTTGCATATATCAGGTTTTCAGATCTTTGAGGTTTGGTGCCAGGCCTTTTCTGTCAGCATGGACCAAGTGTGTCCTTGTAGCAGAATTCCCTTAAGGATATATATACATGATGTATAGATGTCTGTTACCAATATTTGTTTGGTCGTTTCCAAACTCCATATAAAAGCGTTTCATACAAAACTAAATATCAAATTCTTTAAGTGCTGAAATTGGATCAATGGAGGAAGGAGGGTTTGAAGCTACGAATTATAGCTTAGGAATATTCGAAATATTTGTTTGTAGTTGCGGGTTTGATGAATGTTCTTGTATTTTGATTAATGATTATGTGGTATACTATTTTTGTAAAATAAGTACATCTTTTGTTTCATCAATATATATATATATATATATATATATATATATATATATATATATATATTGGTACGTACCTATATATTGAAGGAAAAGTCATTATTATTGACTCATTAAAGAGTGGCCAACAGGAGTCTGGACTTTCTGTTGAATATATACCTTATTGCTCTCTTCAGCAATTTAAATAGTAAAATATAGTTTTTTTGAAAAATATGAGTTTCCATTGAAAGATATTTCTTAGCATATTTTAATACGAAGCAAAGCGGTTTCTTACTTAATTCTTCAATGTGACCAAACCAGTCTAGGTTTGTCTACAGTCAATCCTAAAAACTTTAACATGGTGAACGGTCGCGATTGTTCATTCTTATCACTCCAGAAGTATGTGAGCAATTTTTGTTGTAATCTAGGATATTGGTTTTGGACGAGTTCATAGCTAGCTTATTAGCGGTTAACAAATACCATAATGCTTTAAAAGCACCTGAACTACCTTGTTTCAGTTTATTTTTTTTTGGGGGGGGGGGGGGGGTTGTACCTTTTATAATTATACTGGTCGTTAAGGTGGGTCTTTTATGTAGATTAAAAATAGTAATGGACCTAATATCGAACCTTGTGGAACGCCGCTAGTAATTATTTGTCATTGTGAAATAATTTGATATTCCATTGATATCATCAACTTCTACTTTCCGTTTATTCTTGCATGGATAAGAGCGAAAAAGTTTATGAGCAGTGAATTAGTTAAATTGTTTTCATTGGACATTTACTTTGTGAGATACATGCAAATAACGTATGTGATGACGTCATCAATTAAGATGGGGTGATTCGAAAATTCAAAATGTTATTTGATCTCTAAATGCTATAGACCCCATCTTGTTAAACTATTTATGTCCTACTATTGTTATTCTATGTATTTTTTCGTTACTCAGGTACTACGCGAGTTATTCGTCGAACATTCCTATTTCCTGCCTTCTTTATCCCCTGTCCCCCTTCTACTCATCGGTTTTTAGATATAAGTAGAGGATATATAGAGATGAAATCACAAGCGTGCTATACCAGCATGTGGGAAATGTGTTTAGCTTACGCAGCCCTTGCGTGACGGACTTTTTTTATTTGGGTCCAATCTAGTCTGATTTGAGTGAAAATTATTTCCTCCTAGACTGATCGGAGTGAAAAAAATTGTGAAACCTCCCGAGGAGCATCGTTCTAGAGAAGGATGTCCTTGATATTGGCTAGAGAGAGACGAGGTGTGCGCCAACTGGCATTATATCAAGACTATTCGCCGCACTAGCACCGCGTCAGGTCCGTTCAAACAACTTACCAAATATTCCCTTGATGTATTATCACAGTTATGTCTGAAGCTTAGCTGGGTCCTAACTCCATCCTAGGACAGCCGGCTTATATGTCCAATGGATTATTTCGATGATTTTTCTCGTTGGCAACTCCTCCGTGACAGCAGCGACATAAATAGCTGTAAATAAATAAAATTCTTAGGCTACGTTTCTGCCGCAGTCCCAGAGAACCTAATGGAAACCTGATGAAACATGGAAGTAGAACCTTCTCGAAATTTGGTCTAGTGAATTTCGACAATGGTTTCAGTATTCGCTCTGGCCCTTATTCTATAGATAGTGTATAGTCAACTAGATTCAGTATCATAAATCTCAAAATCTCCGTCTCGCAGGCGCTGCGTAAACTAAGCAGATTTCCCAAGGTGCTGGTACAACATACTCTTGATCTCATCTTGGGTGGGGGGGGGGATAGTTACCAAAAGCTCGATATTTAGTTGTTTTATGCAAAAAGAAAGATGGAGTTCGTTAACGGCTGAACTCACATCAGGGGGAGGGGGGTTAGAGGGGGAGACTTTTGAAAATTCGAAATATCTCCGGTACTATGTGTTGGAACGAAAAATAGTATAGAATCAACCATATTGCAAATTAAATGGACTATAATTATTGTTATATACATTTATTCTCTATCTTGAATACTAACCGAGATATTTGCATTTTCAGTTTTCAGCCTTTAGCAAACCCCCACTTCTACTCATGTTATATATACAACGCTCTGTTGTATCATGAACCACTTTATTCGAAGCTTATATACCAAATATTGTATTCAAGAGACCTTTATTATACGACATACATGGAAAGATTTTCTTGTAACCCCCACCCGGTCTTAAGTTCTTGGACTACTAAAATTTTATTTAGTGAGATAACAATTATTCTGACTCATTATAAATTACAGTACTAGATATAGTAAATAGTTTTCAATGAAATTGCGTAATATGTTATATTCTGACATATTTCAGTAATTGTTTTTCTTTCCGATATATGGCTTGCAGAACCTGTTTGTTTACATTTCAGACGCTTCCCGTCGGGAGGGGAAAGATTTATTTATTTATTATTACTGTTTGTTTTCTTCACTTAATATTTACAGTGGTGTTGTTTTACCAATATGTAGATTTATCTACGAGTATTACTAAACTTCACGAGGGAAATCTGCTTAGTTTACGCAGCCCCTGCGTGACTTTTTTTTACATTGCATGAAACTTAAGAGTTGCATTGCAGCTTGATAATTGGTTATGAAAAAAGTATTGCGCTGATTCACAGACTTGTTACGAAAAGGATACTTGTTAACCTGGTCTAGTCCGGTTTAGTCCGTTCCTAATGGAGAAATGGGAGTAGAATTAACGATAGGCTTGGGATGTTTATTATCGGGTCATCTCCTATTGATCTTGTCAATTATCCGCTGAAAAAGTGGCAAAGGACATTGTGACATTGTTAGATCAACTAGTGGAACGTAAAATAATGGACTAATAATTGAAGGATGGTTGTAATAAAGTGTCACAAAAAAAAATAATCCGTCCAGGTTATATAAACTAACCACAATTCCCGCGTAAATGAATGACGTCAGAGTGTGCCATACAGATGACGTCACCTAAATATTCTATTCCATTTTCTTTCCCCTTACCTAAGTACCTAGTGTAAACGAAACTTGAAATTTAAACTTGACAAGAGGGGCTAAGGTTTGCCATGTGAGTTAAACCGTTAACCTTAATCTTACATGGTGGGCCTAGATTGGCGAGTTCGATTCACGACGGGGCAATAGGAATTTATTTAGTGACGAACTCGTTAAGTGAAATCCATAGTCCAATCAGGACTGGAAAAGGGTTGTGACCGGTAGAAAACTTGTCCCAATTAGCCGCAAAAAGTTAACAAGAGGTGTTTAATGGTAAAACAACTGACGTGAAAGTCACACTACATAGATTGTTGGTTTACTGAATACTGAAATCTCTTAAATAAAAGAGATAAATGTAATTTTACATTACACTTCTTCAACCTTCACTCCTTAAGGTCTGATTCGGCCGTTAAGGACAGATTATCCAAAAACTGTAGCCGTTGGAGAATTAAGACACACACACACATACAAATATCTATACTTATTATAAATATACATCCAACGTTTAATGTTCCACATTCTCCATTTTGGGCTTCTACTTCGTAGATTTTATGAAAATGTGAGTTGTATATTTTAAATACAGCTTATTATAGGGAATTACAATGTGTTAAATAATTTCAGTACAACAGTAATGCAGAATATCCCCACTAGAATTCCAACAGAATCATTTACAGATATACTCATAACTTAAGAAATGAGCACCAGAAGATGCAACAGTAATAATCAACATTCATTAAAGAATGCAAAATAATGAACAAATATACAGTATAGTTAAATATTATAAATCTCCAATTGTAGGTAGATATATAATTAGTTTTGCTCGTGATTTCATCAAAGAAAACTGGGATGAATGACTTACTGTAAGAAAAAAAAGTCTATTTTAAATTCATAGACATGGAGAGACTACGAAATCTGTCGGGCGTTCGCTGGGAAGACTTCACTGTCAGGATTAGTTGTTGAACAAAAGGTGAAATGGTCCTTTGTGTTAAATCAACAAAAAAATAAGTAAACTCCCCTGAGATTGAAATGCTTATTATATTTGCCAGTATAGTAATTACTAGTAATATTGGAGCTTAGGTTAGCCTTGTGAATCAGGGTGTTGGTCTTAGTAAACTTGGTAAATCTTGAGTCATGGGTTCGAATCCAGTGTGCCAAACAGACATTTATTTTATTTAGTGACGAACTCACTAAATAAAATCCTTAGTCCCAGCCTGGCTAGAAAACGGTGGTAACCCATAGATAACCCCTAGCTAAGTTATTCTCAATTTATTTCCGTAATAAGATTGTGAACAAGAATTGTAACATAAGTTGAACATTTTAGTTTCTCCGTTTCTCATGTGCCTAAGTAGAATAAATTCGTTAAGAAATAACATTTAGCATTTATTATTTATTCTTATTTTACTCCCATTTCTCGACAGGGGCGATTGAGCGACGGATCAATTTTTGTCTTAGTATAGTACATAATTATGTAAGTAATCTCGTCTGCATATATTTTCAGTATTGTCCTACATTATAATTTTTCGAAAATGTGGTTGTTTTTTAAGCAGTGAAATATGAGGTCTGTGTACTGACTACAGTCATGTAGTAATTCAGTCAATATGTATGGTAGGTCTATGTGAGTCCTTAGGTAGCAGTCAGTTAGTATATGTTTTATAGGAAGTTTCAAGTTCAAGTGTGAGTCAGTCGTGAATGACCAATTCTTAACCTCGTTAAAACTTCTTCTCTTCTATATACCCTTTTTGAGGAAGATTATTCACGAAGTATAAGTTCTCGAAGTTTGTTGTCAGTAGTGTCGAACCGCGATTTCTAACATGAATTGAGGATCTTATGTTTTGCTGGGGTTTGAATATCTTGGTGTGAACAATATGTGGTGTCATAAGTTCTTTTTTGTGTTCTTCTACTTGTGTGCTTTGTCTAATGTCAGTATGTCCGGGTAACTGGTGCAGAGTTATTCTCTTGTTTAATGTTTGGATTTTGGGTAACATGTAAGTGGTGTGTGTAAGTAATACATATTAGAGCTAAGAGAGTCAGTGGAAATTATGATGTCCTTGTCCGTAGTTTCGGCAATGTTGTCTATCGCAAATTTCAGGGCTTCAAGCTCAGCTGTATATATGCTAGTCTCATCTAGCAGCTTGATTTGAAGTTAGCTGAGCCAACAATTGCAGCTGCCTCTACTCCTTGCTTCGATTTGCATCCGTCCGTGCATTCATTAGGAATATGAAAAAGGTTTTAAGCAACACTTCCTGTAAGTGTGTGTTTATGAGTGCATGTGTGTGTGTGTATGGGAGAAATACAGAATAGATAAAGTTGTGAGATCAATAGACTGGGATATGCCAGCTCCTGTGAAATCTGATTAGTTAACGCTACCCCTAAAGGATTTTTTTTCTAAGCTATGGAAGTTCTAACTAAAGTGTAAGCGTGCTATTTTAGAAGATCATACGTTTCTTTACATTATTATAGTTGCATGGATGACATGAGTGGCGTTATTATGTAAATAATAATATTAATAACTCCCCCTGAGCTCAAAATAACCGAGAAATTCTTCCTCCGTGTTTTTAGAATACATGAAACGCGATCAAACCTGCAGTAAATTATCACTCTCTTCATAAAGAGGCATAAATAAGGCTTGAATTTGTTCATGACAGTTTGGCTCAGTAGGAAAAGACATTATATTTGAACTACTGACTTGATTCAATGCTGAAATTCTGCCAAGACATACTTTGTATTTCTAGGAGTTTATAAATCCTTTCATTCCTCCAACAACACAGTTCTTTGTGGAAATAATAAAAGTCAGTTTAAAGATTAAAATTGTCAGATGAGATTTCATGATGTAGTTCAAAGACTTTAGCTTTGTCAAGTTCATGGAAAATATTCAATCTGAGAAAAACATTTTCGAATGAGACAAGGGAATGCAATTAGTGTAGAACTCAATTAATAAATGCCCATAACGCAGGCGCTGCGTAAACTAGGCAGATTTCCCATGTGCTGGTAAGATACACTTGTGATCTCATCTCACCACATATTCTGTATAAATAAGTAAAAATAAAAAAATAAAAAAACGATGAGTTGAAGTTTGGGAGGTTACCGAAGGCAGAAAACAAGAAAATACGAATAACTCGCTTAATGCTAGAGTTACTAAATCAATTCATAGAACAACAACAGTCCAAAAAGATTGGTTCAATAAGATTTTGCAATCCAGTTCATAATAACGGAGATATTTTGAATTTTCAAATTCCCCCTCTAATCCCTCAGTATTAAATGTTTGATTTCTGCCAATAACAAATATGATTTTTGGTGTCAACTGAAATGACTAAATATCGAGTAAGGAAGAGATCGAATAAAAACATAAAATATTAAGGTTTCTTGAAAATATTTGTTACATAGGTTTAGAATAAAGTGGTTCGTGGTATAACAGCTTTTACAGCTTTTTTTTGTTAAAATGACATGAGTAGGAGTGGGGGTTTACTAATAGCTGAAAACTAAAATATGGAGATATATCAGTTAATATTCATGACAGAGGAAATATTTATTTAACAAACTTTATAGGTAATTTAATTTTCAATAAGATTGGTTATGTACAATGTTTCGACCTCACTTACAGTAACAAAGATATTTCAAATCTTTGACCCCCACCCCCGTCCCACTGGTTCGATTTTTGCCATTAATGAACTCCATCTTTCTTTTTACACAAAATATTTAAATATCGAGTTATATATATATATATATATATATATATATATATATATATATATATATATATATATAAATAACTTTTGAATGAACCTCAGTTTCGTCCTCTCCTGGGTAGGATCAATGGGCATTTGAGGACATTTTTTGAATACCGCGTTTCTTCAATATTAACCCAGATTCTTGCTTTTTTAAAATTTTTCAGTTAATCAGTAAAACCCCCACTTCTAATCATCATCAACCTTTAACGATAAACGAATATTTCATAAAACTCATTATTTCAATGTTAGATAGCAAATATTTTAAACATATCTTTTCAGTTAGAGTTTATTTTTTGACTCATAAAGCGTTGGCCTTTATCTCACATAAAGGTAAACCTAGAGTGGCGAGTTCGATTCTCTCCTGGGCAAGGGAATTTATTCAGTGACGGAATTCATTAAATAAAATCCTTAAGCCTATCCTGGCTAGAAAAGGGTGGTAACCTGTAGGGAACCCGTCCCAATTAGCCTTAGTTGCAAAAAAGTGGACGTTAATAAATAATTTAATTTTCAAAAACATTTATTTGATCTATACCATATTTGATAATTTACCGTTTCATTTAAACTATAAACTATTGTATATTAGTCAACGCCTGAAATCTGACCAGAAATATGCGGGGTTAGATATGTGGACTTTGATCATCCAGAATCTCCGTTATTATGAGTCAGACTGAAAAATGTTGGTAGGATGAAAAAATGTAGGCTACGCTTCACTATAATAGTTTAATAACACGGCAGAGCGCTTTCGATGCTGTGCATCATCGTCAGTGCCGTGTAACAGTGTGCCAATGGTTGATGCCAGGTTGAGCTTGCCGGGCTTCCATATTCTGAGTTGGTATTCTGGCAGGTGGAAGTGACTTCTAATGTAGGTAGGATGAAAAAATGTTGGCTACGCTTCCACTATAATAATTTATTAACACGGCAAAGCGCTTTCAATGATGTGCATCATCGTCAGTGCGTGTAACAGTGTGCCAATGGTTGATGCCAGGTTGAGCTTGCCAGGCTTCCATATTCTGAGTTGGTATTCTGGCAGGTGGAAGTGACTTCTAATGTAGGTAGGATGAAAAAATGTTGGCTACGCTTCCACTATAATAATTTATTAACACGGCAAAGCGATTTCGATGCTGTGCATCAACGTCAGTGCCGTGTAACAGTGTTCCAATGGTTGATGCCAGGTTTAGCTTACCGGGCTTCCATATTCTGAGTTGGTATTCTGGCAGGTGGAAGTGACTTCTAATGTAGGTAGGATGAAAAAATGTTGGCTACGCTTCCACTATAATAATTTATTAACACGGCAAAGCGCTTTCGATGCTGTGCATCATCGTCAGTGCCGTGTAACAGTGTGCCAATGGTTGATGCCAGGTTGAGCTTGCCGGACTTCCATATTCTGAGTTGGTATTCTGGCAGGTGTTACACGGCAGTGAAAGCGTAGCCAACAATTTTTTCATCCTACATACATTAGAAGTCACTTCCACCTGCCAGAATACAAACTCAGAAGACCGAAAAATGTTACAAAACCAAACTTATTAAGCTCTTGATGGTCTACAATTAGTATTCTATGGATTTTTTCTAAGTCACATATTAGCAGAGTTATTCGTACTTTCTTCTTTTCAGACTTCAGTAAACTTACGCCCGCACTCATCGTCTTTTTATGTAGAAATACAGAATACATGGTGAGATCAATAGTGAAATTCCCTTGATGGACTTTTTTGTGTCACACAAGATACGTTCCTTAAGACCTAATTTGGAAACTAGTTTAGATGGGATCAGGGAGGCTCGAAACAGATAATTCCGTTGATACTTGGAAATCCTAATATTTTTCCTATTAAAATGCATTCTTTACTTCACACAAGGAAGTAAAAACGAAGATGGCTCTTCGCGATAACAATCAGTACACATATCTAAGCTTCAGGCTCAAGGTCTAATAAGCAAACCACTTCAGTTGGTTAATCCTTCTTTATTGACACTCTTCTACAACGTCTTCCCTATGTCTCTTAAACAATTCTAAAATTAATTCCTGCCATAACCTTCCACTTGTCATAGGTACGTCAAAACTAGGAAAAGTTAAAATGGCCCATCAATCAGTTGACAAATCGCAAAATTATTGAATCCATGTTAAAGGTTTTACTAAATTTTTTTTTTTTTTTATCATTATGGATGTATATATAGTCAGAATAGTATTTATATCAACTATAATGTAAACGTTTTGGTCGTGGTCAAAGAACATGTAATCTATAGAGTTCATAAAGACTCCTTAATATGATGTGTGATTCTTCTAAACACAAGTATGGTATCTTATATAAGGTGTGTCCAGGTATACCTCTGGCTACCTGTGACCTCAACAAAAAAATCCAATAAAAAATATGGGTTTATATGAGGCACAGAATGTTTAAGGACTAGAAGATGGTGGAGAATTGAAATGTCATGACAATTATGAAATATATAAATCACTTTTATAGAACCACCTGCAATATGCGAGTCACATATTTAGAAGATTTCCCTTAGTGGAAACAACTGTTGAGGTTGTACATGTGGCATGATTTTCGTGTTGTCTGTTACCGATCTAGGTGACGGAAATTTTTGTTTGATGGTTACCAAACTCTATATATAAGTGATTTATGTAAAACTAAAGATCAAGGTCATTAATGGCTGAAATCTGACAGAGTTGGAGGAAATCGAAAATTCAAAATATTTCCATTACTAAATCCATCAAAAAACCATTTATATTAATTGCCTATATTATAAACCATTATTATGCAAATTTATGTTTCATGCAATGTTGTCTTATGCAATTTACCTGCACTTCAAGTTTTCTTCCATACATTTTTCCCTAACTCACATATTAAACGAGCTATTCGTGCACTCTTGCTTCCAGCCTTCAATAAACAGCCACGTCTAATCATCGGATTTTAAACTAGAAATACAGAATTTATGGTGAGATGAGTGACCACCATTGTGTCATCCAGGGATCAGGAAATCGGCTTAGTTTACGCAGACCCCAGTAGGCGTACTTTTACATGTTTTGCCTTCCTACTTTGTATTTTCACAGTAAGCTGTTATATCAAAAATCTACTGTATGTACTGCTTACATTTAGTCCTGCTTATAAAGAGGTTGTATTGAGTGAGAAAAATATACCAGAACCTGTAACGCATTAACAAACAGTGGGCCAATTCTGTATGTTCGTTTTCCGTAACATTAAAAATCAGCCTGCCTAACTGACTTTTCATAGGCAAATAACAGTTTTGCTACTTAGATTAGACCCATAGCTGTTATTTGGATTCACTCCCTGACCTGCCTGAAGGTAGCTTCATTCCACCTGTATGCGTTAAATCTCAAAATAATTGCTACGAAAATAATACAAAAGTCTGTTAGCCCGGTTGCTTAACTCGCTCCAAATTTACACTCACCTTGGCCCTCAGATTTCGCTAAATATTTTCCGTGAACCTGGCTTAAGGCCAATCAGAAATGATCCAACACCAGCAAACAGCTCACTCCGTTTATAAAATTGGACGAATACTTTCTCAGCCATTTGTACAATCAGCTTTTAGCCGATTTTGCTTAAAGGAAATCACTTGATCATGAGATCGTACTCGTGATAAATTTCTTGAGTGTCAATCCTACATAGGAGGTAAAGAAAATGGCATAGTTCAAATTTGTATATACACATCTCTGTCTGCCTCTTTCTCTTCGTCCTCTCTCTCTCTCTCTCTCTCTCTCTCTATATATATATATATATATATATATATATATATATATATATATATATATATATATAGTTGTCTATACAAAGATGAATTTGTCTATTATCGGCCGATCGCAAGTTTTGTTTGGTAGATACCAAACTGGATCTTTAACCATTTATAACCAATCTTGTTTTAATTTAATAATAAAATCTTTATAATCTTTTTTTATATATTTCCTCGGATTTCATTTATTGTATTTTTTTTTAATTCTCAATTTATATATTGTATTGCACATTAAAGATTGTAGTGTTTAATGGCTGAAATCGGAGCTGGAAGAAGAGGGGCTTAGAGGGGGGTTGGGGTATTATAATTCTAGATATCTCACTCAATTTCGAAATTTCTTAATATTTTCGTTATTATTCGTCTTATCATAAAATTGTACAACCAATCTTAATGCATATGTAATGCTCTATAAATGTCGTTATTTACGTTTAATCACTATCTCGATTATTAACCGAGATATTTGCATTTTTTAGTTTTCGGCCACCAGTAAACCCCCCACTCCTGCCCATGTCATACTAACAATAAGCGTAAGCAATAATTATGAAACACTTCATTTGAAGCCCAAATACCAAATATTGTTCTCATTGAACTTTGTGATGTTTTGAGATAAATGCAGAAACGTGAGAACTCTGCACACGTATGAGGCACGTGTGAAATCTGCTTAGTTAACGCAGCCTCTACTTAACGGACTTTAAATATTAGTCTTGGGGTAAATCTCGAAGTATTTTGGAAGATGTTCCTATCTCGAAACGCTGTATTTGTTGATGTTTTCATCGGATAGGGAAGACCTCAACTTTCTATGGAAGACAGTCGACTTCCTTAGGGTTTTATTGCATTCTCCATGAGACTATCTAACATCAAAGACCACAGGAAAGACTGGAGGAAATTCTACCTTCAGATAAGCAAGATTATTGCAAATATTCATAATAGGGGTTTAAATTCTTTCCGAAATTCCTTCCATGTCTGAATTCCCACTAATTCCATATTATTTTGTACTTTGCAGACTTTTACTTACCTGTGCCATTAAAAGTCGCAATCGTTAGTTCGAATAGGCAGGTTACAAAGAGATGGCCCTCTGATAATGAAAACTTCAAGTCGAATTGTTGTCAGCTTTCCTCATCCCACGTAAATTGGTAAAACTACCAATTCCATTGTACATTCCAAGGAAGTCAGTACATTCTGGTAACAGGAATGGTAACCAGTTTCTAGCTTGTTGTTGCCCACTTCAACAATAAAAGACGAGCAAACGGGTTATATTTATAATTCTAAATATGGCTTGGTATCTTGCTCTTATTCGATCTATTAATAGCTTGTTATCAAGCACTATACCCGGTCGCCATTCGTATATATTTGGCATCCTCTGCAAGCTCGTGGCGTTCCCTTGGCCCTTGTGGCAGACTATGTGGCAGCAAACCTCTCTCATGCCCAATCATCGACCCTAGGGCACATGTAGCAGTAAACCTATCTCTTGCCCAATCATCAATATAAATATGATATCATGAACCGCAGAGCTAGTTGTAGATTCCATCAAGCAATAGGGTGCAGACAATCGGCTACGGGTCCCAGAAAGAAGGTACCCAATTCTAAGCACTGGAATTGCTTCCTTATTTTGCCCCTTCGCAAGATTTACCACAGAGGTTTATACACAAAAAAACTTTACTATTCTTGGAAAGAAACATCAGAGCTATTTAGGATCCCTCAGTTCCCAAGCAATGGAAAAAGCAGGGTGGTGTTATTTCATAGTGATGAAATAACACCACCCTGAAAGAAATACATAGTAAAACAAAACTTACAAGTGCTCAGGTTATCGACGTGAGTTAAGGCATTGGTCTTAATCTGACTTGCTAAACCTAGAGTGGTGGGTTCGAATCCCACCTGGACAAAAGGAATGGGTTTAGTGACGAACTCACTAAATAAAATCTTTACTCCCACCCTATCTAGAAAACCGTTTAACCCTGTAGGCAACCCGTCCCAATTAGCCTTAGTTAATAATGACATACTAATAGAAGTCATTTTTAAATGTGTATTTGGTAATATGTGAGCAAAACATGTTTGCTATGTCTTTCGTATGGACTGAGCTTTACGAGAGCAAAAGTTGGGCTTTCCACAATTGGGAATACAATAGATAGGAAGAAAAAGAAATGTGAATCTGGCGCAGAATCACTAGAACAAGTTGGACTTAAAAAAATCCAACATGGAAGTTCAAAATGAGGTAAGTGAGAGCAAATGTCATGTCAAGGTCATGGTAAAAGGAGAGTGAAGCTTCTTGGGCATATCATCACAAATATATTTGAAGGTCAAACATCTTATGAATTTCGATGAGTGTAGTAATATGTTAAGAGCAGCTTCTGGAAGAACACGATGGCTGCAACTACAATGCACTGCCTACAGATCTTCCTGATGATTTGGCTATATGAATCCTAGGGTAACCAGCCATTGGGTTATATTTGATTTTATTAGACATTATGAACGGTAAGTTACGCATCATGTAAAGTAATTTCTGTCATAAGGCAGTCCGTCGCGCATATACTGCGTAGACTAAGCTAATTTCTCACATTTGGACAAACTGCTGATATGTCAACATCTAGTCTCCATTTTTCCTGCTAGTAGAAACCAATGAGAACGAATTTAGTCTGGTCATGAGGTGTATTTGGCTGTGTTGCTGAACTAAAAATTACATTGGTGTGGGGATTCACATGACAAACGCTCTAGTATGAGGTTTGTTAACGATCAATCAACAATTAAGACCGCCAGATTACTAACTGACATATATCAGTTTAAAATTATTATTTGATGGGATCTCATTTTCGACATCTCCTAACTAGAATTGATATACATTTGAAGACATTTTTAAAAATCGTGCCATGAATACAATCTCAATAGCTGCTAAAGCATGCCGAGAAATTAACAAATTTTTTTATTTCGGTCTCCTTGAACACCCCCCCCCCTAGTCGGTTTTGACAAAATGTTGGAAGTTTATTTTATTTTATTAAGAATATTACAGTCTGCATTTAAATTCATTTGGTAATGTGAATGTACAATACAATCGTCCTCCATCCCTCTCGACAGAAGCTACACTCCTTCACCAGATGAGAGGAGCAGCCTCTCCCTCTCTAAATCAAGAGCTAAGGAGGAATGGCACTTGATAAGAATATATATATATATATATATATATATATATATATATATATATATAGATAGATATATATCTCTATATATAGATATAGATAGATATATATAATTTTGAACGGACCTCATTTTCGTCATCTCCTGGGTAGGATCGATGGACATTTGAAGAAATTTTTCGAAACTCGCGTCATGAGTACGACCTCAATAGCTGATTTCCCTTAAGGGAAATCTGCTAATAGCCACTGCTATCACTTCACTTTACACTTCTATAGGAGATCTCTGGGCCATTGTCTCTTGAGGCGCCGCACACTGGAGCGAGTGATAGGGTAAGCCGGTCAGTCCTAGAATATTGATTCTGGTCTCATTTTAAAGCACATCGAATACTCTATTGAACTACCTCATCAGCAATTTTTTAAGAAATTTTGCCAGATGCGATATAACGGTAGGATGAATTTTAAATGTGTACATATAGGTTATGTATCGCTTACTAAGTAGAGAATTGTGATTTGTAGACACATAATATCAACATATGTTTTATAATTTTTTATTTTTTTTAATAAATTGAAGTTCTCAAACGCAATACTAAAATTGTAAACAAAAATATATCTAGAATAAAAATTTAATCTATGTATTTAATTTAATAATGAGAATTTGTAAGCTGGAAGAATATCTAACATTTCTAAAATTTCAAATGTTTTTTATTTTTCAATTAGAAGTTCTTTTACTTCCGAAGATATTGTTTCTAAGCAATCGTGAATGGCGGCGTCAATTGCGTAGAGGAGGAGGCGTTTTACACCGTACGTAGTTGGGAAAGGTCCGCGGGAGGTGTAATACGCCTTCCGCACCGAAAGTGTTAACACTAAAAGTAAAATATTTAATGAATAGGCAAGATCTGACGACGTTGTAAATAAGACAATATACTCCTAAAAGCATGCCAAGTGGTATTTTTTCAAGCAAATACAAGCGATTTGCGAATTCAATTAAATAAAATTATTTTCAGCTCGATGTAAAAAAAAAAATTAGAGGAATTTTAAAAACCTTTTGTGCCAGTTTTTGATTTGTTATAATACCCTTAATGTGTACTGGAAGCAACAATAATTTATAAAATGAAATAAGAGTTCACGACGAATTTAATAAGCCAAGGCTTTTTTTAACAAAGTAATTATAACCAAGCATAATGTAGAAACCATTGCAATAATATGGCTAAAAATCAATCTGCTCAATTGAAAAGGGTTTATGTGGTACTAACAATACAATCAAAATCCCAAATTAAAACTTTTATTTTTTCCCCCAATGTCCAACATTACTGAAGGATCGCTCCAGTGTGCGCCGTGGAGGGGAATATGGATGAGTGGTACTGGAAAGGGCTAGGACTTCTGGATTAGGATGATTGGACAGCCCGCTTTGGAATTTTGTGAATCTTAAGGGAATCAGGTCCTTTACAAATGAGATATTAAGATCTTTATGGAGGGTGTGGTTGGTGACATAATATGTAGCATCTACTATGTTCCGCAGGACTTTTGACAAAATGGGACGTGAACAACTAGATTTTACAACAGTCCAAATGTGAAATTTTACTTTCTTGTCGTTTTTTAAATTGTTAATCATAGGTTCTGTAGATAAGTAGCTTTACTTACATACACACCCATATATATATACTTACGTACAGACGTCCCCTGGAAATTGTCAAAACGGGTTCCGGAAGGATAAAACGGTTGTCTGTTGAAATTGCAAAACCGAATTTTTTACTTCGTACAAGGAAATAAAAAGACTATATTAATCATCTACAAATTACAGTTGATATTGATGAAGGCACAACTATATTTTTCACTGCAGAGGAGAAAGATTGAGACAGGAAATGCAATAAAACATTTTTCAGATTGCATTTTCGTGTTGCCTTATTGGAATTATAAGCAACCCAATATTTGTTTGAGGATTATTAATTTTTTTAAATCAATGCAATTTTTCAATGACATAACATCGACCAATGGCTTTCGAATACGTGAACTTTTTTCCCTTTAACATAGTCCTCATGGTTAAATGTACACTTTTTCAACTGTTAAACAAACACAATTACTTTGATAACATTGATAAAACCTTAAGTGAGATTGATAAGACATTTTCAGAGTCAAGTACAAGGAAGCAGAAATGTGAGAGGAGTTTCTTTGAAATATCACATAGCCAGGTCGTCATATTTCATAACATTTCCTCATCATCATACGATTTCGTTGATTTTCATTATCAGATAACATCGAGAACGGACGCTTGAAATTATTTAGTTGTTGTATGTAAGATACCTTTACATTTAGATTGACCACTGATTCTTCAATATCGGTATAGTTCCAAGAAACCATAAAATAAAAATCCCGTTACGCAGGGGCTGCGTAAACTAAGCAGATTTCCCACGTGAACTTATACAATAGAGACATCTCCATACGAGAGCCGAACAGTTAGGCCGAACTAGCTTTTGTCGGGAAACTCACTCGTCCGTTATCGGTCCACATTTAATACATTGGTAATATCTCGGTTAATATTCAAGATAGAGAATAAATGTATAGAACAATATTTATAGTAAATTTAATTTGCAATAAGATTGATTATATACAATTTTTCGATCCGACCCATAAAAACGGAGATATTTCGAATTTTCGAAAATCCCCCCTCTAAACCCCTCCTCCCACTGGTCCGATATCAGCCATTAACAAACTTGATCTGTCTTTTTGCATAAAACGTTTAAATATCGAGATCAAACAAAAATTGCGACCGCTAGAGCGTTAACCGACAAATATATATATATATATATATATATATATATATATAATTTTGAACGGACCTCATTTTCGTCATCTCCTGGGTAGGATCTATGGATATTTGAAGAAATGTTTCCAAAATCGCGTCATGAGTACGACCTCAATAGCTGATTTCTCTTAAGGGAAATCTGATAAAAATGTCCGTCCTGCAGGACTATGATGATAAATAAATCATCATTTATAAAGGACATAGAGACAAACATTCATTTCTATACATATAGATTACATTTGCAATAAGATTGGTTCTATAAATTATTTAGATCCGACTCATAATAACGGAGCTATTCAAAATGTTCCAAACAAATCTCAAAAGCTGATATATGACCTCCATTAGCCTTTTATTTTAATTTAATAAAAAAAAGAAATGTCATATGTGCCTACATATCATGTGTTTTTTGATAATACACAATTGAAGAATACGTTCATACGGCTTTAATTCATTTATTATTTATTAACGTCCACTTTTTGCAACTCAGGCTAATTGGGACGGGTTATCTACAGGTTACCACCCTTTTCTAGCCAGGGTGGGATTTAGGATGTTATTTAATGAATTTCGTCACTAAATAATTTCCTTTGCCCAGGCGAGAATCGAACTCGCCACTCTAGGTTTACCATGTGAGATTAAGGTCAACGCTTTAACTCACATGGCTAACCTGAGCCCCCATACGACTTTAAAATATGATTCTTCACATTTTAGATCATCATTGCCAATAATTCTTTCCTTTAATCCATTCACGACACTATAAAGCAGCAGTAACAAAAACAACTTACAGGGAATAACATACGGCTTTAAAATATGATTCCCTGTAAGTTGTTGTTTTTGTTACTGCTGCTTTATAGTGACGTGAATGGATTAAAGGAAAGAATTATTGGCAATGATGATCTAAAATGTGAAGAATCATATTTTAAAGTCGTATGGGGGCTCAGGTTAGCCACGTGAGTTAAAGCGTTGACCTTAATCTCACCTGGTAAACCTAGAGTGGCGAGTTCGAATCTTGCATGGGCATAGAAAATTAATTAGTGACGAAATTCATTAAATTCCAGAATAATGGGCAAGGAAAGTTTTCATATGTGGTTATGGAATCTGCTGAACGGGATGATGGTTTTATAGGGAGTGTTATTTTAGTATTCAGAAGGTGTCCCTATAAATAAATAAAATCTTGATTCCAAATAATAAACATTATTGTATTTTCATAAATAATAAAAACTACAAACAGCGGTCTTCTCATGCAGTACACTAGCAACTGAGTGTCTAAACTTTATTTTATGAGTTAGGTTAAAGTGGTAACTAGGGGCAACGCGGCCCAGCTGCTGCAATGGTGATATATCCTATGTTATTGCAGTGGATCATTGATTGCACCGGGTTTTGACATCTCCTTGCCATTGCCTCCATAACTTTAGACTGTTATTTGTTGACAGTGGCGATGAAATGTACTCAGAACATACGCAGGAGCGTCCGATTTCCCGCTATGTAATTCACCCCAAATACAGAGCCTTCGAGCTTGGTGCCTACGACTTTGGGGTCATTAAAACTGACAAACCGTTTAGCATATCCTCGCCAGCTACAGATATTATGAAGTTGTCGGCAGTGAAGCCAGACCTTTCTCGGCGTCTCGTGTGCACTCTGGTTGCCAGGTGAGATTTCTCCACCGCACACCGGAGCGATCCTTCAGTAATGTTGGACATTGGGGGAAAAATAAAAGTTTTAATTTGGGATTTTGATTGTATTGTTAGTACCACAAAAACCCTTTTCAATTGAAGAGATTGATATTATTGCAATGGTTTTTACAAAATGCCTGGTTATAATTGCTATGTTAAAAAAAGCCTTGGCTTATTAAATTCGTCGTGAACTCTTATTTCATTTTATAAATTATTGTTGCTTCCAGTACACATTAAGGGTATTATAACAAATCAAAAACTGGCACAAAAGGTTTTTAAAATTCCTCTATTTTTTTTTTTTTTTTTACATCGAGCTGAAAATAATTTTATTTAATTGAATTCGCAAATCGCTTGTATTTGCTTGAAAAAATACCACTTGGCATGCTTTTAGGAGTATATTGTCTTATTTACAACGTCGTCAGATCTTGCCTAAACTTGCCTAGTCATTAAATATTTTACTTTTAGTGTTAACATTTTCGGTGCGGAAGACGTATTATACCTCCCGCGGACCTTTCCCAACTACGTACGGTGTAAAACGCCTCCTCCTCTACGCAATTGACGCCGCCATTCACGTTCGAAGAAATAGTTAAATACGTGTTTTTCTTGTCTAAATATTTTTACTGTCCTTTTAAAAAGGTCCAAGGTGTCATAAAGTGAACTCCGTTTAAAGTTAGCATTATTGATTAAAAAAATAAATGTAATTAAAGGAAGCAAATTCATTTATCGTATTCTTCAAAGTAGAAGTAAGTAGTATTTGTTTTTGTTGTTATTTCCTTGAAAGATATTAGGAAGAAACTTTTTAAATGACCAACTGATTTTTTTTTTCTAAGAATACTAGAAGATTCAATTACAGTACTGTATGTACACATTTAAAATTCATCCTACCGTTATATCGCATCTGGCAAAATTGCTTAAAAAATTGCTGATCAGGTAGTTCAATAGAGTATTCGATGTGCTTTAAAATGACACCAGAATCAATATTCTAGGGCCAGTAGAAACGGAGATATTAATGAATGTCCGGCTTACCCTATCACTCGCTCCAGTGTGCACCGCCTTCAAATTTCCTCTCAGCTATAGAGATGACATGGCTACGCACTCTTTCTGTCCCTGCAAACCACTATCAGAAGAACACACAGAATATGATGTGCCCGTCTCAACGACCTGGGTGGGCCTATAATCAAATTTTTTGTATCCTCGTCTGTATTGTTAAATTTTAAATTGCGATACGGATGAGCATATAATTACAATGCAGATTTAAGAAAATGACAATATTGACAATTTGCCTAAACACAGTTTACTCTCAAAGTGCAGATACTTAACCAAATCGAGAGTTATAGATATTACAGGGCAATGATAACCTAGTAGTTTTTCGCCCTAAAGCCTCACTAAACAAAACATAATAAAGCGCAGTTTCCATTCAATGTTGGCAGCTGGCATCACATTTCCCGTGTTGATATAATTAGATTCAATTGTAGACATCAGCAGCGGCGGATGAGATCAAGTGCGAAACAACATGAAACGGAGGTATAAATAATGGAAGGGAAACAAAGTGCATGAATGAACCAACATCAATGTCACCGAAGGGTGCAGAATGTTACATTAGGAAAAATCTCAGCAAAATAAACGCCAAAAAGCAGAAGAAAATCTTCTAACTAAATGAACTAGAAGATAACTGACCCAAAGGGGCAGCTACCAAATCACAGTACAATGTACGTTTTCATACGGGTAGAGAGCCGCTGAAATGACAATTGCGATAAGATGTGAATCAGAAGCCAATCTCTTTGGATTAATGCTAATAGCCAGACTTCAAATTCAAACGCTACACTTAGGATGTTAGATTATTCTGCTAATCTGGAAAAAAAACTTCTTCGCGCAGGTGCTGCGTAAACTAAGCAGATTTCCCACGTGGTTTTACGATAGAGAAATCTGCCCACTAATAGCGGCAGTAGTAACGAATCTCTAAACCCATTCACGAGGGACGAACAGTTGCGGAAACGGCCGACCTAGCTTTCGGCGGAAAGTCCCGAATATGGCCGACTTCTCCTGACCACACACACAATACAAATGCAAATATCTCGGTTAATATTCAAGATACATAATAACTGTATAGATCTATATTTATAGTAAATTTAATTTGCAATAAGATTGATTCTATACAATTTTTCGATCTGACGCATAATAACAAAGATATTTCGATTTTTCAAAAATCCCCCTCTAACCGCTCCTTTCACTGGTCCAATTTCAGCCATTAACGAACTTGATCTTTCTTTTTATATAAAACGATTAAATATCGAGTTTGGTAATGATCAAACAAAAATTGCGATCGCTAGAGCGTTAACCGACACACACACACACATATATATATATATATATATATATATATATATATATATATATATATATATAATTTTGAACGGACCTCTTTTTCGTCATCTCTTGGGTGGGATCGATGGACATTTGAAGACATTTTTCGTAAATCGCGTCATGAGTAAGACCTCAATAGCTGATTTCCCTTAAGGGAAATCTGCTAAAACTATAGAAGGGGTCAAGAATGATATATAGATTACATTAGCAATAAGATTGGTTCTATAAATTATTTAGATCCGACTCATAATAACGGAGCTATTAAAAATGTTCGAAACAAACCTCAATAGCTGATATATATATATATATATATATATATATATATATATATATATATATATATATATATATATATAAATGAGAGAGAGAGAGCGAGATTTGAATGAACCTCAATTCCGTTATCTTCTGGTTAGGATCGACGGTTATTTGAAGAAATATTTCGGAAAACCTAGACGTCTAGCACTATGACCGCCAGAACGAAATGGAAAGCTAACACACCCCTCGGGAGTACCGTCCTTGCCCCAGAGCGGCCGTTGAATTCCACCAAAATACGAGGGGGGGGGGAGGGGGGGCGCCCCCGCCGTCAGAATTCCCGCCTCCCCCCCCCCCTCCCTACACCTTCCCGAGACCTTGGCAATGAGCCTGTAGGGGTGGGGAGGGGTGAGCAACCCCCTCATGCAGAGCGCATGCGCACCTCCCCTCCTCATCCCCACCCCCTCCAATACTCTACCGGCATATCTTCCCTACAGCCACCAGTTCATCTCCAACAAGCTACCAGTGAGTTATCAGGGCCTAATCTAAAAGGTAAGCTACATCCAATAACCACATACTCCATTATTCATATATAATCATGATTATTTGCTCAATATGGAAACAATAATCAGCCCAAATATTAAAATAATAATAAAGCAAACCTACACTTAATTACTTCAAATAAATTAATTCTAATCCATTAATGGCAATGCAGTATTCTACAAATTAAACAATTATCTACTACTTTAAATAATCTACAACCCTTATAAACTAAATCATTTCTTCTTAATTCCACCTCAAAGCATTCTGCCCTTGCAGGTGTTTCAAACATTCCTAAAAAACCCTGGGAAGGGCTTGAAACAGGTTTCGAATTGCATGTCCTCATATTATCAAGGTTTAAATATGGATTCCATTTTTGTTTCAACTAAATAAATTACTAATAAACATTATTTAGGAACAAAAACGAACTGTGTTATTAGAATTTCTTTTTTAATTGAATTTATCCTTTACATTCTAGAAACAGGATTGTTCATGCGCCTATTGCTTCTTAGCATTCTTTGCACTTTAAATTACACTTCTTTTACAAAAATAAAAGAACTTAATTCCCACTATTAATACTTCAATAAAAAAATTCCTACAATATAACCCCTGAAAAAGAATTTTTTTAAAAAAAAACTATTTATGAATAAAATCTTGATTTATATATTTTTTTTATAACATTTTAAAACAGGGTTGCCAATTATTTTTAAACGGCTGAATTATTGGGAATAAAAGTGGCTTTCTAGGAGCTGAGGAAAAATCAAAGGAGTTTATAAGCTGTTCCCCTTTCCAATTACTTCAACTTCTCTACTTCGCTGCCTTCCTCCCTGGAAAAAGCAATTTACATTTTAATTGAGCTTTGCTATTTGCGAACTACCGACCCCCCCCCCTCTACAGAGAGCTAAAAGAAAATTGCTTTTACTTTATAATATATTTTTTTCTTCCTTTTTTCACATTCCCTTTTTTCATAAGTTTATAAAAAAATGTATTAAATTTTATTATAAAATGTATTTGATGAAGAAGTGTACCTATGTTCTGCAATGGCGGACTATCAGGTCTATTCCTCGTCTGCACCTTGGACTCGGCACGAATCGGCTTGAGGACAAAGGTTATAAAAATATCACTCCAACAGTATCCATTACTTATATTTTAATTAGCTTCTGTATGGTTCCAAGTGAATGTCTTAAAAATAAATTATACAGCACTTATAATGAAAATAATAATTTAAAAAATCTATTTATCAATAAATTATTCTGTAATAATTGTCGACTGTAAAGTTTTAAAATAATTTAAATACTTGTTAACTATAGTATTATGTATCACTCTAATAATGTATTCCTGGAGTAATTTCTATTACATATAACAAATATATTGCATAGTTATTAATTTATCTGAGAATACAAATCCTTCTTCTTTTTTTTTTTTTTAAAGAGCTAAGAAGAACCTAATTTTGTATTAACCAAAAAATATTTTATATATATATTGAAATATAATAGTGTGTATTATTTTCCAATGGTGACTATATCGTGTAATGGATATTCTTACTATTATAACTATGCATATAATTTATACTTCTATGTTTTCTCTGAATATTACTCTAATTTTCGATTGGGTAACTTTTCACTAGCTCGAGTCCTTCCTAGCTGTTCTCAGGCTGACCACACCCACTCCATTGAACAGGAAATTGTGAAAATTGTTTTCCTCCAACTGATTAGTTAATATTTCAAAACAAATATAATGTTGAGAGTACTTGAACAATAAAATATTTCCTTATTAAAAACTATTAGAGAAAAAAATGTTTGATTCGACTTGGGGTTCCAACCTTCCTGCTTTTGATGGCCGATGCTCGACTACTGAGCTACTGGGGCGGACATTAACCAAAAAGGTTAACTTCACTAAGTGCTAATAATTATTTAGTATCGATTTATTTAAACAAAAACTCATATTTATATAAACAAAATTAAAATTTGCTGTAATTATCTGTGCTACTAAGCCTAATTGGGACGGGTTATCTATAGGTTACCACCCTTTTCTAGCCAGGGTGGGACTACATGAGTTCGTCACTACATAAATTCCTATTGCCCAGGCGGGAATCGAACTCGCGAATCTAGGTGAGATTAAGACCAACGCCTTAAATCACATGGTGATCTTGAGCCCCCTAATTATTATTACGAAATTATATTTTTACTATAAATAATATACTCATACATTCCTTTGCTGATGTGTATTGCGGGTTTATGCAGGTTATGGAAGGGTGGCTCTCTAACAATTTCAACCCTGAGCGGAATTTCGCCCTCTCGATGCCCTTCTCACGATGGAATTCTTTCCACCCGACCTTTCAACCAATGGAATTTATTTCTACTCGATATCTTCAGTTTGTGGAATTTTCTTATTGATGCTTTGCTTTCGCCGGAATATTACTTCGAGATTCCTTCCTTTCGCTGGAATCTTCTTTTATGATCCCTTATTATAGGATAGCCCGATGCAGAGGGAAATGGGAAACCACTGCATGCCACAGCGACCCTCTCCTTTGCTCTTTCCCACGAAAATCAGAATCTCCCGTTAACTGAAACAATCAGTCCATTGTAAGGAAATTGAATACTATCAAACCGCGTAAATTAACTATATGGTTTCCAAGGGCGTATTTCTATGGGCCTCTGTGAGTAATTCACTGGGTGTCCAATGCCTTTGTTGATTGTAGTCTCACGGGACTTGAAACATGAGCCGTTCCCACAGTTCTCAATCGGCATCGTTTAGCAATTGAGTAGTACCTCATCTGAACTATTGGAATAAGAAGAACACAAATACTCAAACAAAACACATTTTAAAGATATTTTCTACACCCATATATATATATAACATGTAATATAAATTAAATTATTAAATTGCAATGAGAAATTTACATATAAAATAAAACTAGTTACCAGAAAAAAAAATTCTTCTTATTCTGGACCCAATATTATTTATATATTTTCAAATTTTATGGCAAGGGTCACCAATAAAAAACATTTATTTCACTGTAAAATCTTTCGGGTTTTTATTGGAGACCCTTAACATAAAATTTGAAGAAGAAAAAAATAGGTTAGAACGATGAACTCCATGTTATGTAAAGTAATGAAGTTAACAGTAGTAAATTTTTAAGTTTACACTTGCCATCGCCAATTAAAAACGACAAATAAAAAAAATGATTTAAAGACTTTTGTGAATCTAATTATTATTAATTTAGGTAAGCATAGATTGGCGAGTTCGATCTCGCCTGGGCAAAGGAAGTTATTTAGTGAATTCATTAAATAACATCCTAAGTCCCACCCTGGCTAGAAATGGATGGTAACCTGTAGATAACCCGTCCTAGTTAGCCTAAGTTGCAAAAAGTGTACGTTAATAAATAATATTAATAATTATTATTTTCTTTTACACATTTTTCTGTAGGTAACTAGAATATTGGGAGAATATGTATAATTCTTGGTATTTTCAAATTGTCATTATTCCACTAAGTATTCGGTGTATGTATAGATTACATTTCGGGTCTCGTTTTTCTTAAAGGGCATTATTATATGAGAAATAGGGAACGGATTGTTGGGGTGACGTCATTTGGCGTTTCCTTGAGACTTGTGGGAAATCTGCTGGGCTTGGAGAGCCCATTGCACAATCCCATTGTGTATACGTGATCGCTTCCACGTCGTCCTCCGGCGGAAAAGCTAACTCCATTAAGGTATTGTTTGGGAATCACTTGGCGGGGCTGACTGAGCAAAAGTTTTCTCCGAACCCTAGAGATGTGCTGAGCTCACCGGGTCCGCCCGACACTTAGACTATAATCATTTCACAGAACTCACTCCTCACATCCTTGTGCAATCCGCGTCACTAGCTCACTTTCCTATAGATGGCTTTACCAGATTTTCCCCACGAAGGAAATCAGCAACTCGGGGTGTACTCATGAAAAAGTTTCCTCAAATCTCCATTGATCCTGTCTAGGAGATGCCAGAATACGATAACACTTCAAAATTACACACACACATATGTGTATATATACATACATATTAATAAAAATTCTGTCACGCAGGTGCTGCGTTAACTAAGCAAATTTCCCTCGCACGTCACGTATTTGCATTTATCTTAAAAAGTAAAAGTTCGATGAGAACAATATTTGGTATTTAATTTTCAAATGAAGTGTTTCATTATATAACAGAGTCTTGTTTGTGTGACATGAGTAGGAGTGGGAGTTTACTGATGGCTGGAAACTAAAAGATGCAAATATCTCGGTTAATATTGAAATTAGAGAATAAATGTATATAACAACTTTTATAGAAAATTACATTTTCAATAGGATAGATTCTATACAATTTTTCGATCCGACTCATAATAACGGAGATATTTCGAATTTTCAAAATTCTCTCCCTCTAACCCTCCCCCCTTAATCCGATTTCAGCCGTTAACGAACATGATCTTTCATTTACTTAAAAAAATTATACATCAATATAGAAGCTAATATTCTATATAGAGAATAAATGCATATAACAATATTTATAGCATTATTTATTTTATTAAGATTGGTTCTATACAATTTTTTGATCTGAATGGTAACGGAGATATTTCGAAATTTCGAAAATCCCCCACTCTAAATCCCCCTCCCACTTGTCTGATTTCAGCCATTAACGAACTTTATCTGCGTTTTTACATAAAACGTTTAAATACCGAGTTAGGTAACAATAAGACAAAAATTGCGACCGCTAGAGCGGCAACAGACATATATTTAATTTTGGGATGAACCTCATTTTCGTCATCTACTAGGTAGAATCGATGGACATTTGAAGAGATTTTATGGAAATCGTATCAAGATCACAATCTCAGTAGCTGATTTCCTTCAAGGAAAATAGGATAATATCGAAGTAGGGGGGGGGGGTGATTTCATTTATCGGAATTCCTGAGAGACTGGCCTATATTTCCCCCAGATCCTTGGAAGTCTGTCTCAAGGTTATTTCTGCGCAGGTCCAGATCGTTACTTCTGAAGGTAATGCCGGCAGACAGATCTTTCAATTTGGTCTGTCGAGTTTCATTAAAATTCTAAAATATTTCATCTCGTATTTGGTCTAAAGTCTCTATTTTGATATAAATTGGTCTTGAAGGAATTAATGTCGTTTTATCAGTCTTGCGTGGGTGTCATGTCTCTGAAAATTTTTACGAAAAGTTTATCAGCCTATGAGAAATTATTTTTTTACAGTCTGACAATAACGAATTTTTCTAATCAGCCGTGTGAGTTAAGTCGTTGATTTTAATTCACTTGGTATACCAAAAGTCGTGGGTTCGGTTCCCTCTACCAGGGTTCATTAGATATATAAAATCTTTAAACTCACCCTTGCTAAAAAATAGTTGTATCTTTTAGATAACCCTTCCCAATTGTCAGTAATACCATAACGTTTGTAAATAACATTTTAAAGTCCTCTAATTAAAAATTAATTAAAAGTCGATGAACTCTAATTTCCGAAAGTCAAGATAGACTTTTTAATCCAAAAATTGCTCAAGAAGTAAACAGTCCATTGCGATCTCATGTTCTCATTTCAAAAAAAAAAAAAAAAACATTTAATGTAGAAGTGGGCGGTCAATAAAATCTTAATTGATAACGTCATCACCCTATTTACATTTTTCATACATAATAAAGCTCCGTTGAAAACTATATTTGGTATTAATGCTCGGAACTATAATCTATTTAAGACGTTTTATGATATATTCTATTATTTTTATTGCGATAACTAAACGTGAGGGTTTATTGAAGGCTGAAATCTAAAAAAAATCAAATATCTCTGTTAAAATTGAAAATTTAGTAAACCTGTATATAACAACATTTATAGAAAATCTAATTTGAAATAATATTGATTGTATACAAATTTTCAAGACGACTTGTAATAACGGCGATATTTTGAATTTTTGAAATTCTTCCCTCTTAAACATCCTTCCATTTGTCTGATTTCAGCTGCTAACGAACTTGATATTTAGTTTATACATAAAACGTTTTAATATCGAGTTCGGCACCTATCAAACCAAAGCACCCGCTAGAGCGGTGGCAGACAAATATATACAATATATATATAAAATATTCAACAGACCTCATTTCAAATTGAAATATTTCAAAAATCGATATTAATAACTGATTTCCCTTAAGGGGACGTCTTTAAGAAACGTAAATTTTGTATGCGAAATAAGCTTATAATCTTTTACTTGTGTTTTCAAAATATTTTTTTTAATCTTCGGGTATACCGGGCCCAAAAAAAAAACTGCTTCAAGACATTTTATTTATGTCCCTTATCAAACGCATTTGGAACAATAGCCTCTTATCATTGAGTTCCTTTTCTTCTAAAAATCACTATTTAGAAATATGCTATATCAATCTCCATACTATTTCACTTACCCATTGAGTGCAGCTGCTTAATTATAATACTTGTTATGTTTGTTTTTTTTAAACAAATTATATAATTTGATGAGAGCCACCACTCCATATATATATATTGATATTGACATAAGATTCCCCAATCACCATTAATATATTGGGTTCACAGATTATTTTTCAAAACATTTTATAGGACTACGTCTCTTTTTCTCTTAAATGCCTGGTGCAGTTGGCTTTACAAATGCATGAATAACTCAATTTTTAATTTCCCATTAGCCAGAATCATTAAATTGACATTATGAATGTTACAATTGGCGTTACATCAACAGATTCTCACAATGTCTCCTTTTTTTATGTAATTTAAAAGCATTTTGAATCTTCATAAAACCAGTGACATTAAATTGGCAGAGACAATTTTACAATTGATATTACGAAAGAATCCCTTAATGACACATTTATCTGAGTTTTATTATAATTTGAATTTTTAAACGTTGCCGGTTTAATTTTACCGTTTTTTACGTAATTTAATTATATTCCGAACCTACGGAGGTACTTGATAAAAAGCTTGCGTAAGTTGATATTATTGCTCGTAATCTTTACCCAATTTAGGATCATTTGTTAGTATAATTAAGCGTCAGAATAAACACAATTAATGTCGAAACGGGAAAGGCAATAAATTATGTTATAAGCAATTTAGCCGAGAGGCCGTAAAATAAATTGCTGATTATGTTAATTAGAAATATGAGCCCAATTAACAAGATGGTGGCTCCTTCCGTCCAGGAACAGTGTGCTCTAACTAATGTCAATAAATTCAATTTCCCTAAGGAGTTAGGCCCCACCCCTCCTAAATTGGGTTGGGGGGAGGGGGTTCTTTGGCTTTAACTGGCATTAATTTATGAAACGTTCAGAGATGTGGGTGAGGTTGTAATAGTAATTTCGTTGAGGCAGTACGCGCTTACGCATTTTTTTTTTAAATAAGTTACTTAAACCCATTTAAAATATCTCACAAATTAAAAGTTCAATGAAAACCATATATGACATTTATCCTGGGAATGAAGTGGTTCATGATATAACAGTTTTTAGTTAATACGATATAAGTAGGAGTGGGGGTTTACTGAATGCCGAAAACTACAAAATCTAAATATCTCGGCTAATATTCATGATACAGAAAATAAATATAGAACAACATTTGATTTGCAATGAGAATGGTTCTATACAACTTTTCGATCCGACGTTTACTATCAGAAAGATTTTGAATTTTCGAAATTTCTCCTCTCTAAACCACTCTTCTCACAGGTCCGATTTCAGCCATTAACGAACGTCATCTTTATTTTTGCATAAAACTTTTAAATATGGAGTTTGGTATTGGTTTGATCAAATCAAAATTGTGTCCGCTAGAGTGTCATATCAATGAAGATTTGAAGAACTTTTTCGTAAAACTCCTCATGAGTACAACCTCAATAGCAGATATCACTTAACGGAAATCTGCTACTAACACTCAAAGCACAGTAATTTGGATTCATTCAAAGGCGCAGAATATATCATTTCTTAATTTAACTCAAAATGTATTTCTTTGTAACCACATGTGTTGACCACATGTCGAAAATTCAGACGGGTATGCCCCAAGTCACTATTTGACTGTCTGATTTTCATATATATTTCTAAATGTACCTACTCCAAGATTACTAATTTAACGCCTAACAGCGGACAACAGTTTGATATTGGTCATTATATTACCCATAAATTCGTTCATAGTTATTATTTAGTGAAGTGTGAAATACGATATTAATCCGTTCCAATGTATCGGATCAAAATGTGTCATAGACCATTGTGTACAGATCATTTTATAATAAAACTAAAAGGCCTCACACAAATCTATTTTATTTTGTAAAAGGTATGGAGAAATTTGTAATTTTTATTTTCGTCCTCCTCTGAACATCCTGGATGGACAATTGGACGTCCCAATAGTCCTAAATATGGAGATTTACATTCTATAGTTAGGTGTTTTTTCAGTTATGCGAGATACATGTATATGTAGAGTTGTCATGCGGAAGCTAGTAAAATTGGATTTAGGGCGGGTAAGACAGACAATTCGGGCAAGAACATGTCATTCACTTAATTTTTTAACAAGAACGTATGATATTCAAGTTAATAAATCACAATGGAATTATAAAGGAAAGTCCAGTCCTGAATTGTGTGAGTATAAACAAAGGCCATTGATGTAGGGCGAGACAGAGTACAAGTGTAAACGTGTAAATCGATTAGCTGTCACCTTTGTCAATCTTCTTCTTTGGAATGGGTGACGTATGTAGTTTCCTCCTCTTGGTTACTGATCTGCTCCAACCTCTTTTTGTCCTCTATGGGCTCAGAAGCTCCGAGTCAACCTCTATTATTCTCTATTATTAATTAATCCCCTTCCCTTTAGCCCAATTGGATAATTTCTGAATGAATAGAGCTCTTTGAAAGGGAGACAAGGCCTTTGATATAAAGTGTTTAAGGGATTTTCACGGTTGAAAGACCTACAGATAATCCCTTCTTTAGTCTTACAACAGATTAATGCCTTTCAAAGTCTCTATAACAGCTTGTATACATCGTTTAAATTACTCATTAAGTCAAATTTTAAAATTTTGTTTAAGTGTCAGAATAACATTCTCTGTTATGATATTGCATTAGGTATTTAAGTTAATAGTCTCTGCCAGGAGTAAATATTTATTTATTTTCGCCCAGGCTATCTTGGCATGTGTCATTATTACTATTAAGTTATTTTGGCATTCCTTTGAAAATCCACTATAAATTTCTTCAGTTCACTACTAAATAAATTCCTATAACCCAGGCGGGAATCGAACTTTCTACTTTACCTGCTGGTATTAAAACCGACGCCTTATCTTACATGGCTAACTTTTCGAGGTCTATTAGATTTGTTTCAACATAGTTTAAGTTTCCTCAATAAGAACTTGAAAATAATAAAATATGACTCATTATCCCATCTTGTTATGATTTGCTGAAGAAGCTTTTATACCGTACTAAATTTATTGATCGGAAAATCTGTCTGACAAGCAATTTTCCAGACTGCTGAACCGCACTGAATGGTTATACAATCAAAATGGGGGTACTTCAGCTTAGGGGCAATAACATTTCCTGTCACGTAACTGATGAAAATGAAAATACAACTGTGATTTTGACATTTTTCTTTAATACAATATGCTATAAAAGAAACATTATGAACCTATTAAGGAAGACCTATCAATGGAAGTGTTAACATAAAAAAACTATTTGGAACCAAATTAGAAGGCATTTTCTCAATTTTTATCGTGAAATATTATTTGGTTTATTTGTTAATCACCTAAAAAGTAATAAAAACATACAAATTAGTCGAATTATTCTAATAGATAAAATTACATTTGGTTATATTTTACACCTTGTTTACTTGTAACATTTTAATTCGAAGTTAAATAATATGAATTTCTCTCCCGTCCCCACTTCACCCGAAGAAAAATCAATTTTGAGATTTTATTATATTTTTTTTCCAAAGTCACACCTCGCCCTATTTTTAAAAAAATTTTGATTAAGCATTGTAAAAATGAAGATTAACTGTAATTAACTTTATGATTAAAAATTAATGGTGCTCAGGTTAGCCATATGAGTTAAAGCGTTGTCCTGTATCTCACATGGTGGAGTGCCCAGTTCGAATCCCGCCTGGGTATTAGGAATTTATTCAGTGACGAACTATAATAAAATCCTTAGTCCTACTCTGGCTATAAAATGGTGGTTAGCAGCAAAAAGTGGACGTTATTAAATAATAATAATAAAAAAAAAAAAGATTTACAGATAAGTAATTGTAGTGGAAATTTCTGTTGTGGCAATTAACCCCGAATTAAAAATGCCTGGTTGGAAAATTGAGGGAAAAGGTGGAATGTGTTTATTCCAATTAGAACGGTACATGAAAAGCCCCTCAGACCACAGAAATCCATTTTAAAATGGCGGGAATGAAATAAAAACTACTTTCACTAGTTTCAGATTACTCATATATTTTCGTCTGCCCGTCTTTCAAAACCCTTATATCTTTTTGGCGTGTGGACGTTCATTCTCTAAATTTTGTATATTGTTATTCTTGGTCGGTATAAATAGTCGTTTCCACAAACTTTGGCTTTCCTGTGTAATGGGTGCAACCAAATGTGGGAAGCTTTGTGATTAAACACCAAAGCTCTTGTTGAGTAGCCTTTCGAAATATATTTTCTGAATTTTGAAATTTTAGAATGAAATTGATTGACATTTCTTTGCCCTAACATCTTTACCTTCGTCCCGAGTGGGGATATATTTTTAAAAATATCACAGCTGATTTAACAGTATTTTCACTAATTCTTGAGTCCCCTCCCCCACCGTTTCGAATATAAAACTTTTATTTCCTTGTACGAAGTAAATGAAACACAGTTATTGCGAAAAAAAAATGGTTTTAAAATTTCAATTTAATTATCTGTTTTCACCCTCCCTGAATCCATCTTGACTAGTTCCAACTTGCCGTCTGTACTAAGCCAACACTCCAATATAAGTTTGTTTCGTACGAGTAGCTACTCTAATTCGTGGCTTAGGATGTATCATAATTCAAAAACGAATGGCCTTAGAGTGCTGAAATTCCATATTTAGGATGTGGTGTTTAGGTGAGGACAAAAATAAGAAATAACAAATTTCTCGGTAGCGACTTGAGATACAGAAGGATTGTATAGGTATGAACTTTTATGTTTTATCATTAACAGACCTATGAATTATGTTCCATGACATATTTTGATCAGTTACACTGAATCGGTGATTTAGTATATCACTTTCAAATGAAATAATTTTAATGAATTTCAGCAAAAAATGTAAATTAAATTCAATGGGAGTATAAGGAAGTCATGTGGCTTCCACATCAGCTTTTTAATGTTGTGTCAATACTCCAAGTAAAGAAGATAAGTAGTACCTTTTTGAAATAATACCTTCAAGTACTCTTCTTGTTGTGACCGTGAACAATTTGACGTTAATATTCATTAGGAATATATTATTAAAAAGAGAATTGTTGTTAAGGACCAAAAAAGATACTCGGTTAATTCTGACATTTAAAAAAAATATGTATCCTATTTGTGTATGTCTCCGACGAATAGTTCCCACGCTCTCCAATTTTAGTCACTAGTGAGGTATTCTAGTGGACCTTTTGTGGAATTTATGTTCTCTACTTCTATATTCCCTCTAATCTTGTTTAAGGAAATAAAAAAAAAAAATGTCTTCCCTTTAATAGATAACGAGCCCTTCTGGGATTGTAGGAAATGAGATTGGTTGGTATGAGGAAATAAGAGGACCGCTGGAGGGGGGATGGAGCCTCCAGCTCCAGGGCTATATTGATTTTCTAGTTGTGGGGGTCGCCACAACCCCTTTTTCTTCTCAATGGTTTGCCCAATTTCATTCATGCTCACTTATCCCGTTATCAGCACCTTATCAAGGGTCCTTATCCCTCACTTATAGGCCCTAACCACTTCCCTTATCTCAGCATAATAAGCTCTTAGGGCAGCTCTCTGTCTTAAAGAATTCGCAGTCGACGACTTCTGAGTCTCCATTTCTTTTTTTTCTTTTTGCTCTCATAAACGTAAGTCACGCAGGGGCTGGGTAAACTAAGCAGATTTCCCAAACGTGCTGGTGATCTCACTTCACCACATATTCTCTATTTATACCTAAACATCCCTCGAGTTGAAGAGGGAGTTCACTGAGACTGAATACAAGAAACTACGAATAAGTCGCTTAATATTTGAGTTACAAAAAATTGTATTGAACATTTGTCGACTCAAATCCTAATAAAGAAGATATTTTAAATTTTCGAATACCCCCAAATAAATAGCTTCAGATAAAGTGGTTCATAATATAACAACTTATTGTTAATATGACATAAGTAGAAGTGGTTTACTTAAGGCAAAAAATTAAAAAAATGGAAATGTGTTGGTTAATATTCGAAACAGAGAAAAAATGTACAAAATAATTAATACTTGTAGAAATTTTAATTTCCAATAGCAGTGGATTCATACAATTTTTCGATCTAATGTCGATATTTTGAATTGTTGATTTCCCCGTTATCATTAGTTTTATTACATGTAACACTTATAAATCGAGTTTGGTAGCGATCAGACAAAAACTACGATCACTAGAGCGGTAACAGACAGAAATATATTCTGCCCAATAGGTGACAAAAATGAGGCCTTTCAAATTTATTTATCAGTTTTGATTTTAAGGATATTGATACACTATGACAATTTGAACCGGCAAACTGTACTAATAGAGCTTTTCCATTAATATTAGTAATTAAACGTCGTCTTCCCACCTTTTTGAATGAATTAAAATTCCTCAAAATATTAAACACATTCTCAAAATATTAAAATATTCGTTCAGTATTATTTTCTTATTTTGTTACTTATTTATTCTAAAATAAAGACGTCGAAAATATCTCTACAATAATATGAACCTTGAGAGGTTGCACAATTTTCCGCTTTATTACTGGCAATAAAAGATAATTTATGGTCTCCTCGACGACCACTCAGCAAAAATAAATCGTGGAACGGCAAACCTTTATATTTTCTTGCAAACGATTCTCCACCGACAACTTAGCCATAAGGTCGTTTCGTCCAAGTCTCTGTCCTAAATCTAGGCTTAGCTGATACGAGTTCTAGATAGCCAAGAGGACCAGATTTGAGAAGTCTGCTGACAGTCAGAAACACAGTTAGAGAGGCATTCCTCAGTAGCCTGCATATGCCTGGTATGTGAAAGGCACCAATCATATCTTACAAACGTTACCGTCACTGAAAACTTCTACACGGAACAAAACAATGATGTAAGAACTATGAATAATAATTATAAAAAATGAAAAAGAGAGAATAAAAAACTGTCAATAAATTAAGCAGATTTCCAACATTTTGGTTTGACACGCTAATTTTCTCATTTCACCGTATGTTCTTTATTTATAATTAATAATCCAATGAGTAGAAATGAGGATTTCCCGAATGTTGAAAACAAGGAAGTTCGAATTATAGTATTTTCATTTAAGCAGCATAAATTCAAGGAACACAATATTTGGTATTTATGCTGGGAATAAAGAGGTTCATGATATAACAACTTCTTGTTGTGAGACTTGAGTAGGAGTGGGTGTTTACTGAAAACTAAAAAATGCAAATATCTTAGTTAACATTCAAGATAGTGAAAAATATATTGTACAATATTTGTAGGATATTAAATTTGCAATAAAATTGGTTCTATTAAATTTTTTGACCCGACTTAAAATAACGAGGATATTTGGAATATTTGAAATTTCTTTCCTTCCAAACCCCGCCTCTCTCCAGTCCGATTTTAATAAAAAACGAACTTGATTTTTAGTTTTTTATAAGACGCTTGTATATCGAGTTTGGTCACGACCAAAAGAAAATTGCGACCTCTAGAGTACTAACAAACAAATATATAGGTAGATAGATATAGTTTTGTGCTTATATACCTTATTTTAGTCATCTCCTAGGTCGGATCGATGGACATTTGAGGAACATTTTCAAAAATCACGTCATGACTACACAAATTGAACTGATTTCCCTTAAGGTGCGGAGCCAACACTCCGTTTTCAGCCATTAACGAACTAGATCTTTATTTGTACATAAAACGTATACATATCAAATTCGGTAACTAATAAACAAAAAGTCCGTCACCCAGGGGCTGCGTAAACTAAGCGGATTTTCCTCGTGTCATGAGTACGATCTCAGTAGCTGATTTCCCTTAGGGGAAATCTGCCAAAATTGCCACCGTCAGAGCGTTTTATAGATATAGTTTGGAAAGGAGCTCATTTTTCTCATCTCATAGGTGGGATTGATGGGAAGTTAAAGAGATCCCTGAAGATAAATCTGCTAATAAACATATGGATGATTTGTCGGTGCACATTTATATAATATATATATATATATATATATATATATATATATCTTGGCAACTAGATAGACATTGAGGTGCTGTATCGAATTTGCAATTTGTTCCTGGGCGTCCCTCAAGCCTAGATGATAGATCACGCGACCCCTATCTACAGCTACCGTAATCGGTATAAATTTTCGACACGCCAGACCCCGGTGTCATCACTGTCAAGCTCAAAGCCCAATAGATGGCGTGACAGTCGGCTATTCACAGAAATGGTAATAACTTTCCACAAAGAGGTAGGCCACAGCCGCAATCTTAAAGCGATCAAGCCATTTTTTATTGGAGTAATAGTCCTTTCAACTTTTATTCTGCCTGCATGGTTTTGTGCAGTTGGCTTAAATTAAGTCACACTTTTCTCTCTTTATTTTAATTTAAATCATTGAAAAAAAAAAAACTTCTTTTCTTTCTAAGTTATAAATTTTACACGCAAGAGGAATGAAGTAACCAATTTCCGTACTTAATAGTTATTTTTATTTCGCTCACTCACGTTTGAGAGCTGCATTCTATTTCTTGGCGAGTGGCTCCATCTAAAATCGTTAATTGCATTATGCAGCTTTTGCAAGTCTCCTCTGAAGTCAGGAAACCACCTGTGATGTTCTGATTGTCTTGCAACTCCTGGCATATCTTAGAATCGTATTTTGGACTGTCTGGTCATTCTTTTAACGTCGCCCAACCTCCATTCATAGAAATTTGTTCTTCTTCTTGGAGCTGAGGATGTTAACAGATGATACCTGTTAAGCTTTGCTTCTGAAGTCCCAAATGTGTCTACCTGGAGGCGCTCAAAAAATCTCCTTGTGGCCATAGGTATCATTCTTAATTCCCTGAGAGGGACCTAACAAGACCTAAGAAGATTTTTGCTTATTGTTTTAGCTCTCCATGACTGTTTTAAGTTATTACATCTATTTAAACGATGAGAAATATGCAAAATGAAAGGATCCTCAAAATCACAAGATCCTTCATCTCTATGATCTGTTCAGATTTCTCAGGGTCTTGAGCCCATGTTCTTCAAATCCTGTCTCAAGCTTTTCATAATCATTGTTTGTGTATATAAGGCAGGATGTGTACTTGTTATCAACATTGCCACTTTTACGGAAAATTAAACAATAAAAATGGTAACAATTCCCTTTGTCTTAAGCCGTAGAAAGCATATCTCTCTGGTTTTAACCTTTCACATTGTTCTTCCAAAGTGTTCCCGATAAATCTGATTAGTTTACTAGGTGAATGCAATATCTGACACAATATCACCTGGCTTATGAAGATAAAGAGGCAATTGATATCAATGTCATATTTATTAGCTTTCTCCATTATCTGAGATCTGTCTGATAGCCTTTGATTCCAGTCTTAATCATTGATTTGAAAGTTTAATATATCTTTTTATTTCATTTTATTCTTGAACTTAACAATCCTGAGCCTTGTCATATTGCTTTGGCGAGAGGTCAAGAGGTCTGCTCGACGCATTCCCTGCCGAATAGATCAAATCAAACACATTCATTCGTCGAGTTGCTACTAGTTCGTCTCAAAATGGTCCGTGGGCGCCAGCAAAACCAATACCAAATATAATTCCAAAATCTCTGCAACAGTACAGCCAAATGAAATGTATTTATTTCTATTAAATGTTAACACAAAATAATAGGATTCGTCAAACAATTGTGCCTTATATAAACAATTTTTAAATAATATAACAATTAATTTCTTTGTATATTATTAAAACATACTTATATAAAAAATCAGTATAAAATTAAGTGAAATTTTCTGTATGCAAAATCTGTCCATTTAAATAGTTATATACAAAAATTAATTTCGTTACTAATGTTAGTACTGTTCTAAATATATAACAAACCAACCTTCTTTTATAATTTATTGTCATGCAAATTTATTAAAGGATAGTAAGCTTTATAAATGATGAAACATTTTTCTCACCTTAAATGGCCAATGTACCTGATCACTAATTATTTTTTGACCAATTTTTCTGACAAACATTTGGGCAGAGCGTTAAGGAGTATTACTTTTGAAAATGGCACGCTTTTCTCGAAATATTTATGTTTGTAGTTTGGAGTTTGAAGCATATTATTTTATCTTGATTTATGGTTATGTGTTTTGCTATTTTCGTAAAACAAGAGATTGAGAATAAAGTTGGTGATTTAATGCTTTCGCTCTTTAGATTCACTACCCCTCCCATTTATATTCTGGGATTGATGGTATGACCAAAAGTTTTATCTACTTATTGATAAGATTGAACAAACAACTTGTCAAGTAGAAACGTTCAACGAAATGATGCAGTTAGAAATCGAAGACTCTGTGTAGGAAGACTCCTTGCACAGATCCACAATGGTAAAGATTTTCAAAAACTTAAACATTCAAAATTGGTATACACGTCCAAAAATGATCAAACATATCTTCATTAATATTATTTTTTGTTAACGTTCCCTATTTGCTACTTTGGTTAAGTGGAACGGGTTATCAACAGGTTGCCATCCTCTTTTAGCCATGGTGGGACTAGGGGTTTTATTTAATGAGTTAAATAAATTCCTATTTGCGGGAATCAAACTCACCGCTCTAGGTTTACGGAGTTATATTAATTCAAACACTTTAACTTATGTGGCCAGCCTGAGCCCCTTTTTATTTATAATAATATTTAAGAACTATTCAATTGGTGTCTTTGCTCATGATTAATTCAAAAACATTTTAGCATGAGAAATAACAGAACTGTACTTTGAGGTTGAGTGATAAAATGTCCCAAGGTCCATAGTCAAGAGGTGTTTGTCGAAGCAACGAGATGACAATGAGAGTTGTCAAAATGACAGGAAAGGAAATAATTACTCGCCAACTGTTTGAATCATTTCACACTCCGTGAATCATAGCAATGTTTTATTGAAAACGTCTATTGGTCTTCAAAGAAATAAAGTTAATTCGTGTCTCTATGTCCGTCGCACTAAGCAGATTTTTCACGTGTGTCGCGTGTATGCATTTATCTCAAAACATAAAAGTGACAATATTTGGTATTTAGACTTAAAATAAAGTGCTTCATATTATAACAACTTATGGTTAATGCCACATGAGTTTGAATGGGAGTTTAGTGAAGGCCAAAACTAAAACCTCCAAATATCTCGGTAAATTATCCAGATAGTGAAAAAAACTTCGTTAATAACATTTATAGAGCATTATATTTGCAATAAGATTGGTACTATATAATTTTTCGATTCGACGTATAGTAACGTAGATATTTCGAAATCCTCCCCTCTACCCCCCCCCCCACTTGTCCAATTTCATCAATTAACAAAAGTAATCTTTCTTTTTACATTAAACGTTTAAATATCGAGTTTGGTAACAATCAAACTAAAATTGCGACCTCTAGAGCTACAGTTTCGAACGGATCTCATTTTCGTTATCTCCTGGGCAGAATCTATGGAAATTTGAGATAATTTTTCGAAAATCGCGTCATGAGTACGACCTCAATAGCTGGTTTCCCTCAAGAGAAACCTGCTAAAACCTGAAGGAACTCCTTGTTCGAGTGGTCAAGAACTTCTGCCTCTGTATTTCATGTTCCTGCCCGAGTGTCATATTGACCACCTTGCAGATGATCAAGAGGTCAGTTCGCCTTAACGACACAGCTGATTCGCCATTCTGATCCATTAGTTCGGCCTAATTTTACAACCCTCCCTCCCTACTTCACGGGCTGTTGAGCCGGCGTTTTACGTTTTTCAAGGCTGAGCCTTTGAGAGGCTTCAGACATAATGTGATCACATTAAATGAGGAACGTTATATACTATTGACTACAATAAATAATGATCAATAAATTGACCGTTGGGTTCCCACGATCACAGATGATTGGTCCTTTGTGCTCTTTATATTGGACCAATCTCAACTTCCGATGGTTACTTCAGGCAAGCACTCTATTGTTGCTGGCTTGCCTATTCAAATAGACTCAATCGCATTAGTCTTTTCTCTAGGTCATAAGTCATCAAATCACAAAAAGAAAAAAAATAATAATGATTCGGACTCTGTCGTTGGTCCCTTACACAATAGTGCATTGCTTGCATATTGTATGTATTAATGGGGATGTCATATATGTATCGTGTGTTAAGACAGCTGATCGTAAAGCAAACATCGTTAATTTCATAAAATACTTAATTCGTTTAAAGAAACCTTCCACTAGACTGAAACCAGGGATCCAAACCCGAACCCAAGTTTCTATTCAACAAGATATCAGGAAATGAGAAACACCATCAAGAAGTAACGGCCGCGAAAAATTCGTACTGACTCCCGTAAAAATTGGTCCGACGGCACTCACAAATGCATATCTCCTAAATAAATTTTCATACAACCTACTGAAATTGTAATTCAAATTAACAGCATGTCTTAGTCGATTCCCCTTTCTATAATAATGTCAGAAGAATGTACAATCTTGGATCTGTTCTACAAAAATTCTCAAGAATGAAGATAATTCTGTTCAAAATCTATTTAAATTTCTTAAGACTGTTAAGGTTATTTAATGTTATATAAAAATTGTTTGTCTACTACTGACCATTCGGGTAGAAGCAGAATAATCCTAAATAAAATTAATAAACATTGAACGACAGGCACCATTTAACTTTATTGTTTGTGAAAGTTGAGCTAACTCTGAAACCAAGTATTTTGATTGATAGTTCCATGTACTTACTCATTAATATTATATATATTTTTTTTTTATTAAAATGTTTATTTATTTGGACGAAGTAGTAATATTTTCTTTATTTTGTTTCAGGTGAGTCCAGTTTTATACCTGAAATACGTAAGTTACTTCTGCTTCTGTAACCAATAAGATTTTCCGTAAACTATTCCCGTTCTAAAAAAGGGATAAAATAGAGTATTATTAAAACGTCGGTTTAATATGAAATTGTCAAAATATTATTTGTAGCCAACGATTTCGAAATTGAATTTATTTATTTTTTTCAATTTTCTTTATCCGTGATCAGAATTAAAATTATAATTAATTTACTGTTTAAATTTATGTCTTATAATTTGTTTATTATGTATCTAGTATTGTATGGTTGCTAAATTTTTGTATTGTCATGTCGCTAGCTAGGAAGCATAAAACTTGTGGGGTTTGGAAGCCATAGAAGTAAGTGTATTTAGTTAAATAAACCTCGTTGGGCGCCCCGCGACACCTGACAAAATTTCGCGAGATTAGCACTCTTGTTCTTTAACACTGACCTTACACATTGATTTCAGTCCTCGTTTAGAATTTAAAATCTTACATCAGTTTTTTTTAATGGCCAAATTTTATTAAGAGGTAAATAATCAGCTTTTGAGATGTACTCATGACTCTATTTTTGAGTACTATTTTCAAACGTGTTGGGAAGATGACAAAAATGGTGCTCATGGGTCAAACAATGTCCTCCAGAAATTAAAAAAAAGTCCGTCACACAGTGGCTGGGATAACTAAGAAGAGTTCCCACGTTCATCACGTATTTGCATCTACCTCATAAAGTAAATGTTCAATGAGAACAATATTTGGTATTTAGGCTTCAAATAATGTGGTTCATTATATACAAGCTTATTGTTAATATGACATGAGTAGGAGTGGGGAATAAAATGGAAATATCTCGGTTAATATTCAATATAAAGAAAATATCTACATAACAACGTTTATAGACTACTACATTTGCATTAAGGTTGATTCTATACAATTCTTCGATCCGACGCATAATAAATCAAGATATTTTTCTACAATCCCATGATGAGTACATCCTGAACAGCTGATGTCCCCTAAGGAAAATCTACTGAAAGTCCTTTACGTATCCCTTTCTCCTGAAAATGGGAGACAAATATATGAAGCTTAGGGTCTCCTGAAATATTCTGAATGGTGAGATAATTGAGCTGAAGTTTTGTATCACTGAAATGAGTGAGAGCGTTTTACACGCCAAAATTGAACGATTTGGTTTTCTGGGGAATTTCTTGGATCAACAAAATTCTCAACAAAATATCCTCAATAAATTAATTCCTTCCATCCTTGAATCGTACCGGGTTTTCCGACCGCCGCATTGCAATACTTTAGGATTTTCTCTTTTCTTTTCTACTGTAATATCCGCCCGGACTCCGGGTTATATCCTCTCGGACTCCAATATCGTTGGCTAGATCGTGCCTTAGATCTCAATAAGCCAAGGGTAATTGTGAGGAAGTGGACACTAACTCAGCTAACAGACGATTTCCCGCCGCTGACTCACAAGATGTGGGTGGAAGCTGTCCCTCTTAGTTTAGGCGCAATTTACAATGGAGTCCTTCTTGGGGCTTTAATGCCCTTGCTTTTATTGGACAGGCGGGGGATATAAGAAAGCCTTTCCTTTTCCATTTAATAATATAAGACACGGTCGGCCGTTAAATGAAAACGTACGACTTGGAAGCATCATTTGTCGGGTACTCCGAAGGTTTTTCAGAATGCATTCAAGAATAACCTAACATCTACTTCAGCCTGCAGCTTGAGTGCATGAGCAAATGCAACGGTATTTGTGCATTCAATGATTCATTCACACATGTGTCACTATTCAGTCATGCATTGTGATGACAGATGTGCCCATTTGCATGTAACGATGAAATCACACTTGGATCAATCACAGAAGTCGTCGGGGAATTTTGTGACTTCCATTCATTGGAAGTTAGTTAACTTTTTTGACGGATGTAAAACTGAACCCCGACCCAATGTAAGTTCAGTTTCTATAACGCCAGTTTAGTACAAGAAGTCCCTCACGCAAGGCACTAACTAACTAACTAGTGTTAACTAAGCATATTTGCAGTTATTCCCACGAATTTGCATTTATCCCAACAAGTTAAAGTTCAAAGAGAACAAGATTTGTTATTTAAGTTTCGAATAAAGTGAATCATGCAATGACAGCTTATTATTAATACGACATGAGTAAGAGTGGGGGTTTACTGAAAGCCGAAAACTGAAAAATGCAAATATCTTTAATTGTTAATAATCATGATAGTGAAAAAATGTACATTAACCCATTTATAGAACATTTAATTTGCAATAAGATTTGTTCTACACACTTTTTTGTTTCCATTTATAATAATAGAGTATTTAGAACTTTTGAAATTCCCCCTCCTCCGGTCAGCCTTTACCAAACTTGACCTTTATTTTTACATAAAACGTTTAAATATCCATTTTGGTAATGATCAAACACTACCACTAAAAATTGCGACCACTAGAGCGTTAACATACAAATATATAGATATAAAACTTTGAACGGACCTAATTTTCGCCATCTCCTGGGCAAGATCAATGGACACCTGAGGAAATGTTCCGAAAATCGCGTCATGAGTACTACCTCAATAGCTGATTTCCCTTAAGGGAAATCTGCTAATACCTCCATTCTATGCACCCCCAAAAATACTACAGAAACTAGAGGCTGCATAAAACGCATAAATATGCGTAGTTAAAGTTGCCGTTAACTGGTAAAAATATATTTGAACGGATCTCATTTTCGTCACACCTAGTGAGAATCACTGGACGTTTGGACAAACGTTTTCAAAAATAGCATCTTGTAAAAATCTGTTAATTCGGTCGAGAATTCGTTAGCAATGCTGACAAGAGTTTTTTCTCCATATTTCATAATAGTTTTCTAAACATTAAGTGCAACTAAAACTATGCATTGCAAATTACAGTTAAATACCTTAGAACATAAATAGAAAGTTTTCAAAATAACCCTACTTCCCGACACATAAATATTGACAGTATAGAATTTCGGAGTAAAAGGGAATCGTTGGCTTCAGTTCAAAACCATTTCGGATAGTGTCTTCCAGAAGCAGGATTGTTCTCTGCCCCTGAATTGGGATCTCATCCAACGAATCTTTTTTCGGACGTGGTCTCTGTCCAAAGAGGTTCAAACAAAGAGATTAATGTGCCATCCCTGTTGTGATATCAAGCGTGGGAGGTTTCTCTTGTAGTAATTAATTGGCTGTATAAAAAATTGTCACAGTTTGACAGGAGTTAATGAGAAATATAGACGATTTAGCTGATCAATGGTTATCGTAAGTTTTAAATGTCAAGCTATTGCCAAGTTTTAGTACATTTTGGCTTAAGGGCAATCCGCTATTAAGGTTGTGCTCATGTCGCGGTTTTAGAATAATTTCCTCAAATGTCCATCGATCCTAACCAGACGATGGCGAAAATGAGGTCCGTCCCAAATCATATATTCCCGATCTGATACAACTCCGACATTTTTGTTTGATCATTACCAAACTCGATGTAAAGTGTTTCATGTAAAACATAAAGTTCGTTAATGACTGAAATCAGTCCTGGAGGAAGTGGAGTTTAGAGGGGGGTTGAAAATCGAAAATTCAAAATATCTCCGTTACTATGATTGCGATTGGAAAATCGTATATCATCATTGAAAATTTAATTTTCTATCAATTTTGATCTATACACTTTTTCTCTGTTTTGAATGTTAACCCCCCCCCCCCACTTACAGTAACCTGGAATGACAAACAAGTTTTTCCTCTTTCTTAACTGGATTGTTTGTTAATCTATGACCACTCATGGGTTTCTAATACTTTTTAATCTTATTTTACAAAACATTTATTCCTTACCGTGATTCTCTAACCAAAAGACAATTTTTGAGTTAATCTGGAAAACTTGCTAGAAATGCATGAATGCGCATTATCGGACTGAAAACCATTTATTGCATTTACATATAAATTTGATATGGTTTTATAGGCAATTAACAAATTGGGCAATGGACAAGTTGCTAGGCCAATTTAATGGTGACAGCAAGGAATTATCTAACACAAAATACTTTCAAATGTAAATAGGCAGTACAGAAATAATCCTTTATATTACATTATTGCATTGCGAATAATCCTTCCGATGTTTATACTTTTATGACTTTATTGTGCAGTGTTGTGCAACACAGTCGCTTAACATAAAAAATGCTTTCAAGTTCATGTCTAATCATACTTTTTGCTCGTAATTAGCCATTTTTTTTTACCTGCAAAAATCGTTAAAACCTTTTTTATCAATTCATTCCGTTTATGTTTAGATGCCTGAAATTCTATTCAGTTAAAACCGTTTGTATAATATACTGTAAAAAGGATAAATCATTTCAATTTTTAAGATTTTCAGTTCGTAACTAAATAAACTACTATACCCCATGTGGGAAACCCTAGGATTACTAAATTCACTAAGACCAACCCCTTAACTCGAATGGTTGTCCGTAGCCCGGTTTTACTTCATGAATCATACAATAATAAGTACCTCTGAGACAAAAATAAGTAAAACCTCTATCAAAATACTAATTATATTGTTTAATGAACCTTAATGCAGGAATTTTTCAAAATTGAGTCAGGTCCTAGTATTTCCACTCGAGTCCAGGATATTTGGAGAGCCATCCCTCCGTAGCCAGTTGCCTGCATGAGCTGATTAATAATAAAAGCATTAGCCAGTAGGAGTGTGCTACTAGTATTTTAATGTACCTTCCATTCTTTCCCTCTGACTTGTTAGCGTCATTTAGACAAGCTATGGTCTGAATTCTCCATTGAGGAGTCATTTCGACCTTTCATTTCTGAAATTACCTCCATTCTTCCTGAATAATCTATTTTCGGATAATTTGGTGCAGAAGAGAACGGACAACCACAATATATCCTTGTTCACTTTTCTTCTTCCCCTAGTTCGTGCACACGCAACTCAGGATTTTGTGTTCACGAGAACAGACATCAGGTCACTTAGGATAAAACAGAGGCTAAATTTGTTTCAAGTGCATTAATGAAATTAGTTTTCCGTTTCCTAATCATTTGAAGCAATAAAAAGATTAAACCGCAGTCAGACTGAAGTAAAATAATGTACTTGAGAGGTGATAAGGCACGAACGTCTGCATTTCTATTACTGATAACAGGAGAGTAAGATAAGCCCCGAATGTTTGACTTCTAGTGAGTCATCAAATCAATTTTTCAAACAATCTGTAAATAAATGATTGTGTTTATTTAATCGATGGAGATATATATACTTATTTGATTTGTAAACATTTTTTTGTATGTTTGCATTCAGGCAGAATATTAGAATGTCTTTATTTATGAATTAATATCTTATATACCTGTAGTTTCCTAGCAGATAAAATTAATTTATGGCGATCATAAGCAATCAAAAATCATTTTAATATTTATAAAAAATCATCACACAAGGAGTGCGTAAACTAAGTAGGTTCCTATTTGTTTCATGGTTCTATACAAATTAGTTGTATGTCTAATGGGTACGAAGAAATTTGTAATTTTTTATTTCCAACTTCTTGAACAATCGCCTCTTACAATTAGATGACGATTTTCACTACTGAATTGCCTCACGTTGCTGAGAGCACCAGTTGATAGAAAATGGAATGTGTTCCGGCTTTGAACTTGACACCTCTAGGACAGTAAACTTGTGTGTTACCGACTAACCTATCGCTTCCTTAGCGATTATTAATACTAATTTCTTCACTGGATTTAAGCCCATTTTATTCTCAGTTTCTTCCACGTCATACAGAACTCCAAGTAAACACTTTTTGAAATTTTGTCTGAACATGAAGATATTTAATGATAGAAAGGTTTAAAACCCGAATATACAACTAATTCCATTAATATTCGAGCTAGAGAAAAATATATAAAACATCGATTGTAAAACATTACTTCGATGGACATTTGAGATTTATTTTCAAAAAATGTCATCCAGTGCAAATATAATAATCCATGATCGTAAACTTAAAAAAACGGTCTTTAGTATTAGGATAAATGTTTCTCAAGGTAACTAACTATCTTCTAATATTTTCCCGTGAAAATACAGTAATCAGTTCAATAACAATTCTCAGCTGTGAATGCTACCAAAAATAATCGATTTGTTTTAATTTCACGGCCCTCGACGACAAGGATAAAATGTTATTATTATAGGAAGATAATGCTTTTTGCTGTATTATTATATAAATGCGCTTTTTTTTCTTTCTTTTTGCATTTGAAAGACTTGTTTTTAGAATTTGTTCCAGTATGTGAATTAATATATAATCATGTCAGCGTATGAATATTATCACTTTGTTTTTCGGGGCTCTGATCAGTCATCTGAGTTAAGACGGTGGCCTTAATCTCGCTACGTAAACCAAGAGTGGGGCTGTGGGTTCAATTCCCGCCTGGGCAAACAGGACTTATTTAGCGACGGAATTCATTAAATAACAGGCCAAGTCCCACCCTGGCTAGAAAAGGGTGGTAACCTGTAGATAACCCGTCCTAATTAGCCATAGTAGCAAAAAGCGGACATTATTCACTTTGAAGCCTAAATACTAAATATTGTGCAAATCAGCTATAGAGGTTGTACTCATGACGGTATTTTCAAAAAAAATCTTCAAATGTCCATCGATCTTGCCTAGATGACGAAAATCAGGTCCGTTTTTGTTTGGCAGTTTTTGTTTGATCGTTACCAAACTAAACATTAGAATTCAAAATATCTGCGTTATTATGCCTCAGATCGGAAATTAGTATAGAATCAATCTTATTGCAAATGTAATATTCTATAAATGTTGACATGCACGTTTTTCTCATTTTTAGTTTTCGGCCTTCTGTAAACCCCCACTCCTACTCATGTTATATTAACAATGAGCTGTTATATTATGAAGAACATTATTTAAATTCTAAATACCGAATATTTTTTTCATTGAACTTTTTCGTCTTGAGATAAATGCAAATACGAGAGAAATCTGCTTAGTTAACGCACACCTTGCGTGACGGATTTTATATCATCTCCTAGGTACTATCGATAGATAGTTAATGATATTTTTCAAAAATTCGTCGTGAGTGCAACCCCTAAATGGGAGATATACTAAAATGTGCGGGAACGATTCCATGTTTCAAGAAGACTATGGGAGGATCTTTATATAGATCTCTTGAAGCTAATGTATAAGAAGATTTGTTCGGAGTAGTATTTCAAATGAGTTGATAAGATAATGGACGTCATATGATAGGGGCCTATGTCCGTCCAGACTTAGCTCTGGCTAAACTGGGTTAATCGATGCGGTAGTCGTAGAATCGATTTCTGCAGACCACAGCTAGTCAAGTGGGGGGGGGGGGGTCTGAAGGTGGGCTGAGGTGTTTTCTCTCATCTTCAAACCCCTTTTCCTCCATCTTCCGACTCATTTCCTTCCCTTTCCTTCTATCGTGCAACCTTTTGAATAGGACATAAACCCAGAAAGCTTTTGTGTTTCTAACATAGGCAGTGGGTATTTTTTTTTAATTTCTCTGCAGGTTTTACTGGGGTTCAGTATTTTTAACGTTATCCCAAAACTACGATGGCAGATGTAAGTCGTTTCGGAGTAACTTTTTCATAGTTCGCAGAAGAAGCATTTTTAGTTCAAGCGACATTATTTGGAAAAAAAGATAATGGGGGAGAACAAATAATAAAGCCTTCATAAATGTTGGTATCTTCAGCCTTCACCTGGTAATTGATCCCGGGAAAGATCGACGGAATAAGAGAGTGGCAAGGACATTCAGTGGTTTCCCGTTGCCATGAAGGCATCAAGAGGAAAATTCCATTGGAGGCCAGGGTTGTTAGACAGCCACCCCTCCGTAGCCTGTAACCTGCATGAGCTGACTACTGATTCGACATTAGTCTGTAAGAGTGAGCAACCTATAACTTTGATATAGATACTCTCCAGTCTTGTAATACTAACATGTTGTAAGTGAGAATTCAAACAAGGAGAGGGGGGAGGGGGTCTTCAAGAGTATAGTTTTATATTTACGTCTCAATAGCCCTTCTGATGTGGGGACATCAATGCATTTATCTCAAAACGTAAAAAGTTCAGTGAGAACAATATTTGTTTTTCAAACTTCAAAAAAATGCTTCATAACATAACAGCTTTATGTTAATATGACATGAGTAGGAGTGGGGGTTTACTGATGGCCAAAAACTGAAATATGGAAATATCTCGGTTAATATTCAATTTAGAGAAAACATGTGTATAACAACATTTATAGAACATCACATTTGCAATAAGATTGATTATATACAACTTTTCGATCCGACGTATAACAACGGAGATATTTCGAAATTCTCCCCCTCTCCCACTCGTCCGAATTTAGCCGTTAACGAACTTTATCTTTATTTATACGAACGATGGAAATACGTTGTTATTATATTATTTTAGAATCATCAAAACTTCAGTTATCTCTAATAGGAGCGGCGTAGATAAGATGACTTGATAATTTGTATTCATCTGTGCGATTAGGGGAGTTTCGAGGATGAGATTTCAGCCTCTTCATAATCATGAGGCAATTGAGTAGCTTCTTGAATCCAGACTTAGTTTTGATCTGTAACTACACTTCAAAACTCCCAACAAAGCCGTGTGGGAGCAGATGGGCCAACGATTTTTCATTTTCAAGACTCAGAATTCTATCACAAAATTCTCAAAAGAAAATATCTGTAAACTGATTACCATGAATAATTCAATAGAGAATCTCTTTAAAAAAATAAGTTGCTAATTGTTGCATTCTTCTCATGAATATTGATTAGGATGTCCGGCTGATGTCTTTCTCACTATGTTAATAAGTGCAAAATATTTTCAAGGACATTTTTGTCTTAAAATATCCGACTTCCATATGAATTTTAGCATAGGTCTTTTTTTTAACTTAAACATATTTACCATCTTTTCAAGCACCAACTTGATGCCTTGGGGCTTTAAAGTCGGTTTAATTGTAGACTACTTGTTTTTACATTCAATATTGTAATATGGAAATCCCAATTACAAGATTAAATGAAAGGGCATTTGTTCATACATGTTCATACCTAATTTGCTTGGGAAATCGGTGATCATGACAAAGATTTCTCAATTTCTGTGTTGAAGTTGCTCTTGAATTGTTGCTCGACGGTGAGCAGGAAGAAACCAGGTTCCCACCACCAGTCCTGTAATTGCTCACCTATAGAAAATCCTGAGAGTTCCCAAGTTTAGAGATTTTCCAAGAAACTATTTGGCTATCTCTTCCATATCACATATCAATTTTTAAGCAGTTTTCCCTTAAGTGAAATCAGCTATTGACTATTACCGGTCTATCTTACTCTGTACAATATGTCTGTTAAGGCTTCAGCTGTCGAAATTTTAGTTTTATCGTTATGAAACTGGATATTTAAACATTTTATGTAAAATTAAACATCGAATTCGTTAATGGCTGAAATCGGACTAGTTATACAGGAGGAATTTCGACAATTCAAAGTAACTTCGTTATTATACGTCAAATCGAAAAATTGTTTATTATTATTATTTATTAACGTCCACTTTTTGCCACTTAGGCTAATCGGGACGGGTCATCTACAGGTTACCACCCTTTTCTAGCCAGGTTGGGATTTTAGGACGTTATTTAATGAATTTCGTCACTAAATAATTTCCTTTGCCCAGGCAAGAATCGAACTCGCCACTCTACGTTTACCATGTGAGATAAAGGTCAACGCTTTAACTCACATGGCTAACCTGAGCCCCAAATTGTTTAGAACCAATCTTATTGCAACTGTAATTCTCTACGAACATTGTTATATACAATTTTTCTCTATCATCAATATTAACCTAGATATCATTTTTTATTTAGTTTTCAGAATTCTGTAAACTCCCACTCCCACTGAAGTCATATTAACAATAAGCTGCTACAGTGAACCACTTAATTCCAAGCTTAAGTACCAAATGTTTTCATTGAACTTTTACTTTGAACGATACATTTGATATTTAAAATATTTCGGTTCTTTTGAGTCGTATCAAAAATGTTATAGAAACAATCCTTTTTAACTATTGATCCTCTACAACTATTGTTCTATACATTTTGGCCGTATCTTAAATATTGAGGGAGTTATTCGCACTTCCTGGTTTTCAGCCTTCAGTTAACCTGCGAAGTCTACTCATAATTTTTCCTTAGATGTTGAAAATATATGTGGAAAAGAGATCAGTAGTGTGTGCTGCCAGAACTTGGGAAATCTGCTTAGTTTACGCAACACCTGCGTAACAAAGATTTTCTTTTCTGTCTCTTTTCTATTAGGCAGAAGGAGCGAAGTTACTTAAGGGATTGTTCTCATATTTACAACAGCTTGAGTGACATTTCATCTCCTATCGTTTGACGACATTGCATTTTAATCATGTCAGCCATTTTATTGCCTGTTGTCAGTTCGTAATGTTAACGGAGATATATGAGTCTCGCTGGTCGACATTCTCTTTGGTGCGGAGTATGTATTAGTGAGTGAGTCAGTCAATTTAAGGTCAATTGTTTCGTTGACTCAATCAAGCTTGCTTCCCAAGCGGGACTAACAGCCCCCATCATGCACTCTCATATTCAAACTACATAGCTCGCTGCTCCAAACCATTCTATCCTCGTTGGCCGGGTAAACTTATCGCGTCCTCCCTACTCGTGGACCATTGTGCTGGGAATGAAGGATCAAGGCCTGCCACACGGATTTCTTGGGAGGTCATTTGGCCTGGTTGACGCTTTCTTATTTCGCATGTTACAGACCAGAATCCCTACTTCTTTTGCAGATTTCCCTTAATCAGGACGCATTTTCGAAAAATTTTCTCAAATGTCCCCTTAACCCAAGGCGATGACGAAAAGTCTGTTAACGCTCTAGAGGTCGCAATTTTTGTTTGATCGTTATCAAACTTGATATTTAAACGTTTTACCTGAAACTATGGATCAAGTTCGAAATCCGATCACTAGGAAGGTAGGGGGGGGGGTTTAGAAAGGGAAATTTCGAAAATTCTTAATATCTCCGTTATTATGCGTCGGATCGAAAAATTGTATAGAATGAATCTTAATGAAAATTTAATGTTCTATAAATGTTTTAAGTACTTTTTTTCACTATCTTGATTACTAACCGAGATACTTGCATTTTTTACTTTTCGGCCTTCTCTAAAGCCTCTCTCCTACTCATGCCATATAAAAAATAAGCTGTTATGTGATGAAACATTTTATTTGAAGCCTAAATACGAAATATTGTTCTCTGGACATTTACTTTTTGAGATAAATGCACATACGTGGCACGAGGGAAATCTGCTTAGTTTACGCAGCCTCTGCGTGACGGAATTTTATTTAATGAGTTCTTCACTAAATAAATTCCTGTCGCCCAGATGAGAAACTGAACTCGCCGTTGTAGGTTTAACATGTGAGATTAAAGCCAACACTTTAACTCACATGGCTAACCTGAGCCCCCATAATTTAGTTTAATTGTTGTCATTGATAAAGGTGTTATTCCATCGATTTCTTCCTCATCTCGATCTGCTTAATAAAAGTTAGGAGCAAATATCAGTATCGTTTAAAAAATGTGTGTTCATGCCAAAGTTTGAATTCAATTTTCCCAGAACTTTAAAAATATTAATGGTCTTTTCGCCTTCTTCCATTAGAACCCCCCCCCCCCTTCAATTGCTTGTCTCATTTGTTGGCTTTTCTTCATAGTGAACTCTACAAAAAGTATTCTATTGCGGACTATATTGATAACTGACAACGATATTCTCACATAAGCATGGAAGTTCCTTTGCTTATCAAATACAGCGTGAAAAGCAACCATCTCAAAATACTTGAACAAGTCTGTCAGGTATGCTTTGGTTTGTATTCTGAGGGTCTGTGTTCCGTCTCTCGGATTGTACTCTAGGGTTGGAATAGTATTTAAAGACTCCTGTTTGTTTGTTGGATCGAGATTTGTTTTCATTGAGCTGTTTATTCTTGGACGTTTGTAATTAGATACAAAACTTCACCCCTCTCTTTGATTAGCTGCCATTAATCTAGGCCTGTAAGGAATTCATCGGTCTCAGGATGATAAATAGGCTTTAAGTGGTTCTTAAATTACAATTATCTAATAAAGGGCAAAAATAATCTAAGAATTTATTAACAAGTGATTAGCTCCTTTTTAAATTTGACAGAAAAAAAATGGAAATATATATGAAATGGCAAATACTTAGATGACATTCTATTTTCTACTTCTCCTTTGTAAAAATCCTACCTAAAAAATAAAATCAAAGCTGCAGATGGAATTTTAAGTTATATTGTAGCTTTTTCACTTATATATTATATCATATAATTAAAAATATCACGAGAGTGTGAATAACTCCATTAATTTAGGATACGACCATAATTTACAGAATTACGATTTGCATATATTACTTTTTCAATAAAATTGGTTTGTATTCAATTATCATTATAACGGAGGTGCTTAGAATTTACAATTTACCTTTTCTCTCAATCCTCTAATAAATAACAATGTATTGTTTATGTGACATGAGTACAAGTGGTTGTTTTACTGGAAACAAAACTGGAAACTTAAAAAAATATATCTAGGTTAATATTTAAGATAAGAAGAAGAAAAAATCTATTTAACAACATTTAAAGTAAATTCAATTCCTATACAATTTTTCGATCCAACTTATAATAACAAAGATATTTCTAAATTTCGAAATCCCCCCCCCCAGCCTACCCACTGGTCCTATTTCAGCCATTAACGAAGCTCGCCTTTAATTTTGCATTTCCATGCTTATATATCAAATTTGGTAACGGTCAAACCAAAATTGCGACCGCTAGAGCGCTTAAAGACGATGTGCATTAGAGGATTCTTTTCGAAATTCGGGTCACGAGTATAGCCTCAATAGTAAATTTCCCTTAAGAGAAATCTTCTAAAATGGACACTATGCATTTTAAAATATAGATAAACATAGAAATATATACAGTTTCTTTACAAAGTTACAAGTATATTTACTTCTGCAACTTTTATCAATATTATTTCTCTATAAAAATAAAATCCCATACCAATGCAACGGTTATATGTGATTTTTCCCTTTATTATGCAAGTGTAAATACAAGTGCATTACTGATTTAACACTGCAATGACGTATAGTTTGAACAGTGGAAGTGCTGGTTGTCAAACTGACGTTGGAGAATATTAAATGTTGACATTACTGCAAGCCTAATATTGAGTTCAACTTGGTGACCAAAAAAACTCCTCCAAACGTCAATATTGTTAATTTGTCTGGCCTTTTTTAGCTTTTAACCCCATTTTCATATTTTTTTTACGTGCTTGTGTAGCTGCGAGAATGATTTTATTTTCAGTCTAAATAAATTACTAACTACTATAACTCGATATTTAAACGCTTTATGTAAAACTAAAGATCAAGTTTGTTAACGGCTGAACTCGGTCCAGCGAGAGGGGTGTTTAGAGGGGGCGATTTCGAAAATTCAGAATATCTCCGTTATTATAACTCGGATTGAAAAATTATATAGAACTAATATTATTGTAAATTTAATGTTCTATAAATGTTATTATATACATGTTTTCTCTATCTTCAATATTAACGGAGATATTGACATTTTAGAAAGATAATTTGTCATTTAGCCTTTATCGTCCACAATTTAAACGATATAACCCTTCAATAAGATTGTACCAAGCAGATATTAAAATATTCAATTAAGCATGACACAGACATAGAAATTAATAGATCAAATTATGGTTTTGTCAGAGAAAATGCCATAATTTGATAAAACTACAGATTATATACCCTTACATGGTCAATAAGTATTAAAGAAACCTCGTTAGAATTATTCAGGAGGCTTTTAGTTAGTCGATATTGATGGCAGTTTCTGTTCGCAGCGGGTCAATACAAGAAAACAGAGGGAATCATTCTATCTGGGTGTAATATTGGGTCGCAGCGTTTAAGTATACTTCGGTTTGATAAGTTGTAATAAGGTTTGTCAATACTTTTGACCGTGTAAGGGTGGGAAATGAAAGTTGAGCAACGCCTAACATTTGCTATTGTGACCAGATGTTATTGATGCGCGCAGGGAACTCCCTGCTTCAATTGGTGGAGACCAGCGATAAGATACTATCTCTTAGGACATTTAGAATTGCTTCATGTTCTCTTAGGTAAATAGCAAAAAAGCTACCTCTATTTTATTACAATAATTTGTTTTGTTATTTGTGTAATATACGAAAAAAAGAAAAACAGATGTTGTATGTGACTTGTATATCCCGTAGAAGATTGTGTCCTTGTTAGAAGTCCTGAATTGCTTGTAAACTTAACAGCCATCTGTGTTTTAAGACTATACAGGAGTAATGGATGTCGAAGCTGCTAGTCGCCAAGAAAATCCAGAGAAGCTGTAAGTTATTCCAAATCCTCGACCTAACCATGATTTTTGTTCGTTGTTTTCTTCGTGGAACAAATTCGATTCAAAAACCATCATTATTCCACTTCAAATCCTTTAGCAGATTTCCCCCAAGGGAAATCAGCTACTGAGGTAGTAATCATGACGCGATTTCCGAAAAAATTCCTCAAATGTCCATCGATCCTACCTAGATGACGAAAACGAGGTCCATTATTTAATTTTCTATAAATGTTGTTATATACATGTTTTCTTTGTCTTCTATAATAACCGAGATATTGGCATTTTTTAGATTTCAGCCTTCAGTAAATCTCCACTCCTACTCATGTCATACTAACAATAAGCTGTTATATCATGAAGCTCTTAGAAGCTTAAATATCAAATATTGTCTCATTGAAGTTTATTTATTGGTGCCCATGCGTGACGGACTTTTTATATCAATGGCGTGGTATGTTAAAAAGAGCCGATATCCACTTTACACACATCTTATGTCCGAATTGATGTTAACATTTAGTTTTTCTCCGTTTGACAACCCTATTTGGGTTCAATAACATTAAATAATACAAAATATTACTCGAACAACTAAGCCACAACTGAAACTGTAGTAGATTGAGGCGTTTTTGGCGGGAAACAATCGATACTTTGCTCACATGATTTTAAAATCCCATGTGTAAAAGTAGTTAGTTATGTAGCTCAGTACACAAATACACTTTTCAGTAACTTACACGCAGACACAGACACACATACACAACACACAAATGAACCATTTAATACTTCCAAAATTTACGCCTAGCGTAATGTCATGCATGTTCTCATTCATAGTTTCCGCCTTCGCGAAGGCAAAAGGGAAAAATTGTAACGATGAAGAAGACCCGTTCGCATGTGACATATGCCCCTGCACACCTTCTGAGCGATAGTATTCAATTATTACATTTACTAGTAGTATTTCTAAGCTTATCTAATTAAGTACCTTTCATTTAGAAACAGAGGTTAAAATGTCAACCCAGCAGACGTTTTCATTGCATTTATTCTATTTTGCTTAAGTTTTTTAATTCATTCAACGGGAATTGTAAATCAATAAAGACCGTCTACAGCTTGCCACGAAATTCAAAACGTTTGCAGTGAGGTAGGAAAAGGTCTAGGGCTCAACATTGGAAAAAAAATCCCCCAATCCAGCTTGCACAATCGAAATTATGGCAGATATACTAAAATAAAATTTAAAAAATTCATATTTCAAAATAATTACTCTAAAAATATATTTCTGTTGCTATCTGGTTTTTATCCAAAGAAATATTCATAGATCCTATAAAAAATAAAAAAGTCAATATCCTCTACCGTTACCTCCCCCCCCCTCTATAACTTTCCTTGAGTTTTTTTTTTCATTTCAAAGAAAACTTTTACATAATTTAATACGTTCATAAATATTTATTTATATACTTTTTACTTCTTAATTTTCTGGAAAAGAGATTAATTTTTATTTGGAGTATAAAATTATGCAATTGGCTATAAACTTTTTAAGTGTCTGTGCCTACTTGATTGACTAATTTTTTTTCACGTTTTTGGTAGTTTTAACTTTTATTTATTAAAGAATAATGATAACTCCTTGAACTTAATTTATATTAACTCTGCTTAAATGGATTAATTCTGTTGTAAAAAAAAAAAAAAAATTGAATATTTCAGAAGCTTTTATACATTATTTTATTCATTTGCTTGCAGTTCAAACTTAGTTGTAAACCTTTTTTCAAAATGGAAGATTTATGGTTTTTAGAATAGCTCTTGATTTATGTTTTATGATAAGATGAATTGATGTAGAATTTGATTTTTATTTACTGTTTTTTGATAGATTAGTCTTATTAGATTTTCTTTATTTCTATTAACTACAATTATGTGCTTTATTTTATTTTTAAATTCTTATCTGTTTGTTTCAGTAAAACGAGAATGGTCGACGCTGCAGTTTTGGACAAGCTTGAGGCTGGCTTCAAGAAGCTCGAAGCCTCTGATTCCAAATCCCTCTTGAAGAAATACCTCACCAAGGATGTTTTCGATAGCCTGAAGAACCTCAAGACCCCCTCCTTCGGCTCCACCCTCCTTGATGTCATTCAATCCGGTAAGTTTCATTTGGACTCTTATAAGAGAGAAATACAGGGTCTTTCAAAAAGAATGAACCGATTTCATTAAGCTATATCTTATTAACAGACAGTAATGCAAGATTGCAATAAAGACACATGTATTTAGCCGGTGTTGAAGTTGTATGGTGTCATCATCATCATCATCATGTTCCATTTCCAGCATCGCAGCAGAACATGTTCACCATGTGCAGCAGAACATGGTTAAGTACCACAAAGCTTTGAAATCAGTTCATTCTTTTTGAACGACCCTGTAACTTTTAATAAATCTTTTATATCAGGCAGGTGAAAGAAGCTTAAATAAATGTTTCTTTCATTCAGGTGAGCCGATGTTATCTGTTGTTCAGCAACTCATTTGTCCCTTGTATTCATTTAGAAACATATTACATTTCTCTTAAACTACATTCATTTGTTATTGGCTAACTAATTAAAATAATATTTTTCCTACTTTTACATTTTTACATAATTCCATATTATAATAACACTTGACAAACATGGATTCAGTGTTGTTTATCCAGACCAGATGTATATGTCTGATGTGCATCTCTAACCGACTATCATATTACTAATCCACATGGTTCAAGTTGGGAATTTATATCTTATTAAAATTCAAATTTGTTGGTTCCTCTTCCATTGAAGATACACCTTTTTTAAAAAATAAAAAAAATGAAGCCAAAGTCCAATATATCCATGAATTGTAATGAAATTCACATTTGCTAATATTTTGTGAAAATTACTGAGGTCCACTTCTGCATTAAAATGGATTCAACTAACTAAAAATATTAATTTTTTTAATATTCAAAAAATTGTTTCAGCCAATGAGAGTCTTTAAAATATAAACTCAATGGTATACATGATATATTGTGATGATGTTTTTGCCAGTAAAGTTTTGCATTTTGGATATTGGGCTTTTAGCTTAGCAATTTGTGTAACTTAACAAGCTCAATGTATTATCTTTTTCTTAAAAGAACTTTCAAGATTCTTGTTATTGTTTGAGGAAATGTATGAATGATATTCCTACTAAAAGTGCTTGTAAACATCAATCTCTGAAATAATTTTTTGGCCTGGGTCTGGATTTCACATTTATTACAGAATCTAGCGGGAAGAAACATTCTCCTGGCATTTTATCTAAGATCTAAGCTTGAATTTTAATATTATTAGTTTTAAAATGCTACAGCTCAATTAGTCCTGCATCCCCTAAATGCTTGTCAGACAAGCAGCTGCTTGACAAACTGGCAAAGAGTAGAAGGTCAGTAGGAACTTTGGCACACACTAGTCAATCTAATCTTGAATGAAATATATCTCATCTGTATCGAATAAACATTTTCAGGGACTTCTCTAAGCTAAGCTTTCCTTTGAGTTATTTACATAACGTATATTTAATTGTGTAGTAATGTCATTACATAATACATAATTATTTGTATGCTGGTGAATTTAATGCTACTACTTGCTTATAATTTAGGGATGCAAGATAAGTCCTAAGGATGGGCTCCTAAGCCTAGAACCAAGAAATATTTCATATTGTGTATTTATGTATACAAATATAAGCAAACATGCCCAATTCTAACAAATTCAAGAAAAATAGGTCAAACATTTTCAGACAGATGTATTGTATTGATTGTACTCAGTAGGTTTAGTATAGGACGTGTTTTGTTTTGCCAAAATCTGACATATGCCAGCCCTAGAAACTATACTAGAGTATAAATCTGGGGGGGGGGATCTATTTGCACAACCCCTCCTCACTAGTATTACTAGTACTAGAATTTCCAAATAATTAATGTACATATATATTGTACAATAATATTTTTTTACTTTGGCTGAATGTATATGTTTATCTTTGAAATGGTTAATTAGTACTTATTATATGCAGTTTTATATCAGTATAAGTGAAAGAAAATCACCTAAAATTACAATAATAAAGTGGCATTTCTCTTCTGGGTAAAATATTTTTTAAATTAAATTAAACATGACTTTATATTAATTGACAACCTCAACCCTCATAAGGTCAAACTCTAGATTTTCTTGAAACAAGTATTCCCAAGTCAAACAAAGTTGTTCTTTAAAATCTCCAAATCAAATATGTTGTGAAATTTATATTAACCAATTAGTCATAAAATTATGAAACTTCAAATTCATTTCTCTTATAATTGGTGCATTATCTATCTCATTTTTGTGTCCGGGTTACTACCATGGACAGGATGGGAGTAATAATTTTATTTGATGAGTATCAGATTTTTGTATCAGTATTTCATATTGCTCTGGAAAACAACCCCTCTTCTATCAGACTGTAACACAAGTAATATTAGTTTGCCTCAAATATTGTATGTTTATTGTAAAATGGAAATTGTATTTGTTTTTAAAGATTTACTTATTTCTTTTCTTTGCATTTTAACAATTTCATAAACAGATTGTACAGTCATAAAGCGTTTTGTCCTATTTTAAAATTATCTTTTAGTCCCTTTTTATTTTGCCGAGGCACTGACCTTTCGAGGACATTTTTGCCCTTTAAATACCTCGGAAAGATCAAAGGCTTCCACATGACCTTATCATTCTTACTGAAGAGTTTTTATTTCGTGACCCCTGTTGTTGGTTTAAAAAAATAGTTTATAGAGTCCTTGGGTCACCTACCCTGAACATTTAATTACTGTATGAGTCTTGATAATAATTCATTTGATCATCATTATCTTATTATCCATTTATTGATTTCCGCTTTCAACCAAAATTAGATTAGACAAATATATCACGATGCTTTGGCTGGCTGCATGGGCTTGAAGACTTTTAAGACTTAGTACTTTTGGAGATAATAAAGCAAAACTTGCTTCTAAATGACCTAGACCTGACAGTAATTTAATCTTCACCAGACTTGTGAAAACTAATACAGTAGTGTGGTGCATTGGGCTTGGGGCAACACAGACTGGTACCACTCCGGCAGCAAACTAAGACAGATTAAATACACGATTAAAGCATGGGCATATGAACACTTTACATGAAAAGAACGAGTTGCAATAACTAGACTACATATAGGACATAGAGCAAATATTTTATGCCACATCCTGACAGACCATTATGTCAACGTTTTTAATATTTTCTTGATTTCTATTATTTACAAATTTTGATTTTGTTAAATTCTTCTCTTTCCTTTTTTATTTTTTTGTTTTTCAATTACTAATGCCGTTTATAACAGTTGACAGAAGCAGGCCTGTGAAAGACTAGATTGCCAATGTTGCATTACTCTATTAAATATGTGAAGATTACAAACTCCACATCGGTTGGATTTTCCCCTGATGTAGATTTTAGACCAGTTTTCTTAGAATAAACCTTCTCAAAATAATAATAAATAAAGAAACTTAGTATGGTGGACAGAAAAATCGTTATCGCTATAACCCTCAAAAATTAATTGAAAAAGAATAATATAATATTTTTTTGTGATTAAGCGATGATAACCGACCAAACTGACCACCATAACAAGCCGGACATTAATAAAGGAAATATATCAGCTGATATCGATGATATTTTGGTACTAAATAATCTGAACGTTCAGAAAACAAATGCCGAGAAATTGAGAAAATATCTAATCTCAGCTACAGAATTGAAAGATCTTTAGAAATTAGAACCAGCCTTAGTTACTGCCATTGTTATTCTACAAACGGACTTGTGCCTAAAAATACAGTCAAAAGTACTAAATATTTAAATTTATTTGAAGAGATAGTTGGGCAATCTCAAAAATCGATATTGTTAAATACTGCCAGGATAGTAAGGAAATTCCTGAAAACTCAATAAAGTGATCCTTTTTACAGTTTGGATAAATATTTTCCCAGTAAAAAGATATACAGGAAACTGAAAATAAACCCCCCAATAATAAGTAAATAAATAGATTGATTATATGAATCTGTTTTTTGATTATAGGTCTTGAGAACCACGACTCAGGAGTTGGTATCTACGCTCCTGATGCTGAGGCTTACACCGTCTTTGCTGACCTGTTCGACCCCATCATTGAAGACTACCATGGTGGATTTAAGAAGACTGATGCCCACCCCGCTAAGGACTGGGGTGATGTTGATACCTTTGGCAACCTTGACCCTGCTGTAAGTACTCAAGAAAGAATTAAACCTACAACTATTATTTTCTGAGAATAATATGAATTTTCATCCAATAATCCAAGATGTCCTGGTTTAATTTTGTGTGTCTATGTGGAAAAGGGTTGGTCTTTTGAATGATCTATTTATGGAAATAAAGCATTTTCCATTAAATTATTTTTAAAATTCCCTTCAATAAATACTGTATTTTATTTCCAAGATTTAAATTTTTTTATAATTTCATTAATATGTTTACATTAAATCTTTATAGTTATTGAATATTCCCTTTATTATTTTACTCGATTATATTTTCTGAGTTATATTGGCAAATATTTTACAATCAATTCTCTTTCGAAATAAATAAATGATGAGAATGAATAAATATGCTTTGAAAGTTTATGTTCCGCATAGCTCTGACTCATTTAATTGTCAATACTCTAAACCGTCATTGTGAGTTCAAGACTAAAAGTAAGAATGTAAACAAAATTTTTTCAACTAAAATAAGTCATTGTGCCATAATACAATGACTCCTTTATTACAATACACAATTGTATGCCACTCATTTATTTTGCTCACACACTAGCTAGAAGTTTACAAATATTAACTTACCACTTCTTGAATGATTGATTTTCCATGACTCTATTTGTAACTGAAAATATAAATTAGAATATCATGTAACATGACTCAAGATAATTTTAAAAAATGTGACTATATTTTTCTAAAGCTACTACAATCACCTATATGTTTCCTTCTACTATTACCTGCAATTCGATACTCATTTGAAATTCAAGCTTTAGAATCAGATCCAATATGCATTAACCCCCATTATCAGTCTTTACATAAATTTTCACCTATTAGACATCATCCCAAGATTTAAGTACAAAAATCTATTGCCTTTGTTTTATAAAAAAAAAAAGTTTCATTGTATAGTTTGTTTCGTTTTATCAGATACACGATTCTGGTGGGGTTTCTATTGTCAGATAATTTCCAAAAATTCCAAGTGTTACCTTAACAATAAGGATGTGTCATATTTTTCTTCATTTCCCCTGAAAATCTGCGGAAACTTTCCGAACAACCCATTAGTTTTATTATCCATCTCCTTTATAAATATAAAATAAATTGTATTCATTGCAGGGTGAGTACATCATCTCTACCAGAGTAAGGTGCGGAAGGTCGATGCAGGGTTACCCATTCAACCCCTGCCTGACCGAGGCCCAGTACAAGGAGATGGAAGAGAAGGTCTCCAGCACCCTGTCTGGCCTTTCCGGAGAGCTCAAGGGTACCTACTACCCACTCACTGGCATGACCAAGGAAACACAGCAGCAGCTCATTGATGACCACTTCCTCTTCAAGGAGGGTGACAGGTTCCTCCAGGTACAAACTAACATGCATTTACTATTATATTCAAACAGGAATATGTTGTACTAGTCTGTACTCCAGCCACTTTGGTTGGTAGAGCACATAACGGCAAAGACCAGATTTGTGTCTCAGCGAAAAAAATAATTTAATTATATATATATATATATATATATATATATATATATATATATATAAAACATTGTGTTTGAAACCATAAAAGTCCACCACCTAAGTGCTTTGTAAACTAAGCAGATTTTCCATGCACTGGATTATGATTCGCTGATGATCTAATCTCACAATTGATTCTCTATTTCTTCCACATAAGAAGCCTGTGTAAACAGGGATTAAAAGTCCATTAGACTTGAGATTAGTAACTGAGGAACTTAATATCAAAATCAGATAAATAGAAGTGGGCGTACAAAAGGCTGGAAATAAAGAAAATGCTAATTACTCCATTAATATTCAAGTCAGAAAAAAGCATGAATAAAACAATAGTTTTAGAAAATTAAAATTCCAACATTGGTTAAATAGAATTTTTCGATCTGATTCATATTGACTGAGATATTTAGAATTTTAAATTGAAAACATCCGTTTTAAGTGGTATAGCAAGATGGCTGCATAGAATTAAGAATTCAGTGATAATAAATAAGAGATGCTCCAAATAAAGGAATTAATGTTTTAGTTTCCATTACTGGATTTTCAATCTAATCCTAAACCCAATAAAATGGTAAATTTAAAAACTTTGGATAGATTGAATTTTATTGTTACATTAATTTGTCTTTGTTTCCGTGGTAAAACACTTTCATTTCATTATGTCAATAAAGGCCTACACATTTATATTTTAATATAGTTGAAATATTTCTGTACGGGCAGTAAAGTAAACAAAAAAAAACACAGTTAAGTACGTCCTTTAAAAATATTTAACTTCAAATTTATTTGAATTATTAACTTCCCTAAATAAAGATGGTCACAGTTTGATACTTTCCTTCCATATAGAAGTCGTTAACATTTTAATATTAGTTTCGATTATAACCAATTAAACTTATTTTAAGTTGTGAAAATGGTTAATTGGAGTTCTAATATATTTTATTTTTATGTTTTAGGCAGCCAATGCCTGCCGATTCTGGCCCACTGGGCGTGGTATCTACCACAATGACAACAAAACCTTCCTTGTCTGGTGTAATGAGGAAGATCACCTTAGGCTTATCTCCATGCAGATGGGTGGTGACCTTGGACAGGTAAATATTAGAATTATTATCAGAGGCCGAACAAGTTGAATGACTTGCGCAAGTTCTATTTTAACTTAGGGTTGAAATGGGGGCATTTATCAATAAGACTATAATGAAATACACTTTTCAATTATAGAATATTATGAATTATTAAAAGTATATATTTCTGGGAGAAGCCATATCTATTTCAACCTATCAACTACATGTTTCACAGGTAGTTTGTAAAATACTAATGTAAGGTCATATTATTTTTTTCTTTAAAACCTTTTCATCGAAATGATTGAAGTTATAAAAGCACTTATGAATAAATAAAGATTTGAAATTGTTTTTGATTTAATTTTTACATTTATTATAAATAATTAGCTGCTGTATTTACTTTTAATTACATCGGCCCGAAACCATTTACTGATTTTTTTATTTTATTTACTATGTCTATGCATTTTTACCTTCTGAAAATAAAGAAAATATTTTAAAAAATTCATCACATTGGACCAGATGCATTAGAAATACAAAAAGTTTTCAGGGCCTTTTTTGTTAATCGTGAAAAGAGCTATATGATGCATTGAAACAGAGACATTGCTTATCACTTTCAAATGGAAAAAATTTAAATGAAGTATAACCAAAGTTGTTGTTTATTTTATTCCATTGGTATACGAGGAAACCATGTGCTGTCCATATCTGATTTTTCTCTGCTATGCTTTTGTATTTTAAACTCCAAACACTTTGTTAAAATAAAAATGAAATGACTAAAAAAAATTCAATTATCGCCAAAAAATAAATAAATTGCTTCTTTGCTTCATATTTTAAGAATGAAATTTTATTCTGTTTATAGGTGTACAGGCGGCTGGTGACAGCTGTGAATGAGATTGAGAAGAGGGTGCCATTCTCTCACAATGATAGGCTTGGATTCCTCACTTTCTGCCCAACCAACCTTGGAACAACTGTCCGAGCATCTGTACACATCAAGGTGCCCAAGCTTGCCGCAAACAAGGAAAAGCTCGAGGAGGTTGCTGCACGATTCAACCTCCAGGTTAGACTGAAATTTAAATCTGCAATAAAATATTGTAGTGAAATTAGTGAACAGTTATTAAAAGCCTTTAGCTTTCAGTAATTTTAAGATTTTCCATGGTTACTACCCCATCTAGAATGTAATATTCTCTAACCTATAATAATCCAGTTATATGATGTTCTCATTTCTCCAATTTTAAAGTTTTTTGTTTTGTAAATTTTAAGTATTTTTTCTTTTTAAATGATACTAGCAATAATTAGAAATATAAATTTCATGACAGGTACAAAATCTGTCTTATAAGCCCTCACTGCAGTAGGAAAATTATTTCACCATGCATCTTTATATATTATAGAGATTAATAATGCATATTTGCTTGTGATTTTGCAAGCTCAGATTTACAAATTCTAAAGCCTGAAATTTTACTTTCGTAGGAATATTAATTAGATATCTGGTCAGCTTTTCACTATTCTTAATATAAAATGCGCTAACTATTTCTTATTTTGTTAAGTGAAAGAGCCCCTTAGAAACCATTTTTTTATAATTGCTGCAGTTCTACTATAAATAATTCTTCATATATTAAAAGGAATAACTCTAGCCTGTTATCTTAACTAACATGAGTTTTCTCCTTTGCCATACAGGTCCGTGGAACTCGAGGTGAGCACACAGAAGCTGAGGGAGGAGTCTACGACATCTCAAACAAGAGGAGGATGGGTCTTACTGAATTCCAGGCCGTCAAGGAGATGAACGACGGAATTGCTGAAATCATTAAGATTGAGAAGGAGCTTTAAGCTCACATTTCTTTTTTTTTATATATAACTGCCACAAGACTCACTGGAAATACCAAAAACACCCTCCCCACTATTTTCCCATTCCCATTTCTCAAGAACACACAATAACTTATTTATCCTCTATTAGAGTTACTAAGCTAATTCATTAAAAGAAAAACCAAAAAAAGAGGAAAATTGAAAACAAAAATAAAGAAAAAAAAGACAAATGTTACAATTAAAATGTGTGTTTATTAGAATTCCTATGTCCAGCTACATAATTGTTATATTTATTAGTCGACACACTAGTCATAGCTAATCGCTTACTATTTGGTCATGCCTACCAGTCACTCTCATGTAACCTGTGTCATCTATGTTGTTCTTATTGACAACATTGATAGTACAGCAAGGGGGAAATGTTCTAATTACATTTATTACTCTATTATATATAATATATAAGAAGTAATTAAAAAAATAAAATTAATAATGTTAAATACAGCAACTTGTTTGCAAAAATAGTTGTTTCTGTTTTGATCCTTTTTTATATTTTCCTATAAATGAGAAGAAATTCATCAGTGCAAAGGGCACTAAGAAATTTTGCAATATAAGCTGCTTTTTAATTTGAACATTGTGAAAGTTTGCAAGTATTTGATCATTAACAAATTAAAACTTCTATATACTATCCTTGGGGTACTTGATCCCTGCGGCTTTAAACTGTTCTCATCAGTGAAAATGATGCTGAAAGGTAATCGATTTTCCATTGATCAGGACTTAAGACAAAATGTTTTACTCCCAGGGCTGCTTATATTCATTTTTTTTTATCCTGGGAAGTTCAGTGAATTTGAGAGAAATTATTTGGAAAAAAAAAATTAAATAACTAAAGCTTTATTGCAAAATTCTCTAGTATCCTTTGTACACAAGACTTAATACACCAGCTTTTTGTTACAAATGATATGAATGGTTAAGGAGTGTAAAACACTTTAATATGGCCACTGCATAATAAAAACTACAGATGCTCCAGAACCATTTGGACTGAGGAAGTTCTAAATGTGGTAGGTGAAAGTAAAAGTACATTTATAACTAGGAAAAAGGAAAGAAAAAAGATTCTTTGGCATATCCTGACACCCACCTTTATTTATTAAAACATATATGGTAAGGTAATTGGGAAAGCAAAACCCATTTTTTATGAGATACAAAACTCCTCATTGTTACAATACCTATGGTAATTGTAAAGTGTTGCTTCAAAGAATCCAGTGGCAGCAACTATATAGTGCAACCATTAAATTTGTATGACAGCTATAAGAAGTTCATCTTGTAGGGGCTGCATGAACAGCACATTTCCCCAAACGTTGGATATAAGGTGAACTCATCTGACCTTATATTTTCCATTTCTAAGTAAAAGTCCAATGAGTAAAAGGTGTGGGTTTACTGAAGGCTAAAAAGTAAAGTCACACAGGGGCTGCGTAAATTAAGCAGATTTCCTATGTGCGTCACGTATTTACATTTATCTCGACGTAAAAGTTCAATGAGAACAATATTTGGTAATTAGTATCAAATAAAGTGCTTCATAATATAACAGCTTATTGTTAATATGACATAGTAGGAGTTTACTGAAGTTTTAATGAACTTGATCTTTTTTTAGTACAACCTCAATAGTGGATTTCCTCTAAGGAAAATCTGCTAATAAAATGAATGTTTATATTATAGTTCAGGGGCTCAGATTAGGCATGTGAATTGAAGCATTGGATTCCCTTCCCACCTGGGCAAAAAAGGAATTTATTTAGTGACCAACTCACTAAATCAAATTCTTGGTCACGCCTTGGCCAGAAAAGCAGTATAACCTGCAGATAACCCGTCCCAATTAGCCATAGTTGCAAAAAGTGGCCGTTAATAAATAATAATAATTTTGTAGTTCAAAAGTCTTACATAAAATGATTTATGGGTTGAATTTATATACAGGATCTTAATATTCCAATTAATTCAAATGCTAAAAGAAATATCCAAAATAAAGAACACTTTCGGGAAGGAGAGTAAGAGACAGTGCATCAATGAAATCAATTTAGAATGAAGCTGGGCAGGGAGCCAGCAGGAGCTTCAGCAGTATTAAGGCAGAGATAAAGACTAGTCCCTTCTAACAACTGATCTAGAGTAATTATTTTATATTCTTTAAACGCTCCACCTTCCATGGAAATGAATGTAACATATACATTCATCTTGTATATTATAAAAAAAAAAATCAATAAAAAAAATAAGAACAATTTAAGTAACCTTGCTTGTTATTATTAATAAATATGTACCATTGCAGGCCTTGACAAAGATAATAAATTTTACCAAAACATTTACAGGCTATCTTTTCATTTCAACCTAAGTGGCCAACACATACATAAGATAAGAATAATTAAATAAAATAGTTCTTGTAAGAAAAACCTTGTCTGTTATATTTATGGTGTGTGATAAGGTTAGCAATTGAGATTTCTTCCTTTTCTTTAATCATCAAGTTTTCTGATCCGTTCTGAATACTATTAGGATAATGTATACTTGTGCAAATCACACTGTCTTTATTTTATGGGAAATTAGTTATTAAAATTATGCTCAAGACATAAGCTTTAAACAATTTCTTCAAAAATGTGCATTAATTCTACCTAAATCCATTTGTCTTAAACCAAACTTAAATAATAAATTTGGTTAATGAAAAATGGAAAATTTACATGAAACTCTTAAATAATGAGTTTCATGTAAAACTATTGATTCTTAATTGTTAAAATTGGTCCAGGAGGAGGGGGTTTCGAGAAGGGGGTACAATAAAAAAAATCCAAATATATCATTTAGTGCGAGTTGAATAAAAAAAAAAGTTAAATCATATAGAAAAATCAATCTTTTTAAAAATTAATTTTGTGCTGTTGTCATATTTTCATACATATGTTTTTGTGTTGCTCTTATATGAACAGTTGTATCTTTTTTCAGCCTTCAGTAAACTCCCATCTTACATTAGCAATATATTACAAAATGTCCTATTTCAAGCTTAAATGTTCTATTCCCACATGAGCACTAAATAAAATTCTTAGTCCCAGCCTGCCAAGAACAGAGTGGTAATCTGTGGATTACCTATCCTAATTACCTATAGAACCATAAAAGCAGTTGTTAATAAATAAAAACAATTTTAAACGAAGCACAGCAAAACATTTTTTTTTAAATTTAATAGAACTAAAATGTGTGGTGCCCACATTAGATTTTTAATGTGTTAAAATTAACAGAGGATTGTGCCATTCCAGGATAAATGGAATTAAAATCTCTAAGATGCATGAGTTTTGCCAATTGTGTCACATTGTTCTATATTGAGTTACATTGGTTTGTGTACTATTTATGTTAGATATTGCATTGTATGAAGTTTGTTTTTAATATGGCTTTGTATAGTTTTCAAGAGTTAAAATAATATGTTTAAAGGCCAATTCATGTTTTTTTTTGTTTTTTTTATCAAACTATATTACTAGTACAAAGAAATGCCTGAACTTTGAATACTTAAATCACTGTACTTATTACAGTTTTTCTTTTATGCAATAGTATGGTATATATGAAACAAATATCATGGTGCAAGCTTTCAAGAAGAATTAAAGAAAGGCCAGAAAAATAATCAGAAATATTTTTCCTAAAAAATAAAATTTCAGAAAAAATTATCCTGACCAAAAACTTAATTCAGTCATTTGGCCTTTAATCTTCTATCCGCTACATATGCTATATCACAGATGTCAAAGTCAATTTCTTTACAAAAAATATAGAGGATTGTTAGAAAATGTACTAAGGAAGTTTTAAACTCTATGCTGTATTTGCACCAAAATATTAGACGTTTGACTTTATTTCAAGTACCATGGGAGGCATTCTCCCAACAATTACATGTATGTGCAACAATTCAGAAATAAAAATCTTGTGTGCACTGCTTACAAGGAATGATCCAAGAAATAAAGCATTGCTTAAAAGGTCCAGATGTGTGTGAGGAACTGGAATGTCCTCCACACAGGTGCTGTGTAAACTTCCCCATGTCATGGAATATGACACACTGTTGATCCCTCACCATCTATTCTGTATTTCCCATGTAGTAAGAAGCCTATGTAAACAGGAATAAAAATTTTAGTTGGTTTTGGGTTTAGTGGCTGAGGCACTTAAAGAAAAAATTGTATGAGTAGAAACGGTGGTTAGAGAAGATTGAAATTAAAAAATCACAAGTAACTTTGTTAATATTCAAGTCAGAGAAGCCATGTATAAAACAATAGTTGTAGGAAATTAAAATTCCAACAATATTGATTATATCGAATTTTTCAACCGGACTCATACTCGCCAAGACATATTCAGCCATTGGCTGATATAATCTAGTTTACCATGCACGGGTTAAATACTGAGTGTGGTATTGATCAAATAAAAATTTGCCATTTCTGCATGCTATAGCTGAAGTCCTGCAAAACTGGAAAGAAATTATTTTACACAAACCCAAGACAATGAATAGATAGAGCAAAAAATGCGCTTTAAAATGATATGTATAGTCACAATATTATAATGCAACTCTCTTTGAAATTACATAATTTAAAAGATCAATAGAAGAACTTTCTTTACAATCCAGCAAGACCGAAACCCTCCCGCATGGTCTAGGTTCTTGCCAATGGGGCAAGCAAATGCATATTTCCGACATCATAAGGCACATTCTGAAATTGCTCAACTTTTGAGAATGTATCCCATGGTTGGAAATATATGAAAAAGTCATCAGTAATTCATTAGATGGATCTATCAGAAGAGTCAACAGCAATAAAAGAAAAATAAAATAACGGTATAATTAGTGATCCTACAATCAGATTTGAAACAAGCTGTTGAAGTAAATTTTGAAAAAAATAATTTACACCTCATGCTGTACGTATTTCCAAGAAAAATATCATATACAAAATTGGAGTGTGAAAAGTCTGCTGTTTAGATCCAGAGGAATTATACCCAAATCAACTGCACATTATCTGGAAGATCTTGGTGTTAAAAAGGAAGAACTAAGGAAGAAATGTATAAGTACACTTACAGTGTCCATTAGAATTGTTAACTTCCATTTATACAAGAATAAAGTTTAACTCAAGGTGCTCCCTTAACAACTTCCCTTACAGAGAAATTAAATTTTCATAAGACATCAATCAAAATTAGTAAATTTACCTTGAAAAGGCAGATAAGGAGTTTGATCTTTGTTAGGTAACCCCAAAAAAGGGGGCAGCTTACTTTGTTTTTTGTATGTGTATAAAAGTGTGTAAACTTTACGAAATAATCTGATTAGTGCACCACACAATTTCCTTGTAATCATATTAAATTGAATAAAAAGGTTTTATCAACTTAATTTCAAATTATTTCATTTGAAAGTGATATATGATTTTAAAACGAATAACCACCAACAAGGATATATTAATTTATTTAATTTGTTATAATGTAAATATATTGGTTATTCCTTTGATGTATTATTATTTTGTTAGTTCAATAAAAGACTTCTGAAGTTTGAAGTTATATGACGTCTTTGTTACAATGAATCAGATCAAAAAATTCCAAAGCTTAATTTATAGATTTTTTCACAATAAATAAAACAGGCCTGTACAATTGTTTTGTATCTCCAATATGTACAGAGAAGTTTACAATTTTTTATTTATGCCCTCCACTAAACCCCCCATCCCTCTTAGTCGATTTCGATCAAAAGGGGAGGTGTACAACTAGATGTTACACCAGTCACAAATATGAAACCTCAACATTCTAAACCTCGCTGTTTTTGAGTTATGCCAAATGATAACATGACATACATCATGTTGAAAGTAGTCAAAATGTGTTAAGGGAAGGTCAAAACGGATAATGAAAACTGAAATTGTTTGAGATTAAAATATATCCTTTATTTCGTATAAGGAAATGCAAAAATATATCGCTGAAAGGACTGTTATACTATGAAAGGAATACCTACTATTTAGATCAAGAGGTTTTATGAAGGACTTTCTCATTTGGACTTACTACATCGCAGTCATGTATATAATAAATAAATTGGCATTAAGCTGATCCTGTAAATCCTGCTGGGAAATAATTATTATAAAATTCAGATTCTTAGAACTTCTACAAATTTAAAAATAATATTCCAGTATTATCCTGCTGGTGAGACAAGGAGGCTGCTGACCTTCTACTGGTATCCTCAAAATGAAGACAGCTTAATTTGTTAATCTTTATATTATGTGGGAGTATAGGGTATTTATAGTAAGAAACTTCAGTAATGGATAACAGTTTCTATATTTATATGAATTTACATTCCTTTTATCACATTATGTATCGTCTCAAATAATCAGCCAACATTTTTTAACTACCCGTCAGTCTCGCCTTTACAAATTATGCCAAGAATGAGCTTTGAAATATGTAGTCTAGAATATTATTTATTGTTTAGAGAGCATTTTAAAATGTAGAGGTGGAGATTTAAATAATTTTTGCTTTTTGTCTCATTCTCGACATTTCAAATTCACAAACTTTAATTATTTAAAACTAATTATAAGTTTATAATAAAATATTTTATGGAAATAAAATCATAATACTATTCTAAAATAATATTACATTATATAAGATATAATGAGATCAAATTTCTTAATTAGCTTACACTTAATGGTTCAAAAGTAAATTTTCTCAGAAAATATCTGTAGGAACTAAAATACACTGCTTTTGTAGTGCAACAGTAGTTTCCCCAGGTTGCTTTAGATAACTTAACACTTTATTATTCTAACACAGACGCTATTAACATCAACTACCAATTTGCTCAGCACACTCTTATGCTTCGTTTTGATTAGCTGACAAATCCTATTTTACGCATTTTAATCATAGCTTACATAACAAAAAAAAACTAAAAAAAATGACATTCTTCTTTATGACTGATAACATATTAAATTGCATATACGTATATTTTTTGATTTTTTTTTTTAGTTTTTTTTTTCCACTTTATTTTAAGACAATATAATAATTTGTCGCTTAAAAATATAATTAAGCATCAATTTTACTAAAATCTGCAAACATAGATTCAATGACTAGCACATTTAAAACCTGACTCTTTTCGCTTTTATTCAAAGACAAACTTATGAAAATAATAGCAATAGGGGAGATCTGTATACTTTGGGGCATAATGGACCTTGGATATTCTGGTCCAGAAAGTATTAAAGTTCTAAGTTTAGTTTCTTGTGGTATTGTGAAGAAGGCTCCACTGTTTGAGTACTCCAAAACTGATTTCGATACTCTGTTCAATTTTGCGTCATTTTAGATTTTCTTTTATACAAAAGAAAATAGGCACCAAATCAAAATTCATTTGTTTTTCATTGAATTATTAAAATATTCTTAAAAGCAAACTGTGATTTGTGTTGCATATGCGCATAGAAAATAATTTTCAAAGTAAATTTGCAAAATATAAACGAACTCAGGCCAAGAAGAAAATTTAAACAACAGTTTCATAAACAGTAAGCCACCAACATTCATTGACCCTTTGAGAAATTTAATGATTTGACCCATGCTTTTAATTCTGTTTGGACCAAAAGCCATAATGGTATTGAATTAAAAATTGGTAATTTATCATGGCAGTTACTAAATATTGCCGGAAAACCTATTCAAAAAAAATACTTAACACGTTAACTGCTGTTGTTATTTGCCGATACTAGCCCTGTATGCGGTACATGCCCCTGGGGGCATGCAACTTTTTTTGTAATCTGTTTTTTAACAATACCTAATAGTCGAAGGAAAAGAGATAATATTAGGTTTTGTTGCTGAATCATTGCAACTAACATCAGTAAATTGACAGTAAAAGCAGGAAGAGGATCAAGTAATATTATATAATAAAAAAACTGTATACTTAAAAACAAAGTAATTTGACATATGTACTGAGGTAATGATGTTTTAAAACTGAAACCGCACACACGTTGGGAGCGATGCATGCCCCGGGGGCATACACAGCATCTAACGTGTTAAGCTCCGAGCCACAGATGCTATACACATCCTTAACTTGCTAAACAAAAAGGAGATTGACAAATTTCATAAAGTAAAAACTGCTAAAATTTTAATTAAGAGCCAATCATTATCTAATTTTGAGCCAGGGAGATATAAAAAATGAGATATTTTAACAATTTAATTACATATTATTTAAGGGGAAAAATCCATTTACTATCCGCCAGGAGTCGAGCCCTGGCTATCCCGGAATTCAAGTCGATGTTGTAATAGGTACCAGACTAGATATCCTCGTCTAAAATACCAACTAGATATCCAGGCTATAAGGGTTCACTTCCTGACATGTTTCCACCTTTTATTTAAATTTAAAAAAAATTAGACCTGCCTTAAAATCAATAATATTCAGTGATATTTTGAATTTCCCATTAACAAACTTAATCTTTTTTATTAGCCTCAAGCTTAAAAACGAAGCTTGGTTTCAATGCCTCAAAAACTCCTTCCATTAGGGATAGGATGGTCAAGCAATCTATTGATAATTATACAGGCAAAATATTCTTAATTTCAGATAGGGTTTCTTCTTCATTTACTACAATTTGTGAATATTTGAGTAATTTTGTTGAAATATTTTTTTTTTAAAAATGAGAGATAGTTTGTTACAAATCTCGTATTTAATTAAAGCAAAAGTGGTTTGTGACACATCATGGAGGATTAACAATTTTCTATTTGGCATTGCATTGAATTAAATATATATTTCCTTTGTAAGTCTGTTTATACTGATTGATATTAGGTATTGCCCAAGGCCCAATATTTAGTGACCCAAGTTAAAATGGATACTATTATTATACCTTACGCAATTAATTGTTTTTTTTTTCTTTTTTAATTAATAAAAAGCAATGGAGCTAAAATTACTTTCAAAAAATAGCATTGTGTTAATAACATAAAGCATAAAGCATTGGTTCAAAACATCATATTTCTCCTTATTTACATATAATGCGCATCCTTAAACAAATGATCCCAAGTATAAGGATGTCCCCTTATAGCTATTCATTGATAAGTCCACATGTTGTAGATAAGAAATATTAAATGGATTCCTTTAGGAGTGGTCAGAATGACATTGTCTGAAAACTATTTTGTCACAGGTATTTCACACTTTATGCTTGGCTTACTGCAACAATAAGTGAGTGGATTGTAGGGAAAGCTTGGCTTGTGCACCTTTCCTAATTGAGAAAGGATGAAGGTTACTAAATTATTTTGAAATGCGTGGCGAGCCTACACAACTGGGGTCACAGCTTTTTTTTTTCTTCTTTTTGTTTTTTTTATACATCATGTTCACACTTTTCGCAGTGAATCGATTTCCTTTTCCTTGAATTAGCCAGAGGCAAGGTTACCAGAAACAAATATTTATTTTTGAGACCATAATTACTAGTTAAAATGTGCACATAACATTAAATAAGTTCAGAGTGTTAAATCCGCATTTTAGACATTAATAAAATTAATTATTATACAATACATAATTGACTGGTATTTTTTTATGTATTAAATCAATTTAACCAATTCTGTTGATTATAATAGCTCCATTTGCTAGAGAAAATCACAACTAACCCTCATGCTCAAAGAGTATAAATATTTCTGATGGAATAGATTCCTTATAATCACAACTTGCTAGGAGTACCTTAATAGGGAAAAAATTTAGTTTAATATTACTATTATTCAACCTTTTTAGGGTGCATTTCATTTAAAATGACAATTTACTTGAAATCATTTGCCTCTAAAGTGCATTAAAAACATTGAGCTCAACATTGATTTTTAACTTGCAGTTACAGTCCTAATAAATAATTTCCGTATTAGTTAAATTTTAGAGTTTTAGCATTTTTTTCATATTAAGAAAAATATGGTGGAAGGTCAACAAAAATGAAAATCTCAAATGATTATTAAAATCATTTCTATTTCTCTACTAGTTTCATTTGCATATGACGCCTCATCAGGAGAAATTCTAATACAAAAATGCAAGAACTGGTTAAGTAAAGTAAAAATAAGCCAAATTTTCACAACGGAAAAATTTAGTCTAAATTTATTACAAGTGTTACTGTTAAAAATATAACACGTGAAATACTACTCTAAAAGAAAAATGTTTTATTATTTATTAAAATGATTTCCATAATCCTCTTTTATTATTCGTGTATTGTTATTCTCAAGTTATTTTTGACTGTTTGCACGTAAAAAAGTCACCAGCTTTGAACGTATTCAGTACAACACTGGATATTTTTAACACTTGTGACAGTTTTTAAAATTTAATTATTTTTAATTTGGTATCTAAAAATGTTACAACTAGCAGTTTCTCTTCAAAATTTCCCACCCAATGAGAGGTACTTATGATTTTTTTATTCATTTCTTTAAAACTAAAATTAAAAACTGGGTAAAAGATTTGTTTTATCTTTGTGACAAGAAAATGATCACTTTTGATGAAATTTTCCCTTATTCAAATATAACTTCCCAAAATCTAATTCGGTTATTTAAAAATTGAGATGCTCCCTGCTTATGGTATGTCGTTAAAGATATATGATAGATAAGGGATTGTTTTGCAAACTACCTATGATTTTTAAATATTTTCCAGTTTTGAAGAATAATATTTTCCAGATGAATTCTATTTTCTTTTTTTTTTTTTTAATTTTGGATAATGTGACATTAAAATTTCACTAAAGATTATAAATTACAAAAAAAAATGTCAAAAATAAATATAAATAGAAATTCAGCATTGAACGAGTTAAAAAATCACGTATCATCTCGAATGTAATATTAGATCGTCCATAGTTCATAATTGACAGAATTCGGTTTCACCTTGGTACCCAATCCTAAAAAAAATTAAATAAATATAGTTGAGAAGCTAATAAAGGTTGTTGTAATACTTATGATAATTTGTGGGTTATGAACTAAAATCCCAACAACTATGGTAGAAAGTCAGAATAATTCTTTTTATTGTAATTGTAAGGTAATGCCCAGCTTGGGCGTTTTTTTTTTTTTGTTTTTTATTATATATTTTTTTGGTTGATTTGTTTTTAATTTGGAATAATTGCACTTAAATTTATTGAACAATAATGAAAACCATGTTATAGCCTAAATCTGAGTTTGCCTATTTTCAAGAATGATTTCATCTATTTTAAAGAAACAAAGTTTTATTTTACTTTATTTAATATTTCATGATGAGCAGGAATGAGCTTTCATTGAAACCAATAATAAATCCATGCAAAACAGAAAAATACTTTAAATGAATAAATTGTTGCAGGTATAGTGCAAATTTAAAAGTATAAATTCTTACATTTTACAAAAACCTCACCAAGCTCTGCCCTCCTATTTTATACCGTAGCATTGAATAAATAATTGTAGTTACTGAAAAAGGAAGAAAGTCTACTCTACCACTAAAAAACATTCTTCAAAGGCATATCCAAAATGATCAATGCTACCAATTGAACATACAAATGATTCTGTAACTAGATTATTGATGTAAAGAATTTCTTTGTATTGCCTAGTTGATTAATCACCTACTTCTATTCACTCAAAGTTGCACTGTAAATTAATACTAGTCTAAAACAATCTCCATTTATACTAAAAAAAAATATACATAAATCTTCATTATAAATGGTAAATTCACAGTGTAGAAATAGTTCCCACCACAGTTTATTTCATATGTTCAAGGATTGCTATAGACACAAAAATAAGGAATATCTGTTAAGTAAATGAAAAATAGCAACCCCTGAAATATATGTCTTTGAACTACTCCTTAATTCAATTCTTCAATACACAGTTAAGCACATCACTGTTCATTTCTTTCATGACTGTGGGAAAATTTCCCGAAATGCAGATGATGTGCGCAATGTTTTTTGTGTGTACTGATAAAATGAAATCACTGAGATAACAAATGGTCATTTTCCCCTGCAGAGTGAGTCGAATTTGTCCAGATATTCTTTCAAGCTCCCAGCTTAGTCATGGTATCCCTTATCCAATGCGTGAAACTTGCAACTCTCGTATAAACACCTGGCCTGTTCTTCTTTGCACATCCATCACCCCACGACACAACTCCTGCCAGCACAAATTTTCCTGAAAAGTAAAGAAAGAAAATTGTTTTAACTTCTTAAAATCAATATTATACAAAATAAACAAGAAACTCCAATGTGCATTATCAAATTGATTGTAACTAAGAACAAAATCTTTTATTTCATTTGGATCACATAGAAAATGTGATTTTTCAAGTATTATACAAGATATGGATATTGTAAACTCTTTTATTGGGATCATAAAATGGTGATGTGCAGTTATATTATTATTAATTATAAATGTCCAATTTTTGCTACAATGGCTAATTGGGATGTGCTATCTACAGGTTACCACCCTTTTCTAGCCAGGGTGGGACTAAGGATTTTATTTAATAAGCTTCTCACTAAATAAATTCCTATAGCCCAGGCAGGAATCGAACTCTAGATTTACCATGTGAGGTTACCAACACTTTAACTCAAATGACTAACCTGAGCCCCTATACAGTGATAAAACAATTACATATAAATAATACAAACATATTTGATAAAAATAATTGATTAGGAATTAATCTGAAATATTTCTTTAAGACTCATAAATTGTATCAGAAGTTCATTAAACTCCTTGTTTATGCCGTCCATAAATAAAATAAGGTTATTTGCTATAATTATTAATTATGAACTATAACTTTCATATTGACTATATTACCAATATTTAGTGAAACAATATTTGGAAATGGAACTAAAGGGTGAAAACAATGCTAACCTACGGATCACCCATCCCAATTAACACTAATAACATAAAATGGGTACTTACACACACATATATATATATATATATGTATATATATATATATATATATATATATATATATATATATATTATTGTGTGTGTGTGTGTGTGTGTGTGTAGAATCTGCTACTGCTTCTAAGAAAAATATTTTCAAATTATATGGCTTCCATTATTTCATTTATGAAAATATATTAAGAGGTATGGTATTTAGTAGTACAACACTTAACATTTCTAGAAAATATTTGACAATATAGAACATTTCTAATTGCTAGTTCACAAAAATGCATTTTAAAAAAAAAATAGTTACTCTAATCTTAAACCATTTAATTCATTTTGGATGTTTCTTATTTGGCTTTTATAATATAATTTATGTATATGTATATATATATATATATATATATATATATATATATATATATATATATATATACTTTCAAACCCATTATACAAATAAATTTATTTTTAAAATATGTAATAATCCTAATCACATCATGTAGCTAAGTAACTCAAATAACAGTTTTTTTTTAAAATTTTTATATACAAATAAAAGTGGGAAAGAAAACGTTTCCTACACTGATCAGGACTTAAATTCAGATGTTGGGCTCAGGCTAGCCATATATGAGTTATGGGGTAGGTCTTAATCCCACATTGTAAACCAAGAGTGGCAAGTTCGAGTTTCGCTTGGGAAATAGGAACTTATTTAGCATTACATAAATTCCTTAGTCTCCTTGTTAAAAAAGTGGCAAACAGTAGATAACCCATCCCAATTATCCATAGTAGCACAAGGGGATACTTATATATTACATGTTTGTTTTTTTTTTAAACTCAGGTGTCCTGGGCATATAGTCCAGTACTTTACTATTTGAGCCATAAATATGGGTAACAACTAGTTTGACATATTCCTCTATTGTAATAGCATGATGCCCTCCCCCCCCCCTCCCATCAATCATAGAGGAGTATATTTAATGTTTATTTATGGCTTGAAATAGGATACTCCTGCTAAGAGTAGACATTTCTTTTTATTTGTGTTAAAGACTATAAGAATAATACATATATCTGTAATTTATTGAGTGTTTGGTATGAAGCGCAAAACTTTTCTAGGCAATCAAATTGCACTGAACATTTTGAGTTCTAGTTGAATATGGTAGAATGTAACGTACCATGTTCCTGGCAGGCGAGTGGGCCACCAGAATCTCCACCACAGGCATCAACCCCTCCCTCGAGGAGACCCGCACAGAGCATGCTATCTAGGATGGATTGGTGCCTTCCGCCATATACTTCAGACCCTCTGCACGTTGACTGGGCTAGGAGAGGGACTGATGCTGCACGCAGTGTTGTACTCAGGCTCTCAGCATCACCAGCTAGTAGGAAAAAAAAATAATAGAGCTGTATTGAAAATGACTAGAGTTCATTAAGAGAACATAGGTATTTTATGCTTTCATTACATGTTTGTTTTGTATATACATTTTTTACAAATGTATTCATTTAAATACTTTTTATTTGACAAACTTATATTCTTGCCAATAGTCCATCTGTATGTCACACTTTTATTATATCTTTATAAGTAAACATAAATTCATGAAATGAGGTAAGAATGTGGATGATCATTACCTATAATCACAAATATGAAATTCTTCTAATCCTCCACTTGAGGGACATAAATGTGGGAGGGAAGTGTGCTTTGGGTACATGATAAACTCAGTTCTGTGTTACCATAAGAAATATCTTGCTAAATACTCTTATACTTCAATACTCTTCAAAAATTGCAACATTGTAATTTTTAATTTCCAAAACGGTAGCTAGATAGATAGCCAAAGTAGGCAATCTACCTGTGTCACCTCTTCTATACCACCCCTGTGGAAAACTTCACAGTTAATATTAGTCATTGCACTAAAAATATATATTGGTTTCTCTCATTAGTTTAATTTACTTGTATAATTAATAAATTTACTAAATGAAATATTTTTAGTCTTTTTACGCCACTCTGGAAAGCAGAGGAAGTTAGTTAAAAAATTCATGTTCATTGTAGGTTTGGGTGGTAATGAGAGCTAGGGGCTATTACACAAGGTTAGTCTTACCTACTCCTAACAAGCACCTCTAGTGCCAATTACTCAGATAATTTTTTTTAATTTATTTATTAGTATAAATAGTATATATGTTATGTTATATAAGTACATTATTATTAGTCGTCTTGAACTAGAAAAGATCCATGTTGTATTATTTTTTCTGATTTTGGACTGTTGGAACAATAAACCTTCTGCTTGTATATTACCCTCATTGTTATATATTCATTTGTGCCACTATGTATAGTGATTTAAATGAGAATATAACAATATGTACAATTTACATAAACACAGTTTACTCACAAAGTGCAAGTATTTGACCAAAACGAGCGTTATAGACATTACCGGGCAATGATAACCTATAAGTTTTTACCCCTAAAATCTTAAGAAACAAACAAACATTTACACTCAACACTCAATATTTTTTTTTTCATTCAATTTCTGTTAGGTCTAAGTAATCAGTGTTTCAAGATAACTATTTATTTTGCAGCAGCACTCAAGGCATCCTTTTTGAGAAGTCTGAAACAAGAAAGGTTTTTGCAGAGCTTCTCACTGAGAAATCTCTTGAATAAACATACTATATAAATATGCCATCAAAAATTTGTCGTTTTAATGTACTGACCACTGGAGCAAATATAGGAGTAATTTAAATAAATATATGCTATTAGTTTTCAAATAGCCATCTTAACATAGCTCGTGAGAAGTGTATCACACTCACTCTGATTAAAAAATTTGTTTGTTTGAATTGTTAAAAAATATTTGTAATAAACATACGTTGCTGAGCTCCCCAGCCAGTTACTGTACACCACTGTCCTTCCAAATCTGGCTGCAGTTCGTCAGGAAGACAAATTGGCTGGACATAATTGTTGAAGTTGATTCCACCTTCATTTCCAAATTTCACTTTTATCAGAGCAATATCATTACTATGAGGCCCATCTGAAATGGAAGAGAATAGCAATTAATAAAGTAAAACATAAATCTGTCATATTGCCTAACTATGCTGACTGTAATATCTGAAGATCTTTTATGGTCCTTATCCTATTTATTTTTATACGATGAATGCGAACCAACCTTTTCTGAATTCAGGATGAATTACAACTCTTTCTGGCTTGTATGATCGCTCATGGCGATCCTTGCTCTTGAGATTGTGCTTCCCCAAGACGAGCCTCATGCTCGATGGAGTATCGAGGTTAGTGATGCAGTGCGCAGCCGTCAGGACTATGGACGAACCGACAACAGCTCCTCCGCAGTGATGTTTGTACTTCCCCTCAGACCACGCCTGGATTTCCACCTTCAAACAATCAAAACTGATAAATGACTAAAGTAATTAGAGGACAGAGAATGGAAAGGATTTCTTTGAGCTTAAAATAAATCATTTTATTTCATTAACACATAAATCTAAATTAACAAAAAAATATATACTGAATATCTATTGAAAAAAAAAAGAAAGTTTATCATCCAGGCATTGCATAAAATAAGCGAATTTAAGCATTTCATACTCTATTCTCTTATTCTCTCAGGTTGACAAGGGGCTCAGGTTGGCCTTGGCTGAGTTAAGGCCTTGATCATAATTTTACTTGGAAAACCTAGAGTTTTTGGTTCGGTCCTCACATGGGCAATAGGAATTTATTTAGTGACGAGCTCACTAAGTGAAATTCTTAGTCACACCCAGACAAGAAAATGGTGGTAGCCTGAAGATTACCCGTTCCAATTAGCCTTAGAAGCACAAATTTCACGTTAATAAATAATTCTATTTTTTATGAAGCTCTCGTAATAATAAGCTAATATAAACAAAAGGGTATGAAATTTAAGCAGAACATGAGATGTGCATTGATACAATTGCTTTAATTGATAATTGTATGAGTTGAAGTGGAAGAGAGGGCAGAAATAAAGTTTGAAAACTCAAAAGTACAAATACCTTGATTAATATTTGAGTTAGAATAGAAATATATATAAATTTTCAACAAAATTGATTATATAACAGTTTATTTATCCGAATCATGATATTGAGATACATAGCAAATTTAGGATTTTCTCCCTTTTCTATCCTCCAACCCCCAACCTTTGAAAGTAGGTAATTCACCACAAATAAACAGAATTAAGCTTATGATGATGGTATTCTAATTCATGCAAATAGAATTCAAGAATGTTTAGAAAGCATAACATTTTTCAAAAATTTGGTATAAATAACCAGAAAAAGAAATCAGGAATAATATTATATTCCTTGGTTTCACATGAATAACATATGGTGGTATTAAGGATTAAGTCTAGCCAAATCACAGAAGATTTTTAAAAACCAAAAAACATAAATGATTACAGAGTTTTTTGTGGTCCTTGAATTTTCAAAATAAACTCAGCAGAAATTATGCTAAAATTACAAGACCTTTATATAAATTGGTCGCTTCTAAAAAAAAATATTTAGAAACCAGAAAACTTTCTGAATAAATAGAAAGTGATAATAAAAGTTTCCTATTTTAAATAAAACATTTTAAAACCCTATGTTAAATTATGTAGTTAATTGATAGTCCTAGCATATGTAGAAGAGTCTAGCAATTAGCGGAAAACACTGGTTAGAAAATAATAGCTTAATGCAGTTAAACAAATAAAGAAGCTAAACTTAAATACTACTTAACACAGAAAACCTCTTAAAAATTTGTAATATAACAATTTTTATATTACTAGTTAGATTTCAAATAATAGTGTGAGCTACATAACAAAATAAATATCCTACCGAATGATTTAATTATATAATAGTACCAAGATTTTGACCAATAAATTCTTATTTTAATCATTTTGGCCTAACAGATCAACCAAAGTTTTACTGCTTCTTTATTACGGATGGGACTTACAGACATTTCCTCTTTGACTGTCAATTATTAACTGAAAAAGGATATTTTATAAATGAAATATGCAAAAAAGTATGCTAAACAAATGTATAATTTTAAATATTTTATTCATCATTCTTACCTCTTTTTATTTTTTAAATAGTTTTATTTAATATGTATTTTTGTTTTCATTTTATTTCTGTAATTTATATTAAAAAAAAATCATCAAAATACACATGTTGTGTACAATAGGATGTACAGGACATGTGGGAAATGAACTCTCTTCCTTAGGGTTACTTCAGGATGGAAATAAATTATATATATTTCATTTTTAATTTGACTGATTTCAATGAAGGGCATTTATTAATTAGTCACCAATTGTTTAATACATTTAAATCAATTTCACGAATCAATAATAATCAGTGGAGTAAAGAGGACAGAGATTAACTCATCTTTGCAGCTGTTTAAAGCCATATGCCAATACTCAACTTCAAACTATAATGTGTGAATGGGCTGTATAATTAGTCCACAATGGAGCGGCTAATTAGGTTTCTCATTGATTGCAGAGGTGGCGTTAATGAAGAGTTAAAGTTCCCAAATGAGTCTCGTTACTACACTTGCATCTGAAGTGTTGTAAAGGTTATTAGAACGCAATAAGAAAATATTTTAGTGTCAAGGCTGAATTTCTCAGTCTGTGGAAACTAATTAAAATGGTCAAAGTCGGTTCCTGTCAGACGGGAGTGATAATAGTATAAGGTTGATTGAATAAAAATGCCAAACTTCTTCAATAATAATTTATAACAATGTAGCACACCATCACCAGTGCCCTGTTAATACATAATTACTCTTACACCTATGTCTACTAAGATAAAAATAAATGGAAGAAAAATTATTTTTTTATATTAAATTATTAACATCCACTTTGGTCTATTATGACTTACGTAGTGGTAACATAACCAATTCAATAAAAAACCCATATTTAAATTAATTGGTTCTGTTGTGCTCACAAAAAAAAAAGGCCTAGTTTCTATGCTTTCATTACATCTTTTTTAAATAAAAAGTTTTGTGTTTAAATCAATTTCTAATTATTTCATGAAGAACATTAAAGTGAAATAATTAGAAATACATTTGAACACAACACTTTTTATTTAAGAAAGTTTTAACGAAACCATATTAGAACTAGAATACGAACTTTTTTTTTGTGAGTACAACATAACCAATTAATTTACATATGAGTTTTATATTGAATTGGTTATATTGTTGCTACATAGTCCTTGGAGCTCAAAGTAGATTTTAATAATTAAAAAAAAAAAATTCTTCAATTTACGATACCGATACAACTAATTGAATGGGCTACTACAAGCTACCACTCTTTTCTAGCCAGGGTGGGACTACGGATTATATTTAACGAGTTTGTCAATAAATAAATTGCTATTGACCTGGTAGGAAGCTATTGTTCAGGTTTACCAAGTGAGATGAAGACCAATACTTTAACTCACAAAGCTAACTTCAGCCTAGAAGAAAGTTTTATAAACTAACATTAAGACTGAGAAGCTATTTCTAAAAAGTAGGTTATAACATTTTAAAAACATTCACAGCATCAATACATAAAATAAATTAAGTAAAAAAATTTAATTTAGTTTTTGTTTTTAATTTTTGAGCTAATATTTTATTTTTTATTGATGCTGTAAATGTCTAAAATTTTATAATTTAGTTTTAAAAAATTGTTTTTTAAAGCATTCAACCTTATTTTCTCTCTCTTACTTCAATTTATTTGTATCATGTTAGACATAGGTATTGGAGTAGTTGTGTGTTAACAGGGCACTGATGTCAAAAGTGCTTTCTCCCTTTAATAAAACTTTATGGTTGAAATTTGGTCCTTTTATTCAAACAACTTTATGATAAAAGTAACATTTCTCAAACAGAAACTTTTATCTGATACTTGCGCTGAACTATTCAAGAACAAGCAGTCTACTAATGAATTTATTCTTCCAAGGTGTCTATTTTTTTTTTTGTTCTGTTAAACTATATACCTTTTGTTTTTATTGTATTTATTTGTTGATATATTTTTTAATTAGGAAAACAGTCTGTTATAAGTTATTTTGTAACCCCATTCTCAATTGCTTTTATTTCATTATGGTTTATAAATAAACTTTTTTAATTTAATAAATGTGTATATTTTTTTTAATCTTAGTTCTGAATCAAAGTATGAATTTATAAACTGAACAGTTGAAAACTCTTTCAATAAAACTAATTAGTGAACTAAAGACTAAAACTAAACTAAAATCCAAAGTCAAGGTTTACTTTCAGTAAAACTAAACCAATTATCCTACTAAATATGCATACTTAAACTAAAAACAACTATTTCATAAGAAAATACTCCAACAGAAACAAATTTTATGAAGTGGTTGTAATTTTTCTTAGTTAACATAATTAATTATTATATCAATCTAAAACAATACTTTTTGTTTAGTAAGAGTAAACTTTCTTTATTTTAGTAAAATAATCTTAGTTTTGCCCATAATTCAAAAATATTTTGTTTATTTTTTAGTAGCAAGATACATGCTTATTCAACTCAAGTTCTACTCTTGTTATATATTATTAGCAACTTTGTATTGGTCAAATGGAACTCTGCAACTATGTTCTTGTACACCTTTGTAACCAGAGATGGAGGTACTTTATGCATAGAAAAAATAACTAAATTTTGTTATAAATATATTCTATTACTTAAAGATAATAACTTTTTTTTTCAATTATGTATTTCTTTAGCTAAGCTATGTTGAGTGTAATAAGTCAAAAACATTCGTCAAGACTCCAGAGTAAGACGAGCAAAAGAAAGTTCCGTAGATTTTATGATAAAAGGTAAGTGAAATTATTATACAATGGCTCAATCTGATGGATCAGTTACTTTGTCCTTGGTCTTTGACTCTCACTGCTCCTTGCCCAATTCTCTAAATCATGTCACTTTCTCAGAGTGCCAGCTAGGAAAAGTATTCTATACCACACCACTTCTAATTACCTAACACAGAAACAAATTTAATAACAACCATTTAACTATTACAAATTCCACTGAAATGTTCAGTATTTATTACTTCCAAAATAATTATTTGATTTTTTTTTAAACTGGCAAAACATTAAAATACATAAATTTACAGTAAAGATTTTCGAAACAAATTGAATTGAATATGCTCCATGCAGAGCTCTAATATTTGTTACACATTTGCAGAAGCTCAGAAATCTTTCTGTTGGTGATGTCAACCCAGAATATCCTTACGTTTACACTTTTCTCAGGGTTCCTTGTATATTCAATTAAACTAAATATTATTATTCATAAATATGGATAAGGATAGTGAATAAATATAAAATGATTTATTGAATTATTAATAATAAGCCTGACCAATGAGTGAAACATTTATTTTAAAAACTACGTAATAATATTTTATTGACATAACATTTCAAATAGTAATAATTCATGTTTTTATTTAAATAAAAACAATATTAAATACTTTAGCAGTTCTTTTTAATAGTCGGTCACAGGCCAGCTAAGGTTTTAACTTTTTAGTTCCGGCATAAAAAATTAATTTGAAGAATTTTGACTTGTCATAATTTCAAGTTCAATTCATAGTCAATTATATATATAGTAGATTCCGTATATTGCAATACATATATATATATATATATATATATATATATATATATATATATATATTGTAACAGTAGATTCCAAATATTGTAATACATAAATAAATCCAATATGTTTATTTTCAATCAAACAAAAATGGGTAACAGAGATTGTGTTCCAAGTAAATAAAAATAATAACTGAGATAATGCCTAAATGAATTAAAACCTCTAATGCAGCAAATATTAAAGTGTGGAAAACTGTTACCCATTTTTGTTTGATTCAAATAAAGTGGTGGTTTCTTGTAGGAATAAACGTATTGGATTTATTTATGTATTACAATATACGGAATCTACTATTGGCATAATTGGTATATGGGTCTATAGTTCTTGGAACAAACGAGTTTCTCTGAAAAATGCAGAAAGCCTTTTGATAACTTTTGTATTGTCTCTAAGGAGTAATCTTTAGTTTGGTTTAAGATTCAAAGTTGTTCTTGAAAGATTGGATTTTTTTACAATTAAGAAGAAGATGTGAGACAATAAAGTGATCATTACAACAATCGCAGGTTGGTGGGAAGAAGCCTTTCAATAAATAAGTATGTGTTAATTTTGTGTGTCCAATTCAGATATGGGCAAGAACAACCTCCTCTTTTTGGACTTTTCTACTTACAGTATATATGGGATTAATCTAAGCAAGGATTAGTTTTATTTAAGTTGCTTGCACATCAGCACTTTTTGTTATCTGAATATTGTTTAAGTTAAAATAAAAGTATAAAAATGAGTAATTGAAGACCTGCCACGGATATGCTCCGTAAGGTGTGTTGGTGCCACCGACGATCTTAGCTGATGCACCTCCTGTCCCTCCCCTGAGCGGCTGGTGAGACACAGACCTAGCACCACACTGTCCAGAGTCGCTGCTCGGGAACTTAGGGAAACCCCCGCTCCTCCAGTCCCCTTCTGAAAATATTTATTATTGTTCTATATAATTTAAAACTGTAGAGGGCTACTTACATTTAGACAGCTAACCACAAGTTCAAAAATTAAGAGATATGCCTAAGGTTTCAACACATTTTACTATGCTCATTTGAAATATTAAACTACAAGACTGAAGGGAGTTTCTGTTTAAAAAAGTCTGTGACACTGCTTAAACTAAGGAGCTTTTCCCAGTTGATGGATTGGCACCTTGGTGATCTCACCTCACCATCTACTCTCAATTTATCTCTCAGAAAGAAGACTGTATAAACAGAAATTGAAATGCTGAAGATGAAATGACTCGAATACTTAAAGTAAACATCAGAATATTAAGGGTTTACATGAGTCTGAGAACATAAAAATACAAATAATGATTATTACAAAATTAAATGATAACCAAGATTGGTTATAGTCACTCCCCCACTTCTTGGACGAATTTCAACTATTAGTGAATCTGTTTATTGAATGAAAATGTTAAAGATCGACTTTTGTAATGATCAAACAAAAATTGTGAGTGTTAATAGACAGTATAAACACAAACATACACACTCTCACACATTAAAACACACACACTTGCACATCCATGCACATACAATTAATGGACAGACCACAATTTTTCAAAACTCCTGTCATGAGAGCAACTTCAACTCCCGATGTGCTAACAGGGTGAAAGGGGCATGAATTATTTTTGATATAAAACCGTAACCTTTAAATTATAGTTTTAACCTAATTCAAAGGTCTTTAAGGGAAATCATAAAAATTGATTAAAAATGTCTCATTTTGGCCACCAAAATAAGAAGCTACCCAAGAAAATGTATGGGACTCTAGGTGGGATGTTTAGGACGCTTCACAAGCAGAGATGGCTGGAAAAACTCAGGGAGGGATTGCTGATGTTAAGGATCATAAATTTGAAAATCTAGTACCAAATGGTCGCAGATGATGGAAAAGTTTCTGATGATACAAGTTCCTGGTAGTAAATTTCAACACATAATTACTCGATTATATAGTATTATAAGTTTTTTAAGATCATTTTGCATTAGCCCTTATATCAGAAGCCATTTATTCATTAAAGTATTTTTGAAAAAAATTACAGTAGTGTTTTAAAAGAGATGAGTCTTAAGAAATAGAACATAGCTCTGGAACATGTGTAACATAACAAAGTTTTAAGAGAATTCCCACAATTCTTGACCACACTTATAAAGCCAAATATCCAGGGATACCAATAGTACCAGGAGAGCCCACTGCTCCTTTGACTGAGCTTAGTAAGCAGTGAAAATTATTATTTTAATAGATAAAAGTTGTCATATTAACTTTAAATCAATGGGGTACTGATCATTTAGTACTGTTTTGAAAGCACTTTGTTGCTGAAATAATGATTTATTGTGGAATTTATGCCCTTTTTCATTCAAACACAAGTTCATCACTTCCACTTACCAGAAATTAGCATTGAGCAACTTATTTGATCTAATCACAAATCAACGTCAATTTGACATCAACTCACCGTTGAAGTACCAAGCTCTCGACGGTACACAATCTGCCAGTAACACCACCAGGCTGCACACCAATGCCCTCAAAATGCCTTCAGCGTTACTGTAAATAGAAAAATAAATAAGCCCTTTGAAAATATGGCGATGAGGACTTTTAGAATATATATAAAACTCTAGTATTTTATTCAATAAATGTTTCAAACAATTTTTTGTCTATACCAAAATTTTCATTCTTCACTTCTGTTAAAAAATGATTGAAAACAAAATTTTTTAATCTATTCAATAAACAGAATCTGCACTAATAGAAACTATCACACAGGTGCTATGTAATCTAAGCAGATTTTCCACTCAGTAGAACTACACACAGATGATTTATCTAAAATTTGATTCTCTATTCCTCTTGTACTAAGAATGGTATGTTCACACGACTATATGATTTGGTGATACATTTGCTTTAAGTGGAAATCGCATGAGTAGGAGTTGGGTAAAAACATAAAAATACAAATAAAGCTCAATTCGTGTTAGTTAAATATTTGTAGAACAATAATTATAGAGCTTTTTTTTTTGTTTCATATAACATTTTTCAATCCTAAGCATAAATAAATTACATGCTTTTGAATTTTATTCTTTTCTTATCCCGCAGTATTCCTGGTGGGGATAAGGAAAGAATAAAATTTTATCTTTATTATCACCCAAAAATAAATTTTCTCTTCAGCTTTTAGTTTTGTTTGTATTTCTAAAACATTGAATATATTATCAATGATATATAAATTAAAGCCTCCAGAAATATAATGTCCATCGATGGATGACCTCACTTCAAGCATCTATGTATATACCTCGCACACTAAGTATTCTACAAATTCTAAGTTCGGTAAAAATGCAGTTTGGCATTTCCACTTGAAATGAGGTGTTTCATGATATACCGATTTATTGTTATTATGAGTAGGAGTGGAATTTTAACAGGAATTGTAGAACCTTATATTTTAACTAGACTGGTTGAATAAGATGTTTTGCAATCATTGCAGAGCACTATATAATAAAAAAATAACATTTTTTAATCTGAATAAAAATAATGGGGATATTTGGAATCCCCCCTTCAATCCCTATGTAGGTCTGATTTCAAACTTAACAATCTTTAGTTTGATAAGGAGTGCTTAAGCATCAAGTTTCGTTATGATCATATCAAAAAGTTCATCACACAGGGGTTGAGTAAACTAAGCAGATTTCTCATGTGCTGGTATAACATACTAGCTATCTCATCTCATCATATATTCTTTAGTTCTATGTCAAAAACCAATGGGTAGAATGGTGGGGAGGGGGTTCAGAAGGCAGAAAACAAGAAAATTCGAATAACTCTTTTAACACTTGAGTAGCCAAAACATGCATAGAGCAAAAGTTTTAGAAAATCAAAAGTTTAACAAGATTGGTTCATTTTATGATCCTAGGAGAATCCTTGGTTCCAGGAACATCCTTGTGAAGAGGGCACTGAAGATGGAGGGTATGCTCTGAAAGCGCCCTGTAGCAAAGAATAAACATCTGTGAAGGAAAGAGGCCTTTCTTTTCTCACTTGAGATAATAATTCCTTCACCATCCAGCACCTCAAAAATGGATTTTATTATCTGACTCTTAATGACGGAGACATTTAGAATTTCCTAATCCCCTCCCCCCTCTAAACCACCACTATACCATGACCGATTTCAGCCAACGACAAATATGATCTTTGGAGTCGATTGATTCGTCTAAATATTGAGTAGGGTATAGATCAAAAATTAATATTTCTGAGTAAAGAACGAAAAATCTTAACTGACGACGTCATCACGTGACGTATTTACAAGTGTCTCACAAAGTATTGAAAACATGGAAGTAAGAATATCTCGATTAGTATTTGAGTTACGAAAAAATGCATAGAGCAATTGAACGAGATTGGTTCTATAGCATTTTATCACCGCGCTCATAATATCTGATATATTTTGAATTTTCGAGTCTCCCTCCCCTCTATAGCCCCACTATTACATGTCCGATTTCAGCCAATAACAAATATGATCTTTGGAGTCGATCGATTCGTCTGAATATTGAGTAGGGTAATAGATCAGGGCTTCTTAAACTATGGGTCGCGACTCCATTTGGGGTCACGTAGCAAAATTCTGGGGTCGCGAGAGATAAAAATACAATTTATGTTTTATCTTCAGTTACAACTTATTCGTCGATTAGACGAATATGCTTTATCTACAATTACAACTTATTCGTCAATTCGACGAATATGTTTTATCTACAGTTACAAACTATTCGTCGATTCGAGGATGCTTCTCTTAGGGACGTGTACAGACTACCGATATGTGTAGGTATCGATACTTTTGTTTCGATACTAGGAATATTGGTATCGATACTTTCTTTCCGATATTTCAACGGTATCGCAACAAAAAGATGAGTATCGGTATCGAACGTTTGATAATTTAATATCAACTAATATTAAAATTAAATTAAAGTAAATAAAATACATGATAATGATTAATAAATCAAATTATGTCGTAGTACGATATTTCAAAGGCAGGGATAAAGGATAACCGCCAATTGAGGATTACCTACATTATTCATCAATTTCCATAATAAAACAAAAAAAATTAAATTTTTTTTTATTTTAAGAAACAAGAAAACGTTTTTAAAGAGATAAAACTGACGTTTTATAACAGTAATAAATCACAACTTTTTTTTCTAAAAATAATAACAATTAATAATATAATAATTAATAATCACAGGTTTTTCGATACCGATACCTTTGGTATCGATACTTTTAATGCGATATTATCGGAGTATCGATACTTTTATACCAGTATGGTATCGATACCAGATATCGGATCGAATCCAGTATCGCAAGGTCCCTAGCTTCTCTTACAAAGAGAAGGTTATCTTTCCTTTGGAAGGACGAGGCGATTTTCTACTTCCCGATGTATGTAGGCTATAAAAAACAGGCACATCCATCTCATTAAATTTTTAACTTATACTTTAATTTAATACTTATCGCGCAACTACTTGAATATATTCGATAGAATTAAGACGGTCAGAATCCTCCTTTATTTTTGAAACTATAATAAATACAATTCTATAAATTTGTTGTGCAATTTTTAATTTTAGATTTTTGTATGTTTCAAAACGAATTCTAAACTTATATATTTTCATATGTATATGTATATTGTTACCTAATAAATAAATCATCAAAAAATTATTAATATATATTATTAATATTAATTTATTTTTCTTTTATATTTGTATGGGGTCGTCAAGAAACTCGCAATCATAAATGGGGTCGTAAATTACAAAAATTTAAGAAGCCCTGGTATAGATCAAAAATTAATATTTCTGAGTAAAGAACGAAAAATCTTAATTGACGACGTCATCACATGGCAAGTGTCTCACAAAGTATTGAAAAAAAAAAAAAAAGTCCGTCACGCAGAGGCTGCGTAAACTAAGCAGATTTCCCTCGTAAAGTTATACAAAAGAGAAATCTCCATACGAGAGCCGAACACTACAGTTACGGCAAAGGGCCGAACTAGCTTTTGGCGGGAAATTCAAAAATCCGTTATCGGCCCAAATTTAATAAAAATGCAAATATCTCGGTTAATATTCAAGATAGGGAATAAATGTATATAACAATATTTATAGTGAATTTAATTTGCAATAAGATTGATTCTGTACAAGTTTTCGATCCGACGTATAGTAACGGAGATATTTTGAATTTTCGAAAATCCTCCCCTCTAAACCCCCCTCTCACTGGTCCGATTTCAGCCGTTAACGAACTTGATCTTTCTTTTTACATAAAACGACTAAATATCGAGTTTGGTAACGATCAAAAAAAAATTGCGACCGCTAGAGCGGTAACAGACAAATATATATATAGATATATATACAGTTTTGAACGGACCTCATTTTCATCATCTACTAGGTAGGATCGATGGACATTTGAAGAAAAATTTCAAAAATTCCGTCATGAGTACAACCTCAATAGCAGATTTCCCTTAAGGGAAATTTTTTGAACACAATTTTTCGATTCAAAATATTTCCGAGATATTTCAAATTTCCGAAATTCCCCTCTAACCCTACCCCGTCCCCTTCCGACTGGTCCGATTACTGCCATTAACGAACTCGATTTTTCTTTTGACTTGAAACGATTTTAGCAATTCGAAAATTCAAAATATCACCTTTATTAAGAGCCGGATCAAAAATTGTTAATGAACCAATCTTGATAAACTATTTATGCTACACAACTGTTGTTTTATACATTATCTCATAAGTCAAATATTAAGCGAGTAACAACTCACTAAGTTGACATTACCAGTGTGTCATTTCAGCAAATGGGAAATCTGCTTAGTTTACGCAGCCCCTGCGTAACAGACTTTTATAATACTATTATTAGGCATAGAAAGGCAATATGGCAACTAGCATTGGTGGCCGAAATAAGGGGAATCATAATGCCCGGGAAATGAAAGTTTCCGCATTTTTGGCCCGTTGATGTAGGAAATAATCGGAAAATCTGCAACAACCAGGAACTCCAACGAGGATCAAAAAGAAGGCCAAGTCCTCTACTGTTTTAGCAGATTTCCCTTAAGGAAAATCAGCTATTGAGGTCGTACTCATGACGCGAGTTTTGAAAAATTTCTTCAAATGTCCATCAATCCTACCCAGGAGATGACGAAAATGAGGTCCGTTCAAAATTATATATATATATATATATATATATATATATATATATATATATATATATATATATATATATATTTGTCTGTTAACGCTCTAGCGGTCGCAATTTTTGTTTTGTCGTTACCAAACTTTAATATATTTAAGCGTTTTACGAGTATGTAAAAAGGAAGATCAAGGTCGTTAATGGCTGAAATCAGACCAGTGGGAGGGGGGGGGGTTTAGAGGGGGAGTTTTGAAAATTCGAAATATCTCCGTTATTATGCGTCGGATCGAAAAATTGTATAGAATCAATCTTATTGCAAATTAAATTTACTATAAATATTGTTCTATACATTTATTCTGTATCTTGAATATTAACCGAGATATTTGCATTTGTGTGGTCGGCAGGAGTCGGCTATGTTCGGGACTCTCCGCCGAGAGCTAGTGCGGGCCGTTTCGGTAACTATTCGTCCCTCGTGAATAGGTTTAGAGATACCTTACTACTACTGTTGTTATTAGGCGGATTTCTCTATTGTAAAACTTCACGTGGGAAATCTGCTTAGTTTACGCAGCCCCTGCGTGACGGACTTTTTTAATATTATGCAGAGTGCACTTTCGCCCGGCGGTCTTGGTCCAGGCAACGCAGCTTTAATCAGCAGGCACTGAGGATGGAGCGTTGACTCCGAAAGTGCACTGCATAATATTAAAAAAAACAGTAGAGGACTTGGCCTTCTTATTAATCCTTATCAATTCGTTCCTGTACCATCCAGCATATTCCAGAGATTTTTTTTTTTTTTTAGAGATAATGACAACTTCAGCCCAGTAAAACAGTCGTCTGGAATGGTTAAACTTTAAAAGATGAAAAAGAAAAAAGGTTTAACTTGAAACTTGACGAAGTGCGGAAGTCTAGGACGACTTGTATGATAGGCCGAGGATCTGTCACTGGAGTGATACCCCCAAGGATAGAGAGGAGCGGAGAAAGCGTGGTGGCCTTGTCATTCAGGGACTCAGCGAGAGAACGACAAGAAGTTAAGCAAACGTTATAATGCAGAAATTCGCCATGAACGGTTAAGACATCACAGAGCCAAATAATGATTTTTATAGTGAGAAACATAAAAGCAATAATCAGTTCGAAATGATGAAATACGTGACTTTGATGCTGAAGAAAAACTGTGCTGAAATGCTAGAGAACATATCTCATAAAGATGAAAGTTACTTGAGCATATAAAAAAAATCAGATGTGGACACCATTTGTGTTCCTTGTACCTACCCCATTAAATTGCATAAAGAAATAATTTAGTGAAATTTCGGGACATTTTAAATTAATTCATTTGAAAATGATATATCTCCGCTCCAACGCTTCAGATAAAAAAAAAAATGTCATATAGAATAACTTACTAATCTTTTCATGACAAACAAAAAGTCCTTGAGCCAGTCAAGCAGGGGCTGCGTAAACTAAACAGATTTCCCATGTGAAGTTCTGCAACCAATAAGTCTATGTGCTGGTAACACTTAACACCACTGTTAATATTAAGTGGCCAAATACAAACAGTTATGAGAAATATTTCAGTCAATTTAAATAACCTCCCAATGGAGAGCGTCTGAATTGTAAAAAAACAGCTGTGCCAACCTCTCACAGCTGAACTGAGAGATAAAAATATTCTTCACCGGAAAGAAAAGCAATTAATGAAATATATCTGAATATAACATATTAATTCTATTGGAAACTGTTTACTATATCTAGTACTGTAATTTATAATGAATCAGAATAATTTTTATCTCAATCACTCAAATTTTAGTAGTCCAAGAACTTAAGACAAAAAGTCCGTCACGCAGGGGCTGCGTAAACTAAGCAGATTTCCCACGTGAAGTTATACAATAGAGAAATCTCCATACGAGAGCCGAACAGTTACGGCAAAGGGCCGAACTAGCTTTTGGCGGGAAATTCAAAAATCCGTTATCAGCCCAAATTTAACAACAATGCAAATATCTCGGTTAATATTCAAGATAGTGAATAAATGTACATAAAAATATTTATAGTAAATTTAATTTGCAATAAGATTGATTCTGTACAGTTTTTCGATCCGACGTATAATAACGGAGATATTTCGAATTTTCGAAAATCCTCCCCTCTAAACTCCCCCCCCCTCCCACTGGTCCGATTTCAGCCGTTAACGAACTTGATCTTTCTTTTTACATAAAACGACTAAATATCGAGTTTGGTAACGATCAAACAAAAATTGCGACCGCTAGAGCGGTAACAGACAAATATATATATATATATATATATATATATATATATATATATATATATATATATATATACACAGTTTTGAACGGACCTCATTTTCGTCATCTACTAGGTAGGATCGATGGACATTTGAAGAAAAATTTCGAAAATTCCGTCAATAGCTGATTCCCTTAAGGGAAATCTGCTAAAAGGAGATCAACAAAACATATTAGCATGTATCTCGTATAATTAAGATCTCTTGAAAACAATATTTGGCATTTAAGCTTCAAATAAAGTGATTTATTTTATAGCAGAGAGTTGTTTATGTGCCATGAGTAAAAGTGAGGGTTTACTCAAGGCTGAAAACTGAAAAAAATACACACATCTCGGTTAATATTGAAGATAGAGTATAAATGTACATAACATTATTTATAGAACATTTAATTTGCAATACGATTGACTGTACAATTTTTCGATCCGACGTTTAGTAACGGAGTTATTTCGAATTTCCCCCCTTTAACCCCCCCCCCTTCCCCTGGTACGATATCAGCCATTAACGAACTTGATCTTTAGTTTTGCATTAAACACTTATATATCGACCTTGGTAACGATAAAACAATGATTACGACTACACGAGCGGTAACAGACAAATATGTATACAATTTTGTACCGCATTTTCGTCATCTCCTAGGTAGGATCGATGGAAATTTGAAGATAACCTTCGAAAATCGCGTACGAGTACAAAATCAATAGCTGATCGCCTTCAAGTGAAATCTGCTAAAAGGTCATACGATTTTTTCTTTGTATCTCTAGTTCGTATGAAGATTTTGGATTTTTTTCCTTGTTCTCCTCCTCTAAAGGGGAGTCCCACAACACCTAGACGTTACCAAAAATCCTTCAACACTGTAAGATTTACCGTTTCTAAGCTTTTCGAGGTGCTTACGTACGTGCTGAGATCACGGTGAAACTAGTCAAAATGTGTACAAGGGGGGTCAAAACAGTTAATTCCTTTGAAATCTGAAAACCGAATATTTTTGCGATTACAATACTTCCTAGACTTCGTACAAGGAAGTAAAAATGATACAGGGATACAGCGGGCAAAAGCGGAAATTATTAACAACTCTGGCGGTGGAATGAATGAATTGTTTTATGAAATCTCTGTGAGTATAACTCGAAGGTTTTTCTCAAAATCCATATTCCTTAGCAATTATAATTTTGTCATCTACTATGTAGATGGGACCGATGGACTTTTGAGGAAATGTTTCCTAATTCGCATCATGACTACAACCCCAATTTAACAGCCATATATATTCTCAAGAGGAAATCAAGATAAAAAAAAAGGATTTCTTTTTATTACAATTTATTTTATTTTACTAATTTTAATATGTAGTTCTATTTTTTGTTTGTTTGTTATTTTAAATTTCGTTTAGAAAATGTTTTCTTTTTAATTAATGCCATATGCCCTAGAGAAGATGAGCAAAAATAAAGAACCTTATAGAATTAATCAGCCATACTTCAGGTAAATAATGTTTTAGTCTTTCAAGAAGGCCAGAACCATGGGTCCTTTAATATTAAAAGGAGGCTCAGGTTAGCAGTGTGAGTTAAGGCGTTCGTCTTAATCTCAAATGGTGAATCTAGAGTGGCGAGGTCGATACTCGCCTGGGCATTAGGAATTTATTTAGTGACGAACTCATTAAATGAATTTCTTAGTCCCGCCCTGGCTAGAAAAGGGGGTAACCTGTAGATAACCCGCCCCAATTAGCTATTGTAGCCTAAAGTGGACGTAAAAAAAAAAAATAATATTCAAAGGTTGCAATAACAGATTTGTGCTATGTTTCTTATATATTAAAAAAGGTGTCACATCGGATGTCCATCTGCTAAATAGTTCAATTATAACCTGGATGTACACAGTAGGCCTGTTTTCCTCTACAACACGTTTATATTGACAGAGTCCAATTTCAGGGCAACATCTCCATCTTGAGTGCCTTTTTCTTTTTTGAAGCGTTAGAGAGCACTAGCTTGCACTACGGCTGCCGGGTAACAATGCATGCAGAGCAAAAAAAGCACTGAAGATGAAGATATTACTCTGAAAGTGCACTTTGTCATAATAAAGGTGTTGTAGAGGATAACTGGCTTACTGTGTACATCCAGATTAATTCATTCCTCTACCTCCCAGCTTCCCCGGAAGTTCAAATATAGTTTTAGTTTGAGTAACCAAAAAATGCATATGTACTGACCTTCCGACTGCAGCTAGAAGAAAAGACTCCCATTCTGTAGTCTCAAGTCCCATTCCGATTTCACTTTCGGTAGCAACGCGAGTATCTTGCACAGATCGGGAGTAAAGCGAATGTAAGTGTACATCAATGTTTTGAGCGATATTTTGAGGAAGAAGAGCGAGCGAAGTGTTAAACCGGTAGCGGAGAGGCAAGGTTCCGGAATGGCACCTTGACCGCGGCGCTGTTTGTAAACAAGTGGAATCTGAAAGCGCGACTTTCCCCCACCACCCACGGCTTCCTGGATCCGCCGTCCGTCGGCAGCTATCTGGAGCGAAGCGGGGGCATATCATTAGGGAGGGGTTTAGCTAGAGTGGGGGGGGGGGCTCGGTCTAAGACATCAATCACCATCTCAATATATGGATAATTGAAATCTTTGTCTAAACAGAAGATGAAGGACCAAGGTCTGTCTCATGCCGTTACAGATCAATGATTCCTGTTTCATTCCTAAATATATGAAAATTGGTTTTCTTTCATTTCTCCGCGCAAGGGCTGCGTAAACTAATCACATTTCCCCAAATACTGGTAT